>JASEVX010000010.1:7952764-8372008 GCA_031761405.1 Serripes groenlandicus
AAAGCATGTTTCCAGCTCCCTTTTCCAGCAATCTTGGACGCGAAAGCTGGTATTCAATTTTACCTCTAGATACACGAAATCGACCAAGTATCAACCAGCCTGAACAGCCCCGGAGCTTCGCCAATTCAAGCTGTATTCTGGCTTGCCTGAGCCGTCTTTACGGACAATCTTTAACCATATGAATTAACGAGTATCTATCTGCCGGAACAGTCCGAGTTCCGACAACTCCGGCTGTATTAATTCTGGCGAGTCTGAACTGTCTATATGGAAAAGCTTAAACCATATGCAGTATCTGGAAATTATCTGGAACTTTTCTTTCTATCTTAATTTCGTAATTAGTCTGACTCTTAGCCAAAGTCGGTACAACTCCGGCTGTGCTCTAAAGTTAAAATCTCTAATTCTAACAAGAAGTCTGTAACTCGAGCAATATACAGCCGGAGTTTGGCTGTAGACTTGTCCAAAATGCCAACTTCATCTGAACATTGCAGCCAGCTGCCATAAATCCGGAATCCGCCTAGTGCGCCTCGGAGCACATGTCAGGCTGCCAGTTTAAACTCTCAAATTCGAACAGAACGGGTGCAAAGTCGGGACTTTGTCGGGAATTCCCAACTCCGGCTGGGCATAGCAGCCGGCTGACGTAACTTAATTGGCGAAACAGGACCTCATGCAACACGGCGTCAAGCAACCGCCCATTCCATCTATCTCTAACAATAAGCACGCCAACACGACGTCAGTTTGAGGCGCTTTCACCTGGCATGCATCAGGCAACCGCCCATTCCATCTCTCTCCAACAATAAGCACGCCAACACGACGTCAGTTTGAGGCGCTTTCACCTGGCATGCATCAAGCAACCGCCCATTCCATCTCTCTCTAACAATAAGCACGCCAACACGACGTCAGTTTGAGGCGCTTTCACCTGGCATGCATCAAGCAACCGCCCATTCCATCTCTCTCTTACAATAAGCACGCCAAAACGACGTCAGTTTGAGGCGCTTTCACCTGGCATGCACCAAGCAACCGCCCATTCTATCTATCTCTAACAATAGGCACGCCAAAACGACGTCAGTTTGAGGCGCTTTCACCTGGCATGCAGCAAGCAACCGCCCATTCCATCTATCTCGAACAATAAGCACGCCAACACGACGTCAGTTCGAGGCGCTTTCACCTGGCATGCATCAAGCAACCGCCCATTCCATCTATCTCGAACAATAAGCACGCCAAAACGGGGGTGGGAGCTTTGTCGGCCCAACCCCGGCTGTATTAAATCCGGGTGGACTCCAACTAGCGCGACTCGATGTCATTGTTTGGTGCCTTACCCTGAAACGTTCAGGACAGCTGGTTAAAGTATGTAACTCGAGCAATATACAGCCGGGGTTCGGATTCACGACAAATACATAACTATATATAAATTACTGGCAAACTGATTTAGTATAAATCCAGCGATAACAGTTTAGATGAAGTTTACATCACGTACACTTATTTTATATAAATTCAACGACCGTTCGAGCACTTATTTCTTCATATGGTTGTATCAGTGGGTCGTGATGCTCTTTAACCCTTTCTAACACACGACACATCTGTGGTAGACCATTTTGGAAACATTAAGGGAACATTAATGGAAAATATGAAAAATCTCTTCAGATAAACAGTAAGTTTTAGACTATAGTTAAAAACATTGCTTCAGAGGCGCCAGAAAACATTTGTATGTGAAAAAGAGTTAAATAAGAGCTCATGATGATATTTAACTAGGTTTTTTAAATATATAGAAGTGATAAATTGCTGGTTAAAGCAATTATAACGAAACGTTACTTCAGACATCTAAGCTCGACATATGTGATATTCAAAACCAACAGCAGAACATTACAGCCTCTAGGTCAAATGATGCCCGAATTTGATAGGAACTAACACAATTTTGCTAAAGCATGTACATGTTCGGAAGACTTTACACTTTAAACTCTCAAATTCTTGTTTCAGTAAATGATAGAACATTTTGTATGGTGAGATTAAGATGCCGGCTTCTTTTTTTTACTTGGCATCATTTTAAGTCACATTTTCGACTGACAACAGGGACTACACGTCACTTTGTGTTTTTAAGACCCAAGTATACTTACTATGTTAATGCAA
Organism: Serripes groenlandicus; assembly: GCA_031761405.1. Lineage (NCBI taxonomy): Eukaryota > Metazoa > Mollusca > Bivalvia > Cardiida > Cardiidae > Serripes > Serripes groenlandicus. The sequence continues at coordinate 7,954,889 of JASEVX010000010.1, forward strand.
ACTATCAATTAGGTTCACACCTTTCATACTCCGAACTTAAGTCATGTACCATGTGTATCAGAACTATATATATATATATAAGTATGGATCCTACAGTAAGGCGAACATCCGCGCGTGCTAAAAAAAACATACATTAAGGCGAAAGTATCTTAAGGCGACCGTATTCAGTTCGCCTTATTGTTTGAGATGTCACAGAAGTCATTTCAGTTGTTAAAACAACATTTGACTATAGGGAATCAAAGAACATACAATAGACTTTAAGAAGACATGACTTTGATTGTTCTTGCTATATTAGTATAGATATACGGGCCATTGAAAAAAGAGGGCCTATAACTCGATGCAAAGAAAAATCATCATATAAGTGCAATTCTTTTTTAGTCTTTAATTACTCAAAAATCTGTCGATAGTTTTCTCTTATGAACAGCAACATGACGGAATACAAATATAACAACCGATATGTTTTCTTGGCAAGACTATATTTGCTTTAGCCCTAATTAAGGATTAAATTTCTGTGAAACCTATATGTATATTTCGAATAAAATTGTTAACTGGAATTACGGTTTTTCATTACATGTTTTTTCATTTCTAACACAAAACAAACAAACACAAATGCGAGTCAAAATAAAGAAACTGAAAATACCTAAAAAATCGGAATATTTATTATATTTTAGAAGTGTCATTACTTAGTGTTTTTAAACAAACACAATTGTAATATGTTCAAGACATCTAAATGTGTTTCTTTCTAATAATAATCCCCCTTCCCATGTGATTTCCGAAAACCTATTAAAAATAGAAGTCGCGGGCTTCTGCCCGGCGACTAATGATAATATCGGGGAACCACTGGATTAAAATCCCGGTCTGGTTTAATTTACGGAAATAAAAAGATCAACATATTTTATTGTTGTAATCTATTCGAAATTAGCATCCATCAATACAATGGACAAATATCAATAATTTCATGATTCATTTGTTTTTGTTAAATTTGTTTTATATAAGGTATATTACTATTATCATATGTAAATATGCTTAATTTTGTGACAATTATTGGGGGGGGGGGGGGGGGCAAAACATATGCTGGCCCCCCCAACCTGAACATTGGGGGGGGGGGGGGGCGGCCCCCCCTGGCCCCCCGGCTCCTACGCCTATGTGTTGTGATAAAAAATACACCGATAATGTACACGACATGTACCCCCCTAAGGCTTCAAGTTTAACATCATTTTTAGGCAATTTAAATTTTTCATTTTTGGAATTCGAAGTACTCCCGTGAGTATGGGAGTATGCCTGGCTACGCGCCTGATATATATATATTTCGTAACTAAATTGTATCCTTACATATCATCCCTCCTAATATTTGCAGTTATCAAAATTCTAAAATTGTCGAGCATATGACACGTGTAACTCGAACCGGAGTACGGCGAGTGCATTAAATGGGATAAAATGCCTAATATTTAACATTCTTGTCCGACTTCAGTTATTTAGTAGAAATGTCCCTTCATAGACACTCTACGAACATCGTTCAAGCCATATCAGAGCGATACGGCATCTGAAAAGGGCAAAATGACATCATTTTTAAACTCGATTCTTATGAAAGTGCTTGTCTTATTCCCATCTTCATAATTATTTAAGCCAAATCGATTGGTTGAAAGATATAGTTACCAGGCAGCATCAGAAAAGGGATAATTGGAACTTTTAGCTTCATAGTATCTCATCCTAATTCACTTGGAAATGTCAACAAAACTTCACAGGAATGTTCTTCTGGTGGTCCTCTTTCAAATGTGTTCAAAGAGATGCATTATAAACACACCTTTTGTTGCTGCGGTAGCAGGACGGGAGTGAAATGCCTAAACTGTAAAGTTCTTCTTCACTGAATCTGCTTGTCAGATTCCAAGATAATTTAGTACAAATGTTCATTGGGTGACTCTCTACACGATTTGCTTAAGCAGTATTGATTGGTTGAAAAACATGGCAGTTAGACGGCATCAGAAAAGGGACAAAATGACAAAACATAATAATTCCTTTTTTATTCAAGTTTTTGTCTGATTTCAGGATACATTTGTAATTTGTTCAAGCCATATTGATTGGTTTGAAAAGATAGCTGCCATGCTGCATCAGACTAGGGATAAAATGAACTTTTAGCTTTAAACATCATCTCCTCTCAAACCATCTGGCTGATATCAACCAAACTTCACGGGAATCATACTTTGGTGGTCCTCTTACAACTGTTTAATTATTTAATATCCTTACAAATGTCCTTTATTGATAAGTTGCATTTACATCGTCCACTCTTAGCTGTTTCATACACGCTCTTGAATAAATTTTCTTCGATGTTAGCAGCTACACATATGCTACATACCAATCACTCAGGTGATCGATTCATGGCCACGCTTGCTCTTAGTTTTAGTTTAAACATATTAATTTCTCATATATTTTATAGCTCATAGCTTAGTATAGGTCGTTTCCAATAAAGATTGATTTACAGGAAGCACGGTGAATATTTTACATGTTCAGAAAATATCAATTTACTTTAGCTGTATAATTTATACAAGAACAAAATAGAGACTGGGGAGAGAGCAAAATATGGGGAAAGAGAGAGATATAAATAGAGAAAGAAAGCGATAAAGTAGGGTAGGTGCGTATATGGGAGGTAAATCAATGTATATGTCAAATATCCATACCAAATAAAATAGAACATAAAACGATTCATAAAGAGTTGCAAGTAAACACAAACGAATTAAAGACTCTCAAACAAAAAGTAATCTGAGTATGCAGTCAGAAAAAGCATGTTTCCAGCTCCCTTTTCCAGCAATCTTGGACGCGAAAGCTGGTATTCAATTTTACCTCTAGATACACGAAATCGACCAAGTATCAACCAGCCTGAACAGCCCCGGAGCTTCGCCAATTCAAGCTGTATTCTGGCTTGCCTGAGCCGTCTTTACGGACAATCTTTAACCATATGAATTAACGAGTATCTATCTGCCGGAACAGTCCGAGTTCCGACAACTCCGGCTGTATTAATTCTGGCGAGTCTGAACTGTCTATATGGAAAAGCTTAAACCATATGCAGTATCTGGAAATTATCTGGAACTTTTCTTTCTATCTTAATTTCGTAATTAGTCTGACTCTTAGCCAAAGTCGGTACAACTCCGGCTGTGCTCTAAAGTTAAAATCTCTAATTCTAACAAGAAGTCTGTAACTCGAGCAATATACAGCCGGAGTTTGGCTGTAGACTTGTCCAAAATGCCAACTTCATCTGAACATTGCAGCCAGCTGCCATAAATCCGGAATCCGCCTAGTGCGCCTCGGAGCACATGTCAGGCTGCCAGTTTAAACTCTCAAATTCGAACAGAACGGGTGCAAAGTCGGGACTTTGTCGGGAATTCCCAACTCCGGCTGGGCATAGCAGCCGGCTGACGTAACTTAATTGGCGAAACAGGACCTCATGCAACACGGCGTCAAGCAACCGCCCATTCCATCTATCTCTAACAATAAGCACGCCAACACGACGTCAGTTTGAGGCGCTTTCACCTGGCATGCATCAGGCAACCGCCCATTCCATCTCTCTCCAACAATAAGCACGCCAACACGACGTCAGTTTGAGGCGCTTTCACCTGGCATGCATCAAGCAACCGCCCATTCCATCTCTCTCTAACAATAAGCACGCCAACACGACGTCAGTTTGAGGCGCTTTCACCTGGCATGCATCAAGCAACCGCCCATTCCATCTCTCTCTTACAATAAGCACGCCAAAACGACGTCAGTTTGAGGCGCTTTCACCTGGCATGCATCAAGCAACCGCCCATTCTATCTATCTCTAACAATAGGCACGCCAAAACGACGTCAGTTTGAGGCGCTTTCACCTGGCATGCAGCAAGCAACCGCCCATTCCATCTATCTCGAACAATAAGCACGCCAACACGACGTCAGTTCGAGGCGCTTTCACCTGGCATGCATCAAGCAACCGCCCATTCCATCTATCTCGAACAATAAGCACGCCAAAACGGGGGTGGGAGCTTTGTCGGCCCAACCCCGGCTGTATTAAATCCGGGTGGACTCCAACTAGCGCGACTCGATGTCATTGTTTGGTGCCTTACCCTGAAACGTTCAGGACAGCTGGTTAAAGTATGTAACTCGAGCAATATACAGCCGGGGTTCGGATTCACGACAAATACATAACTATATATAAATTACTGGCAAACTGATTTAGTATAAATCCAGCGATAACAGTTTAGATGAAGTTTACATCACGTACACTTATTTTATATAAATTCAACGACCGTTCGAGCACTTATTTCTTCATATGGTTGTATCAGTGGGTCGTGATGCTCTTTAACCCTTTCTAACACACGACACATCTGTGGTAGACCATTTTGGAAACATTAAGGGAACATTAATGGAAAATATGAAAAATCTCTTCAGATAAACAGTAAGTTTTAGACTATAGTTAAAAACATTGCTTCAGAGGCGCCAGAAAACATTTGTATGTGAAAAAGAGTTAAATAAGAGCTCATGATGATATTTAACTAGGTTTTTTAAATATATAGAAGTGATAAATTGCTGGTTAAAGCAATTATAACGAAACGTTACTTCAGACATCTAAGCTCGACATATGTGATATTCAAAACCAACAGCAGAACATTACAGCCTCTAGGTCAAATGATGCCCGAATTTGATAGGAACTAACACAATTTTGCTAAAGCATGTACATGTTCGGAAGACTTTACACTTTAAACTCTCAAATTCTTGTTTCAGTAAATGATAGAACATTTTGTATGGTGAGATTAAGATGCCGGCTTCTTTTTTTTACTTGGCATCATTTTAAGTCACATTTTCGACTGACAACAGGGACTACACGTCACTTTGTGTTTTTAAGACCCAAGTATACTTACTATGTTAATGCAAACTATCAATTAGGTTCACACCTTTCATACTCCGAACTTAAGTCATGTACCATGTGTATCAGAACTATATATATATATATAAGTATGGATCCTACAGTAAGGCGAACATCCGCGCGTGCTAAAAAAAACATACATTAAGGCGAAAGTATCTTAAGGCGACCGTATTCAGTTCGCCTTATTGTTTGAGATGTCACAGAAGTCATTTCAGTTGTTAAAACAACATTTGACTATAGGGAATCAAAGAACATACAATAGACTTTAAGAAGACATGACTTTGATTGTTCTTGCTATATTAGTATAGATATACGGGCCATTGAAAAAAGAGGGCCTATAACTCGATGCAAAGAAAAATCATCATATAAGTGCAATTCTTTTTTAGTCTTTAATTACTCAAAAATCTGTCGATAGTTTTCTCTTATGAACAGCAACATGACGGAATACAAATATAACAACCGATATGTTTTCTTGGCAAGACTATATTTGCTTTAGCCCTAATTAAGGATTAAATTTCTGTGAAACCTATATGTATATTTCGAATAAAATTGTTAACTGGAATTACGGTTTTTCATTACATGTTTTTTCATTTCTAACACAAAACAAACAAACACAAATGCGAGTCAAAATAAAGAAACTGAAAATACCTAAAAAATCGGAATATTTATTATATTTTAGAAGTGTCATTACTTAGTGTTTTTAAACAAACACAATTGTAATATGTTCAAGACATCTAAATGTGTTTCTTTCTAATAATAATCCCCCTTCCCATGTGATTTCCGAAAACCTATTAAAAATAGAAGTCGCGGGCTTCTGCCCGGCGACTAATGATAATATCGGGGAACCACTGGATTAAAATCCCGGTCTGGTTTAATTTACGGAAATAAAAAGATCAACATATTTTATTGTTGTAATCTATTCGAAATTAGCATCCATCAATACAATGGACAAATATCAATAATTTCATGATTCATTTGTTTTTGTTAAATTTGTTTTATATAAGGTATATTACTATTATCATATGTAAATATGCTTAATTTTGTGACAATTATTGGGGGGGGGGGGCAAAACATATGCTGGCCCCCCCAACCTGAACATTGGGGGGGGGGGGGGGCGGCCCCCCCTGGCCCCCCGGCTCCTACGCCTATGTGTTGTGATAAAAAATACACCGATAATGTACACGACATGTACCCCCCTAAGGCTTCAAGTTTAACATCATTTTTAGGCAATTTAAATTTTTCATTTTTGGAATTCGAAGTACTCCCGTGAGTATGGGAGTATGCCTGGCTACGCGCCTGATATATATATATTTCGTAACTAAATTGTATCCTTACATATCATCCCTCCTAATATTTGCAGTTATCAAAATTCTAAAATTGTCGAGCATATGACACGTGTAACTCGAACCGGAGTACGGCGAGTGCATTAAATGGGATAAAATGCCTAATATTTAACATTCTTGTCCGACTTCAGTTATTTAGTAGAAATGTCCCTTCATAGACACTCTACGAACATCGTTCAAGCCATATCAGAGCGATACGGCATCTGAAAAGGGCAAAATGACATCATTTTTAAACTCGATTCTTATGAAAGTGCTTGTCTTATTCCCATCTTCATAATTATTTAAGCCAAATCGATTGGTTGAAAGATATAGTTACCAGGCAGCATCAGAAAAGGGATAATTGGAACTTTTAGCTTCATAGTATCTCATCCTAATTCACTTGGAAATGTCAACAAAACTTCACAGGAATGTTCTTCTGGTGGTCCTCTTTCAAATGTGTTCAAAGAGATGCATTATAAACACACCTTTTGTTGCTGCGGTAGCAGGACGGGAGTGAAATGCCTAAACTGTAAAGTTCTTCTTCACTGAATCTGCTTGTCAGATTCCAAGATAATTTAGTACAAATGTTCATTGAGTGACTCTCTACACGATTTGCTTAAGCAGTATTGATTGGTTGAAAAACATGGCAGTTAGACGGCATCAGAAAAGGGACAAAATGACAAAACATAATAATTCCTTTTTTATTCAAGTTTTTGTCTGATTTCAGGATACATTTGTAATTTGTTCAAGCCATATTGATTGGTTTGAAAAGATAGCTGCCATGCTGCATCAGACTAGGGATAAAATGAACTTTTAGCTTTAAACATCATCTCCTCTCAAACCATCTGGCTGATATCAACCAAACTTCACGGGAATCATACTTTGGTGGTCCTCTTACAACTGTTTAATTATTTAATATCCTTACAAATGTCCTTTATTGATAAGTTGCATTTACATCGTCCACTCTTAGCTGTTTCATACACGCTCTTGAATAAATTTTCTTCGATGTTAGCAGCTACACATATGCTACATACCAATCACTCAGGTGATCGATTCATGGCCACGCTTGCTCTTAGTTTTAGTTTAAACATATTAATTTCTCATATATTTTATAGCTCATAGCTTAGTATAGGTCGTTTCCAATAAAGATTGATTTACAGGAAGCACGGTGAATATTTTACATGTTCAGAAAATATCAATTTACTTTAGCTGTATAATTTATACAAGAACAAAATAGAGACTGGGGAGAGAGCAAAATATGGGGAAAGAGAGAGATATAAATAGAGAAAGAAAGCGATAAAGTAGGGTAGGTGCGTATATGGGAGGTAAATCAATGTATATGTCAAATATCCATACCAAATAAAATAGAACATAAAACGATTCATAAAGAGTTGCAAGTAAACACAAACGAATTAAAGACTCTCAAACAAAAAGTAATCTGAGTATGCAGTCAGAAAAAGCATGTTTCCAGCTCCCTTTTCCAGCAATCTTGGACGCGAAAGCTGGTATTCAATTTTACCTCTAGATACACGAAATCGACCAAGTATCAACCAGCCTGAACAGCCCCGGAGCTTCGCCAATTCAAGCTGTATTCTGGCTTGCCTGAGCCGTCTTTACGGACAATCTTTAACCATATGAATTAACGAGTATCTATCTGCCGGAACAGTCCGAGTTCCGACAACTCCGGCTGTATTAATTCTGGCGAGTCTGAACTGTCTATATGGAAAAGCTTAAACCATATGCAGTATCTGGAAATTATCTGGAACTTTTCTTTCTATCTTAATTTCGTAATTAGTCTGACTCTTAGCCAAAGTCGGTACAACTCCGGCTGTGCTCTAAAGTTAAAATCTCTAATTCTAACAAGAAGTCTGTAACTCGAGCAATATACAGCCGGAGTTTGGCTGTAGACTTGTCCAAAATGCCAACTTCATCTGAACATTGCAGCCAGCTGCCATAAATCCGGAATCCGCCTAGTGCGCCTCGGAGCACATGTCAGGCTGCCAGTTTAAACTCTCAAATTCGAACAGAACGGGTGCAAAGTCGGGACTTTGTCGGGAATTCCCAACTCCGGCTGGGCATAGCAGCCGGCTGACGTAACTTAATTGGCGAAACAGGACCTCATGCAACACGGCGTCAAGCAACCGCCCATTCCATCTATCTCTAACAATAAGCACGCCAACACGACGTCAGTTTGAGGCGCTTTCACCTGGCATGCATCAGGCAACCGCCCATTCCATCTCTCTCCAACAATAAGCACGCCAACACGACGTCAGTTTGAGGCGCTTTCACCTGGCATGCATCAAGCAACCGCCCATTCCATCTCTCTCTAACAATAAGCACGCCAACACGACGTCAGTTTGAGGCGCTTTCACCTGGCATGCATCAAGCAACCGCCCATTCCATCTCTCTCTTACAATAAGCACGCCAAAACGACGTCAGTTTGAGGCGCTTTCACCTGGCATGCATCAAGCAACCGCCCATTCTATCTATCTCTAACAATAGGCACGCCAAAACGACGTCAGTTTGAGGCGCTTTCACCTGGCATGCAGCAAGCAACCGCCCATTCCATCTATCTCGAACAATAAGCACGCCAACACGACGTCAGTTCGAGGCGCTTTCACCTGGCATGCATCAAGCAACCGCCCATTCCATCTATCTCGAACAATAAGCACGCCAAAACGGGGGTGGGAGCTTTGTCGGCCCAACCCCGGCTGTATTAAATCCGGGTGGACTCCAACTAGCGCGACTCGATGTCATTGTTTGGTGCCTTACCCTGAAACGTTCAGGACAGCTGGTTAAAGTATGTAACTCGAGCAATATACAGCCGGGGTTCGGATTCACGACAAATACATAACTATATATAAATTACTGGCAAACTGATTTAGTATAAATCCAGCGATAACAGTTTAGATGAAGTTTACATCACGTACACTTATTTTATATAAATTCAACGACCGTTCGAGCACTTATTTCTTCATATGGTTGTATCAGTGGGTCGTGATGCTCTTTAACCCTTTCTAACACACGACACATCTGTGGTAGACCATTTTGGAAACATTAAGGGAACATTAATGGAAAATATGAAAAATCTCTTCAGATAAACAGTAAGTTTTAGACTATAGTTAAAAACATTGCTTCAGAGGCGCCAGAAAACATTTGTATGTGAAAAAGAGTTAAATAAGAGCTCATGATGATATTTAACTAGGTTTTTTAAATATATAGAAGTGATAAATTGCTGGTTAAAGCAATTATAACGAAACGTTACTTCAGACATCTAAGCTCGACATATGTGATATTCAAAACCAACAGCAGAACATTACAGCCTCTAGGTCAAATGATGCCCGAATTTGATAGGAACTAACACAATTTTGCTAAAGCATGTACATGTTCGGAAGACTTTACACTTTAAACTCTCAAATTCTTGTTTCAGTAAATGATAGAACATTTTGTATGGTGAGATTAAGATGCCGGCTTCTTTTTTTTACTTGGCATCATTTTAAGTCACATTTTCGACTGACAACAGGGACTACACGTCACTTTGTGTTTTTAAGACCCAAGTATACTTACTATGTTAATGCAAACTATCAATTAGGTTCACACCTTTCATACTCCGAACTTAAGTCATGTACCATGTGTATCAGAACTATATATATATATATAAGTATGGATCCTACAGTAAGGCGAACATCCGCGCGTGCTAAAAAAAACATACATTAAGGCGAAAGTATCTTAAGGCGACCGTATTCAGTTCGCCTTATTGTTTGAGATGTCACAGAAGTCATTTCAGTTGTTAAAACAACATTTGACTATAGGGAATCAAAGAACATACAATAGACTTTAAGAAGACATGACTTTGATTGTTCTTGCTATATTAGTATAGATATACGGGCCATTGAAAAAAGAGGGCCTATAACTCGATGCAAAGAAAAATCATCATATAAGTGCAATTCTTTTTTAGTCTTTAATTACTCAAAAATCTGTCGATAGTTTTCTCTTATGAACAGCAACATGACGGAATACAAATATAACAACCGATATGTTTTCTTGGCAAGACTATATTTGCTTTAGCCCTAATTAAGGATTAAATTTCTGTGAAACCTATATGTATATTTCGAATAAAATTGTTAACTGGAATTACGGTTTTTCATTACATGTTTTTTCATTTCTAACACAAAACGAAGGCAGAACGTCGATTTCAACCTATGTAGCATACACTGCTTAAAAGCAAGGTCATCATTAAAGGAGATGTGACTTTTCATATTGTGCGAATCCATGCATTGGGGTTTTAATTGTCCATGGCTGGTCTTATTCAACACGAATACTAGTAATGCAACCATTTTACTAAATGCACAAATGTTTTGAAGAAAGTGTTACAATCCATTACTCGGTGCAAACGACATTTAAACGCCTTTGCAGCAAATGACTTTTGAAAATATTGCGACAAAATGGGATATTACAAATAATGATAATGTTTTAAACATTACACGAATAAAACAATACTTGAATCGGTATTATTACAACTGTTTGAGAGCAGACGACATATCAATTTTATCTGGGGGAAGCGGTAAAACACAGTGATGCACGTTTTAAAACATTTCAATTCACTATTACAACGGTGGCTAAAAAAGCCTGCCTAAATGATCTTTACCTTCTCCCAATTAACTTTAACTTTTAGATCTTCTCAACCGCAGACCACCGAGCGGAGACCTATATAACATAACCAAGGACACCTTGTCCGGGAGTGATTTTAATGTCACCTTATATTCAACCTCCCTCTCCCTCTCCCTCTCCCTCTCCCTTTCCCTCTCCCCCTCCCCCTCCCCCTCCCCCTCCCCCAGTATCTGAGTCAGTCAGTCTCTGAGTGAGTCAGTCTCTGAGTGAGTCACTCTCTGAGTGAGTCACTCTCTGAGTGAGTCAGTCTGTGTGTGTGTCAGTCTCTGAGTGAGTCACTCTCTGAGTGAGTCAGTCTCTGAGTGAGTCAGTCTCTGAGTGAATCAGTCTCTGAGTGAATCAGTCTCTGAGTGAGTCAGTCTCTGAGTGAATCAGTCCCTGGGTGAATCATTCTCTGAGTGAATCTGTCTTTGAGTGAATCAGCCTCTGAGTGAATCAGTCTCTGAATGAATCAGTCTCTGAATCAGTCTCTTAGTGAATCAGTCTCTGAGTGAATCAGTCTGAGTGAATCATTCCCTGAGTGAATCAGTCTCTGAGAGAATCAGTCTCTCTGAGTGAATCAGTCTCTGAGTGAGTCAGTCTCTGAGTGAGTCTGGGTGAGTCTGAGTGAGTCAGTCTCTGAGTGAGTCTGGGTGAGTCTGAGTGAGTCTGAGTGAGTCTGAGTGAGTCTGAGTCTGTCTGTCTGTCTGTCTGTCTGAGTGAGTCTGAGTGAGTATAAGTGAGTCTGAGTGAGTCTGGGTGAGTCTTAATCAGTCTGAGTGAGTCTGAGTGAGTCTGAGTCAGTCTGAATGAGTGAGTGACTGAGTGAGTCTGTCTGTATGTCTCCAATGAACTTTGGTCGGAAAGCCAGAGAACGTCAAACCGTTTTCTCGAATTAGTCAGTCTGTGTGTGTGTCAGTCTCTGAGTGAGTCAGTCTCTGAGTGAGTCAGTCTCTGAGTGAATCAGTCTCTGAGTGAATCAGTCTCTGAGTGAGTCAGTCTCTGAGTGAATCAGTCCCTGGGTGAATCATTCTCTGAGTGAATCAGTCTTTGAGTGAATCAGCCTCTGAGTGAATCAGTCTCTGAATGAATCAGTCTATGAATCAGTCTCTTAGTGAATCAGTCTCTGAGTGAATCAGTCTGAGTGAATCATTCCCTGAGTGAATCAGTCTCTGAGAGAATCAGTCTCTGAGAGAATCAGTCTCTGAGTGAGTCAGTCTCTGAGTGAGTCTGGGTGAGTCTGAGTGAGTCAGTCTCTGAGTGAGTCTGGGTGAGTCTGAGTGAGTCTGAGTGAGTCTGAGTGAGTCTGAGTCTGTCTGTCTGTCTGTCTGAGTGAGTCTAAGTGAGTATAAGTGAGTCTGAGTGAGTCTGGGTGAGTCTTAATGAGTCTGAGTGAGTCTGAGTGAGTCTGAGTCAGTCTGAATGAGTGAGTGACTGAGTGAGTCTGTCTGTATGTCTCCAATGAACTTTGGTCGGAAAGCCAGAGAACGTCAAACCGTTTTCTCGAATTAGTCAGTCTGTGTGTGTGTCAGTCTCTGAGTGAGTCAGTCTCTGAGTGAGTCAGTCTCTGAGTGAATCAGTCTCTGAGTGAATCAGTCTCTGAGTGAGTCAGTCTCTGAGTGAATCAGTCCCTGGGTGAATCATTCTCTGAGTGAATCAGTCTTTGAATGAATCAGCCTCTGAGTGAATCAGTCTCTGAATGAATCAGTCTCTGAATGAATCAGTCTCTGAATCAGTCTCTTAGTGAATCAGTCTCTGAGTGAATCAGTCTGAGTGAATCATTCACTGAGTGAATCAGTCTCTGAGAGAATCAGTCTCTGAGTGAGTCAGTCTCTGAGTGAGTCAGTCTCCTCTGAGTGAATCAGTCTCTGAGTGAGTCAGTCTCTGAGTGAGTCTGGGTGAGTCTGAGTGAGTCTGAGTGAGTCTGAGTGAGTCTGAGTGAGTCTGAGTCTGTCTGTCTGTCTGTCTGAGTGAGTCTGAGTGAGTCTGGGTGAGTCTTAATGAGTCTGAGTGAGTCTGAGTGAGTCTGAGTCAGTCTGAATGAGTGAGTGACTGAGTGAGTCTGTCTGTATGTCTCCAATGAACTTTGGTCGGAAAGCCAGAGAACGTCAAACCGTTTTCTCGAATTAGAGTAGCGGGGAAAAGGATAGCAGGCATGGTGGCATTGCGTGTTTAAGACATGTAAATAAATAAAGTGTAAAAAGAAGCCGTAGAAAGATCACATTTTGGAAATAATGTACACGCCGGCGTCTGTGTTTAAAATGCTAGTCCCGTTGACGTGACACGGTCGGAAACAATCGTACAACCGTTTCAAACCTGCTGCAGCGAGTGAAGGTCAACGCGGTACCATTTCAATCAGTTTACAATTAAAGTAGCGGGAAAAAGGATAGCAGACATGGTGGCATTGCCTGTTTAAGACATGTAAATAAATAACGTGTAAAAAGAAGCCGTAGACAGCTCACCGTTTGCAAATAATGTACACGCCGGCGTCTGTGTTTAAAATGCTAGTCATGTTGACACGACACGGTCGGAAACGATCGTACAACCGTCTCAAACCTGCTGCAGCGAGTGAAGGTCAACGCGATACCATTTCAAACAGTGTACAATTAAAGTAGCGGAAAAAAGCATAGCAGACATGGTGGCATTGCGTGTTTAAGACATGTAAATAAATAACGTGTAAAAAGAAGCCGTAGACAGCTCACCTTTTGGAAATAACGTAAACAGTTTACAATAAGAGTAGAGGGAAAAAGGATAACAGACATAGTGGCATTGCGTTTGTAAGACATGTAAATAAATAACGTCTAAATAGAAGCCGTAGACAGCCCACCTTTTGTAACTAATGTGAAGGTCAATGCGATACCATTTCAAACAGTTTACAATTAGAGAAGACGGAAAAAGGATAACAGACATGGTGGCATTGCGTGTTTAAGACATGTAAATAAATAACGTGTAAAAAGAAGCCGTAGACAGCTCACCTTTTGGAAATAATATACACGCCGGCGTCTGTGTTTAAAATGCTAGTCCGTTGACGCGACACGGTCGGAAACGATCGTACAACCGTTTCAAACCTGCTGCAGCGAGTGAAGGTCAACAAGATACCATTTCAAACTCTTTACAATTAGAGTAACGGGATACAGGATATCAGACATGGTGGCATTGCGTGTTTAAGACATGTAAATAAATAACGTGTAAAAAGAAGCCGTAGACAGCTCACCTTTTGGAAATAATGTTCACGCCGGCGTCTGTGTTTAAAATGCTAGTCCTGTTGACGCTACAACCGTTTCAAACCTGCTGCAGCGAGTGAAGGTCAACGCGATACCATTTAAAACAGTTTACAATTATAGTAACGGGAAAATGGATAACAGACATGGTGGCATTGCGTGTTTAAGACATGTAAATAAATAACGTGTAAAAAGAAGCAGTAGGCAGCATTCCTTCGGAAAGCTATTACTACCGTTGATCCAAGTCTTTGGTATGACGCTGCCGTTTATATTTCACAGTGTTGTTGTTTTGTTCAACGGTCGACAGTACAGATCTAGATCAGACTGTGCAAATGCGCTCGCTGATCTTATTTTACAACGGTAGCAATTAATTTTCGAAAATCGCCGCTCATATTTAAAAGGTGGACTATATTTCTAAATAATGTTGATTTCTACAACAAACTGACAGTTGGCGTTAGTAAATGAAAGTCTAGTGATATAAATTACTTAATTGATACTTAAATATTATTGAAAATGGTCTTAATCACCATTCAAACAAACACGCATCGTTATAGCCTCGGAAGAACTCAACGCAACTCAATTTGTTTTATTTAGGCAAGTCGGCACATAAGTACCATTGGCCATGTACAAGTATATACACGTAAAGAATATGGCTTAATGACCTGAAATACATTCATTTACATGATTCAAATACACGGATACAACAAATATATTATAATATGCCAGAGAAGTACTATTATGTTTAGTTAACACAGAATTATTGTTGATGAATACATTGGCAAATGATTCTTAGTTATTACTAAACACTATATTTTGATTAATACACTATTCTATAACTCAGGTAGAACAGATAGGATGAATCAACCGTAACTGATCCGAATTGCGGGTGAACATTGTAAATGGTTCATATCAGTGTGGAGCGCTCGTCTCTGCTAAAAGCTTGGGGATGGTTTAACCCTTCCAAAATAAAACAAATCTTCAGCAGACGACTATGAAAACATCCAGTTACTACTATAGAAACTTTTTAAAAATGAAAAAAGAATTATAAAGTAGTGTGGAAAACAGTGTGGCGAAAGGAGAAAATACTCATAAGTAATTGCTCATTTTGTCACAATATGTTCTTACTTGTCTGCCGCAGACGTGTCAAGCATACGCCTGATTTTTGTAAATAACAACTAGTGCATGTATCCTGATACCATAAATTCAATCGAAGGTCTAACCAGACAATCATTTGTTCACGCACGTAAACATAGGATAACGACCGAAATTCGTAGTTCAATCGAGAAACCTAGTTTATCAAACGTAAACCATGGTTTACGGTCGATAAACTAGGATTATCAAATCAATTATGAATTTCGGGCGTGAACCTAGGTTTACGACCGTGAACCTATGTTTACGAGCGAGAACCATAGTTTACGAACGTGAACCTATCTTTACGACCGTGAACCTAGGTTCACGTTCGTAAACTATGGTTCACGCTCATGAACCCAGATTCACGCCCGTAAACATAGGTTCACGCTCGTGAACTTAGGATAACGACCGAAATTCTTAGTTCAATCGAGAAACCTAGTTTATCGAGCGTGAACATGGGTTCACGAGCGTAAACTATGGTTTACGCCCGTTATCCTATGTTTTCGCTCGAAAATATAAGTTAATATTCGATAAACCTGGTTTTACGTTCGAAAAACCTAGTTTATCGATCGTTAATCCTAGTTTTTCGAACGTGAACCTGGGTTCACGTAATTATTGGACAATTGTCCAATAATTACGTGAACCTAGGTTTACGGTCGAAAAACTAGGATTAACGATCGATAAACTAGGTTATTCCAACGTAAAAGCATGTTAACCTATACTTTCGAGCGTAAACCATAGTTCACGCTCGTAAACCATAGTTCACGCTCGTAAACGTAGGTTCACGCTCGTAAACCCAAGTTCACGGTCGTAAACATAAGTTCACGTTCGTAAACTATGGTTCACGCTCGTAAACTATGGTTCACGCTCGTAAACATAGGTTCACGCTCGTGAACCCCGGTTCACGCACGTAAACATAGGATAACGACCGAAATTCGTAGTTCAATCGAGAAACCTAGTTTATCAAACGTAAACCATGGTTTACGGTCGATAAACTAGGATTATCAAATCAACTATGAATTTCGGGCGTGAACCTAGGTTTACGACCTTGAACCTATGTTTACGAGCGAGAACCATAGTTTACGAACGTGAACCTATCTTTACGACCGTGAACCTAGGTTCACGTTCGTAAACTATGGTTCACGCTCATGAATCCAGATTCACGCCCGTAAACATAGGTTCACGCTCGTGAACTTAGGATAACGACCGAAATTCTTAGTTCAATCGAGAAACCTAGTTTATCGAGCGTGAACATGGGTTCACGAGCGTAAACTATGGTTTACGCCCGTTATCCTACGTTTTCGCTCGAAAATATAAGTTAGTATTCGATAAACCTGGTTTTACGTTCGAAAAACCTAGTTTATCGATCGTTAATCCTAGTTTTTCGAACGTGAACCTGGGTTCACGTAATTATTGGACAATTGGCTTGCCATATACGTCCCTGTCTTATCATAAACCACAATGTAATATATATAGTATTTCAAATTAAAAACTCCTTACCACATAGATAGATGGGCGCCATTTTGTTTCAACTCCATGTATAAAAGCATGTCTTCACAGCTTAACCGTTGAGTGAAAAATGAGAGAATAATGGATCACACATTTTGACAATAGAGTAGTAATACAATTTCCATAACTTACTATTAAAACAGCTCAGCCCAAAGCAATATCGCCGGATTAGCCAACAAAACATATGTACAGATTTAATAACGGTTAATTACCGATATTAACAGATGTTGACAACGGTTCACCGATACAGGCGTTAACTTATACTACAACAGAATGGAATAGGGCCCGGCAAACTTATAACAAGAAGAAACTCAATACAAAACTAGCATTGGATTGTTATATATTAACGTCATTATACCTATATAATCTATATCTGATCTAAAGTTTACTCTTACAACCAAGAAGTCCAGCACACACTTTAATCTAGTAAAACAGGGCTCAATGTATAGAATAGTTTTTACAAGGTATTTACAGGTCTATTAATAAACCGTTACATCCTCTCCAGGGTCGGTTTCTGTCCAATATGGGTAGTCCTTTGACATCCGTTATTCTTCATGAAAGTGTAAGATTTTCTAAAGAGAATGACAGTTAGTTGTTCGAAAAGCTCTCATAGGATTTCAATTTAAAGGGCTCCATGTCTGTGCCGCGTCTTTTGCAGACGACATGGACCTTCTCTCTTCATCCATTACATCTTTAAAAACTATGATTGATATGTGTTACAAATACTCGTGTTTATGGAGATACCAGTATAACTCCAACAAGTGTGCAGTTGCCACTTTTAATGAGTCAAAGCATGCATATAAACGCATTTCTCGTTCATGGGTCATAGGTATTGAAATTATTTATGAAAAAGAGGAATATAATCATTTGGGAATAGTACATACATATATATATATATAATACATATGCAGACTAGTCGATACTTACTAAACATATTGATAGGAATAAAGGGGTTATCAAGGAAGGGCTGCATGTAAATGGGCCTAATCCCTTAACTAGCTATATTATCTATAAATATGTTGTTATTCCTAAAGCACTGATTATCCTAGTAGATATTCTTGGAAACATGGTTCGTAACTACTATATAGAAGTATGGAATGTTAGAACGTCTTCATAGCAGTTTGTCTTATATAAGGATACAAAGGATACAAAGTTTTATTTGATTAGAGGCCACCGGTCCATTACAACAAAATATAATATTACAAACAATTTTAAAGACCGTAATAGAAGTATTGATAGAATGTAAACATTGGTAACATTATTCATGCACATAATTCATACTGTAGAATCACATTGGTTTTGTTGAAATTTGATATGTAACCTAAAATAAAGATACATGCTATTTATTCAATTTATCTTGTTTATATAACTGACTAAGTTTGCATGAAGATATGTACGTACACCAATAAACGCCCCCACATACATATTCACATACATATATGCACATATGTACATACACGCGCACGCACGCACATGCATACGGCATATCCGATTATACAATGATCAAAATGATATGAGCGCTCAATAACTACAAGAAAATCAAACTAAATGAAGGTATAACTTAGTTGTTGCTGTTATTAATATCAGCTCGTACTTTGAAGGCAAAATATATAAACGACGCCACTCCGTAAATGACATTTGTTGATTTGGAAGACATCAGTAAATTAAACTGGTGGATCGAACAATTACGCCAGTACTTTCCGTTTATATATTTCTTGCGAAGTTCCTGCAGTTTAGAGCACTTTAATAAGCAATAATACTCATTTCCAACTCCGTCGCCACATAGTTTGCAAATCCTCTCATCTCTTTCTATATTAAGATGTCTTCCTGTTGCTATTTCTAGATTATGGCAGGCTCTCCTGAATGTAGACATAGCTCTACGATACTTTCTCATGCTTAAAACATCTAAATATTGTTCATGGACAAACGAATCTTTGAAGTGTTTATATAGTATCAGTTTCTGGTTATCTGCTACAGAAGCTGACCAGTCTTGCACAGCCTGATCTTTTAAACGTTGAGAAAATTCGCAAAGAAACAGTCTTCCATTCAGGACACACTGGCGTTCCCATACATAACCAAAACCGAATCTTTGTAACAATAGTTTTACTGAAGTAACCCAATTTTTCTGACCAGATTCATCGTACAATTTCAACAACAAATAGCATTTTTTAACTTGTTTTGTTACCTGCATATTAAGAATGGTTAGCCAGTATTTTACACTTTTTTTGAAATATTCTGTCCTTAATGGGTGTTGACCACAATCTCCAAAAACAGCTGATTTTGATGCAGACTTGCTAACACACATGTATCTACAATAGGCGTATATATACAGAAAACTACAATCTCAGTTCTCTGGAAGACATATAGGCATTTACTTGAACACTGAAGGCTCGTTGCATCTACAAGGATACTTAACCTAACTATTACAGGTATTTTATTTATATATTAGATAACTTAACAATGCGCAAAGCTGAGCCGAAAAATGGTCACTTAATTTGCCTATAAATTACCAACCTAACACTTTCAATTATTTTCTTTCATTCAGATACATTTAAAAAAGCTTATCTGACCAGGTTATAATAGTTACATGGCCCAAGGTCCTCCACGTTTTGACAATTTTAACTTGTATACCCCACCCACTCATTTTCTTATTTCGGCCATGACATAGTCCTTAACAATATCGTACACAAAGTCTACACGAACGATTCTTAAAATATATACAAATATTAAAGGTGGACTGCTAAACAGGATTTCCTCAATAATCCGTTCAGAGGTCGAAATTGAACGAGATAATCGCGTTCCAAAATTCCGAGTGTTTTTCATTTGAGTTGTACCCCTTTGATTGCATTTCACTAAATTGACTGATATACATGGGATATGGGAACGTACCCCTGGAGGGTACTCATATATTTAAAATTCCATATGGGAATATTTATGAACTCGTATTATCTTCACATTAATTCCGAAATTTCTAATCTTTTTATATCTTTTTACATATAAAACAGGTTTTTAATTGATACAGATCGATATATCTTATTCAGAAGTAGTAGTTCCCAGAAAGCACCCCTGTGCCAATATGGTTCCCAAAAATCACCTGTTCTGTGTATATATCTGTTTATACATAAATACATTCAAGATAAACAAACATACATAGACGTGAATTCAGATAAAGCGTAAGTTCAGATAAACATACAAATAAAGCATACATATAAACATACAAATAGACATACCTATATACATACAAATAGACTTACATATAAACATACGAATAAACCATGCCCATAGACATACAGATATACTCAAACGTTTGATTTCACTGAGCAATCTTCTGTTTGTTTTTTTCGCGTTTCAGTTTTCACATGAAATCAAAAACCTGACTAGTAGGTTACAAGGATGAATGAACAAAAACGTTCAGAGTAAAGAAACAATGATTAACAGATGCAACAGCTCGTCTGTCATGTTTTAACGATCTATTGCTGTTCTGAAAAAAATATGAGATTATTTAGATTGGGTTAATTGACTTATAAGTAAGTAAGTAAAGTAAATATTGTATTAAAGTGACATGTGTACATGTAACATAGTATACAATTATAGAAATTTAAACAAAACACCCGGCCCAATGGACCTATAAGTCACCTATACAATAGTAAGTAATATAATTTTCACGTGAAATTAATTTGGCATTACTAACATCATCAATAAATAAATAATAAATGTCAAACATTTGCATAATATTATATGGATTGGAATGAAACTAGTTATATAATGCATTTCTTCTTCTCATATAAGATTTAACAATGTATTTAGCTACTTTTCTCGGAACGTTTCTAATAAGATATGTAAGTTTATCCGCATCACTCAAAACTTATAAGTGCACATCTCATTAACATTTTCCAGCAAGTAATCGGCCTAGTTTCTTTAATTGGTTAATTGACCTAGATTTATATTTATAATGACCGAGTCATCTTGACAACTACAGTGAGGACACAATCCTTTACCCTTGATATGATTAATCCCTTTCACAGAGCTGTAGTTAAGGGGCGTTTTTGTATGTTCTAAAATCCTTATTAGACCTTCAAACCCTACGTTGTAAGATAATAATAAGATAATAAATTGTTTATTAAAGTGACATGTGTGAAACATATTATGATTAACAGTATTATATAAAAAACAAAAATGATCACACCCGGCCCTTTGGGCCTATAAGTCACCTATATGTGTATACGTATATACATATTTACATATAATGAGATAAAGTCATAACACATCATATTATTTATAATCCACAATCGCTAAGTTTAATATCAGATGTTTTCAGAGAAACTTGCTGAATGTAGACACTTTGAAAACGTCGTAATCAAATGAGGCATGACGTGTTTTCGCAAGACAGGTTTCTATTTCAGAGTCTAATACAGGTAAACACCAATCAGATTAGTTATGATACATGGCTGATCTTCTCTTTCGATAACCCTTTACAATAAATTTAGCGCATTTTCGAGGATGATTGTTCATAAGGTATCTCATTTTATGATGATCCCTTAACTGGTTAAAAGTAGCATCATTGAATTGGTCTTCAAATATTTCTAAACGAATATGTTTATAAAATTCACAGTTTATTAGAAAATGAGTTTCATCTTCAACTGAATCTGTTTCGCACATATTACAAAGTCGTTCCTCGGGGTGCTCTCCAATATATCGCCCTGTCTCGATTCTAAGGGGGAGAATCCCACACCTAAATTGGGCTAGCATTGAACGCTCACATTTTGTCAGATTAAACATAACATAACTCTCAGTTATGAATTCGGTCTTAAACTTGATGTATGTTCTTAGTTTCGGGACATTTTGCACACTATCTACCCATACGCTACTATAATAAAGGAGTATTTTATCTTTTACTGTTTTCATGTTTATTGTGGTTTTATTGTCGTAGAAGGTTATTAAGTCAAGTTTGTTTAGCACATCTTTTAATTCACTGCACCAATTATTACGACACAGTCTATAGTCCCTATTAAATATAACCTTTGTGAGTCTGTTCTCATCGAATTTTATCAATCTGTTCCAGTATCGAATCAGGCTTATCCATCGTCTGTAAATACTAGGGATCCATCCTATATCCCCGTGTATAGCCAACAGCGGTGCAAACCTATGTACCCCCAGAAAGTATCGAATGGCCCTATGTTGTATGTTGTCTATTGCCTGATACCTACGATATCCCCAAACCCCAGAACAATAGTCTAAAATTGGAGCTACTCCTGATTCATACAGTTTTTCAAATGTCTTAAGCCCGGTGTCTTTTAAAGGATGTATCCGAGAGATTATCATACCTAGTGCACGACCGGCGCCTTTGGAAAGTATAATCGAGTTTGTATTAAAATCACCTTTATAATGGAATGTAACACCTAAATACTTATATGTCTCGACGTTGAGTAAGACATTTTCACCAATTGTAAATGTATGTTCGGTTTGTGTTGTTCTTCCTTTCCTGAAATGCATGCATTTGGACTTATCAGTGTTAATCAATACACGCCAACGTTTACACCAGTTATGAAGTACGTCCAACATTTTCTGCAGGTTATCCTCGGTTTTTGCAAACATAACTATATCGTCCGCGTACAGTAACATAGATACATTCCTTTCATCAATTTCAAATCCAAGGTCAAGGTCATTGATCTCCTGCACTAGGTCATTTATAAATATAGAAAAAAGTGTAGGTGAAACATTATCCCCTTGTTTTACGCCTGTTTTGCAATCGAACCAATCCGTGAGTTTATCGTTGACCTTTACACATGAAACTGTATGCTTATATATGCTCTTTATGGTGTTATACATTTTTCCATCAATGCCATTTAATAACAATTTATATAACATCATATCTCTGTCTATAAAGTCAAAACATTTACGAAGATCAATTGTATGTACTCAAAAGAATTGTCTCAAACTGTCTCAATAAGACGATTCTTTTTAGTACCCACAATATAGGATTTGGTTGAATAAGAAGAGAAATATTGTGGGGAAAAGACTTGTTCGCTCCCTCTTAGTCTTATCTAGTCCTCTACCCTTTCCCATATACAACATATTTGCAGAAGATGACTTTGAAAACATTTATTTTGTCAAAATTATAGTAATTCACCAAAAATGAAAGAATAATTATGGAATAAAGTTGAAAACATTGTGGCAAAAGGACAAATTACTCCTTTGCCACAATGTTTTCAAAAGACGTATGTAGTCTCAATATATCGCCGTTAAATATTGCATTGTGCGAACAGTCAAAATATAAAATCGCATTCCTAGTACAGAAACCTGGACTAAAGCCATCTGCTGCTTAGGCGTCAGAAAGCATCTTTACGTCAACACGTGTCTTCAAGTTGGAAATGGTTAATTTATCCAAAGGATTCTGTTCTAAATGTTGACATGCGTTTGGAGAAATATTCAATGATGTCAGTATAAAATCAAGATATTAACTGTGCTTAAGGAATAAGAACCTCCTTGGTAGTGTAGTGCTAGAGCGTCTGTCTCGGGTACGGGGGAGTCGCAGGTTCGATTTCCAGCTGGGTCATACATACTTTTAATATTTTGAGTTGTATTTTATTCGGTTGTACTTGTTTTATTTCATTTTAGGTTTATATGTTATACATAACGCATCTGTTTATTTGAAGTTGTACTTTACGACGAATGTTATATTTGTTTTATAAGTATTAACTTTTGTTTCTTATGTTAAGTTAACTCAATTTGATGTATTTATGCATGATTCCCCGATGGGAAATGCGTCGTATCTCCTTTAACATTTTTTAACTGTCAAGGTTTTGTGATGATCTCTTAGTCTCTTATAATTCTGTTTTTTTAAAGAATGGCTTTGTACATTTGTTTGTTAACTGTGAATATTGTTTTATATTATGTAACATGTACAAAGATGAGACTTTAATAAAGATTATATATATACATACCGAAGAATTTTGATCATCAGATAAATATCAAATATCGATAAGTCTATCCGTGGTCTGAAACAATTAATTCGTTAATCTCCGTTAGGTTCCGTTATTTACCGATAATTGATCACACGCTGTGAACGGGATAATAAAACAATTAACGCCTCGGGGATAGTCGTGTCGGACATTTAGCCAAATAAACTGATTTATAGCTTAATATGGATAAAACCAAAACATCTGTAAATTAATAGTATTTATTTACACACGTTTCATGTTAACCAGTATATACATAAGCATCTACATGATGAAAAATAACAAATAGACTAATGATACACATATAAGTATGCAAAATTATGCAAAATCTCCATGCATGGCTAAATCATGGATGTTGAACTAAATTAAATAACAATTGAATAGAATGGAAATCATTAATTAATTAATGATTAATGATTACTGTCTCCAATTTATACACTGTTTTTGATGCGTCAAAATGCGTATGTATGGGTAAAGTCTGATATTTGTAAATTGCGCTCAATAGAGTTGATTGAATTTTAATTTTTAATTCACAACAGAGTAAGGTGGATTTTTTCGTAACCTTTTTCCACATACACACGCTTTCTGACGCGTCTGCATCAGACCATTGTGACAAAAGCATGAATTACTCAACACGAGCTTTTTCGCCTTTTGTCACAATGTTTTCAACTTTATTCGCAGTTAATCACATATTTAATTTAAGTATTTAAATAAGCTTTTTCTTTTTTTCGCACTTTGGCTGCGATACCTCGATCCTTAAACATTGTCTTTATTTCGGAAAACCAGAAACAGAAAAAACACGCATATATCATTTACGGCAGGAATGTTTTACAGCAGTAAATTACCAATTTACGTTCTGTTACTAAATGTATAATATCCCTTCTATTCGCGATTGTAGGATAAAAAGAAACAGGATAAAAATTAACAGGACAAAAAGCAACGGACAACAAGAAAACAGGATAAAAAGCAACCCATTTTCCAAAATTCAATGCAAATCAATATGTTTAAGTCTACAAATATGAAAAAGATACAAACTAGCAGAGGATTAATGTATCTTCTTGATATTGTAATGATTTTCTTTAATTTTGATACATTTTTGTGTGTTTAAAATTGATCAAAAAAATTGAGTCTGATTAAACTATTTACAAATCTACAATAATATATGTAACTCAATTTTAAGTGCTAATTTTTGTTTCATTTTGCAAATCGATTTTACGTATTATGCATATCTGTGTGAAGATGTTTGAAATAGCGTAAGGAAAACATTGTGGGAGAAGAGACATTATTCATAATTAGCAATTTCTCCCTTTCACGCAATTATATATTCTGTCAACAATTAAAACAAATATTAGAACTTTTGCTAGTCTTCTGTCAGATGTTAAAAAAAGGTTGAAGAAAACATTATTAGAAAAGGAGAAATTTATTATAATGAGCAATTTTTCCTGTGCACGCAATTATAATTTCTGTCAGATATTCGAAAGGGGTGGAAAGAAACATTGTGGGGTAAAGTGGAAAAAATCATTGTAATTTCAGATAAATAAAGTTAAACTTTCGCATAAACAAAACATAAATTCTAAATACATTTATTGAAATGAGTCTATTACATGTTACAAATGTATTCAATTAAAAACCTGAAATGAAAAAAATTGCTTATTATCCTGTTTCTTTTTGTCCGATTACCCCTATTCGCAGTTGTTAAAGATACATCATTTCACATTGAAGATTATCGTATAGACCATGTATATATTATTAATGATTATGTAATAAGGATACGCGACTCGCTTCAGACCCCCTGGTGATAACAAATTGACTTTATGAGGGTCATAAAACTTCGGGTAAAATCGGGAGCATTGCCGGACTTTCACGAACAAATCCGAAATCATGAAGTTACAAATATAAATTCAAAAAAGACCATCTAAATCTAAATTTATTTTGATGAAATCAAAATTGCATTGTAGATGAAGAAGTGCCGCATCCGAGACCGTTTGCACCTAAGAAATATATATAATAATATTTGATATACATCGATTATAAGTGAAGGGGTACTTT
Source organism: Serripes groenlandicus (assembly GCA_031761405.1). Classification (NCBI taxonomy): domain Eukaryota; kingdom Metazoa; phylum Mollusca; class Bivalvia; order Cardiida; family Cardiidae; genus Serripes; species Serripes groenlandicus. The sequence continues at coordinate 7,980,621 of JASEVX010000010.1, forward strand.
TATTTTGTTCTTTGTCTATATGATATTGACAACGTTTATTTAACCTAAAAAAATACCATTTAAATCATATTTTTCTCGAAAAATAAAATATACATATTAAAGATAGATAATTATATTTTATGGAGCCGTTTGCACCTAAGCGATAACTTAATTAATTAAAGAGTTATAGCGCGTTAAAGTTACAGCTACTCTTTGTTTCCATATGGTAAATTATCCCCGATAGCAATTGCCGGTGGAATAATTCTTCCACATGACCAAAGACTTTAAAATTGGAAGTAATAATGGCTTCCCCCTCTTTGGCGCTCAGGGTTGTGGGGTTAGCATGACGACTGATCCGCTGATGTCAGGATAAATGGACCAGGAGTACTGGTTTATAGCCATTCTCTGTAAGCATTTGCACTCCCATATAGGGAGTGTGGCACGCATGGTCACGGATTTTGTTCAAACTTCACACATTTTCTCAACTTGATGAAAGAAATGGAAAATGGCAAAAAAACTTTGCTATAGACTTTGGTTGCCATAGCAACCGGCTCTCGTTTTTTATAGGACTGATTTCAATGGGAAATCCACTAAATTTTCCAATCAGTTTTAAGCATAAATGAAGATATATATGCAAAAGTTCATATTTTCTACCAAAAGTCATCATTTGATGAAGGAAATTAAGTAGAAAACAATTGATTATCAAATTGTTAAATGTGGTCCCAAACCCTTCTTTGCAAATGGTGTTTTTTACGGGAAAAAAGAACACTTTTTTGCCATTTTTTGAATGGTTATAAAAATTTAATGCGTTCATATGAATACAAATGAACAATGAATGCATGAAGGTCAACATCTCTTCTCACAAGAAATGAAAAAAAGCTATGGGGAACAGTGCCTCTATTTTTTGTAACAGTGACCTTGACCCCAAAAACACAATCTGATTGAAGATATTCATAATACGTTTGAAATACATCATGTTTTTATTACTTGGGGAAAATTTGAATTCAATGTAAGAAAAAGTGAAGAAACTATGTTGAATTCTCATAAATAACCAAAATACATCAAAATTTATGTGTGTTACCCTACAAAATAGGCCCGCTCAGCCTCTTTATCATTCAATGTGAAGAAGGTTATTAGATGCATAAAGTTTTCCTAATTTTAAAGTAATATGTTTGATAGTTTCCATGTAAGTGACCTAAATGCAAAATTTAACCAACTATGTCCAATTCTCAAAATAACCAAAATACATCAAAATATATATTTTTTACCAAAAAAACCCAGGCCTCAGCATCAAGGTTTGATAGTTTCCATGTAAGTGACTTAAACGCAAAAAATAACCAACACCGCCAATTCTCAAAATCAACAAAAATTCATCAAAATTTATGTTTTTTACATAAAAAAACAGACAACACTCAGCATCTTTAGCATACAATGTGAAGAAAGGTTTTAGACGAACAAGTTTCAAAGAATTAGGTTTGATAGTTTCAATGTAAATGACCTAAACGTAAAACTTAACAAACTATGTCCAATTCTCAAAATCGACAAAAATACATAAAAAATGATGTGTTTTACCCCAAAAAAGGCTACACTTAGCATCTTCAGCATACAATGTGAAGAAGAGTATTAGATGAACAAGTTTTCCAAGTTTCAAAGTGTTAGGTTTGATAGTTTTCATGTAAGTGACCTAGACCTAAACGCAAAACTTAACCAACGCCGCCGACGACGAAGACGACTACGACGATCAAGTGACGACAATAGCTCGTCTTTTTTTCCCCAAAAAATCAGACGAGCTAAAAATCAAAATAGAAGGATTAGTAAGTGATAAAAAAAAAAATCAAACGAGCTAAAAATCAAAATAGAAGGATTAGTTAGTGATATAAAACATGGAAAATTGTAATCTTCAAACAAAGTTATCATTAGTTGTTATGATTCAAATAAAGAAGTATATTATTTTACATGTCAAGTTGGGTGACGCATTTTATACGTGAAAGTAATGTTCATCATTATTTGTATTAATGTATAATATATATTTAAGAAAAAACACGAATACACTTTCAAAAAGTGTCTATCATAAACCCCATATATAGACAACTTATTTATGAAATACTATTGGAAAAAAAGCATTCGTTTTTAGCCAATAAAAACAGGTACAGGTACAGCAAACGTATGCAAAAAAATTGAAGGGTTTAACCCTTTCCCTCATACGACAATTATGCAGCAGACGACTTTGACCATATTTTGACAAATGGTATTAGGAAAGTCCTTGGTTATACATCTGATAATTATCTGTTCATGTAGTTTCGAATGTTCAGCGTCAGTGATTATAAACCTAGAGTCACAGGTTCGATCCAAAAGTGCCCCGCACCAATTATGGTGGAGTACCCTTGGGCAAGGTACATTTTCTTGCATAGTACTGGTTTGTTTGCCCAGGGATCACAAACAAGTGAATTGATGCTGTGATATTACTGAAATAATGTTAAAACGGCTCAAAACCCCAATAAAACAAAAATCTAAAATTCCAAGGGAGGTAATTCATGTTTTTTTTATTTTTCTAAATAACTAAGGGAGGTAATTTGTATTTTTTGGTGATGAGGTATTTTAAAATCTTATTTATGCAAAAACGATCATATGTTCCCCGTAGCTTTTTTCTTGCGTTTGATTAAGCAAATGTTCATCTGTCTATTTATGTAATTCACTTAATTGGAGATGGCTGCATTTTTTTTTAAATAAGTGGTAAATATTGCGTTTTTCATCAAAAACTCAACTTTGCACACTGTTTCCATGGCAACAGGGCAATATTTGGAATTTCTAACACTATTTTTCTGAATAGTTCACTGATGGCAACAAGTGGAATAAGTCTAAGCAATATCCGTGACTATGCGTGCCGAAAAAGTTTAAATGCTTACAGAGAATAGCTATTAAAAAAATTACCAAGGAAATGCTGTGATATAACTGAAAATGTTGAAAAGCGACGTAAAACACCATACAAAATACTCCAGGATTACTAATCATCGTACATTTGTGTCCAGAGTGATCTTTTCACACATACAACAAATCTGTAGCGGGTGACTTTAACTCTTTCAGCGCCAAAGGCAATATTGAGCTTTTGGCAAACAATACATATTCAGGTGACTCAGCTCGTAACGAGCTGTCTCACCTGAAATCTGCATTGTTTGGCTGTGAGTTATAAAGATATTCCAAAAATCCTATAACATGAAAATAGAGTCGTCCGAGTTTGAACATGGAAGAGTCTACTTTAAACAATTCGGCGCTGAAAGGGTTAAGAGGGATGCAACTTAAAACTAACACAAAAAGTTTATTGTATAGTGTGTATATTGGGTCAGAAGCCTTTATTACGTTGAATAAATATCGTGAATCTCGACAAAATCATAATTTTGTTTATAGCCCTTTCCCCCATATAGACGCTTTCTGACGCTTCTGCAGCAGATGGCTTTTTGAAAACATAGTGACAAAAGAGGAAATTGCTCATAACAAGCAATTTCTCCTTTTGCCACAATGTTTTCCACTTTTAGACATAGGTTATCCATTCAATTATAGAGATTTTCTATTTGTTGACAAAATATGTTCAAAGTAGTCTGCTGCAGAATTGTCGTATGAGGGAAAGGGTTAAAAATGATCAATATGTTTGTCCAGGTTTCAAAGTAATCTGCAGCTTAATTGTTGTATGTGGATAATTGTTAAAATTATACATGTACAAGAAATGAGTAAAGACGGGTATTTTAATGTCATCCCCTTTTCTGATGTAGGAGACGACATTATCAAGCATGTATACGAGCATGTAACGTTTGGATCACTGGAAATTAGTTCTGAGATAACGTAAAAAGAACATTGTAGGAAAAAGGCGAATTTATTCATCTATGGCAGTTTCTTCTATATCAACAATGTTTACAAAGAGACTTTTACTTAATAAGCATAAAAAGGCACAAGAACAAGTAACAAATGACCCTGTCTGTCCAACATATGACAAACATGCAACAGACAGACAATTTGTTGAAACTTTTTGTAATTTCTATGAATGAATGTAGGCTTCCTGAATTCATTGAACCGAGTTAAAGACATTGTAGGAAAATGAGAGGTTGCTCATTATAACCAATTTTTCATTTTGTCACAAAGCTTTCAAAAGTATTCTGCTACAGATCCTTCAAAATGTGTCTGAATGTGGGAAAGGGTAGACAAAGAAACTGTAACGGGAACGGGGTATATGTATACATATCACTTCTACAGCCATGCTGTGGAAGCCGGCTTTTATAGCGACGTTGGTAGAGTGGTTGACCTTTTCTAAAAGTTAAGCAACGTTCATCGCTGTTAGTGCCTGGATGTGTGACCCGCGTTGGCTTAACTTCGGTACACATTACAAAATTAATGATGGCAGCAGTGGGATTTTGGGTTGATATCACCTTCATCCCCGGACCCCGGTGGTTCCCAGTGATGTTATTTGTACTCTGGTGTACTGCTTGTGTCCAGTTGTGTGACTTCGGGTCAAAGTCAAGAGAAAAGAGGGAGAAATGTAACGGGAACGGGGTATATGTATACATATCAGTTCTACAGCCTTGCTGTGGAAGCCGGCTTTTATAGCGACGTTGGTAGAGTGGTTGACCTTTTCTTAAAGTTAAGCAACGTTCATCGCTGTTAGTGCCTGTATGTGTGACCCGCGATGGCTTAACTCCGGTACACGTTACAAAATTAATGGTGGCAACAGTGGGATTTTGGGTTAATATCACCTTCATCCCCGGACCCCGGTGGTTCCCAGTGATGTTACATAAACTCAGTTCTGGTGAACGGCTTGTGTCCAGTTGTGTGACTTCGGGTCAAAGTCAAGAGAAAAGAGGGAGAAATGTAACGGGAACGGGGTATATGTATACATATCAGTTCTACAGCCTTGCTGTGGAAGCCGGCTTTTATAGCGACGTTGGTAGAGTGGTTGACCTTTTCTTAAAGTTAAGCAACGTTCATCGCTGTTAGTGCCTGGATGTGTGACCCGCGATGGCTTATCTGCGGTACTTGTTACAAAACTATACACCAAGCTCACCCTTTTCTTTGCCTCCTTCATGTTATTACAGAACATTGCCTTGAAGAAGTCAGATCGGGCCATAAGTAGGGCTTTATGGGCATACAACTTTCTGTCATCCACAAGAAAATGGACGTCACTGAATGTTTCATTGTTTACCAATACACTCAGATCATTGGAGAGTTCCTCCAAACTTGGTGGTGATGCTAGAACGATATAAAATACATCCAATTTGATTAATTGGAGTTAACCCTTTCCCTTATATAGACGCTTTCTGACGCCTCTGTAGCAGACGACTTTGGAAAACATTATGACAAAGGTAGAAATTTCTCAAACAACCAATTTCTCCTTTTGTCACAATGTGTTCAACTCTTTTCAGAAATTATACTCACATTTAACCCTTTCCCTCATATAGACGCTTTCTGACTCCTCTGCAACAGACAGCTTTTTGAAAACATAGTAACAAAAGAAAAAATTGCACAAAACGTGCAATTTCTTCTTTTGTCACAATGTTTTCCACTTTTAGTCATAGGTTATCCATTCAATTATAGAGATTTTCCATTTTTTAACAAAATATGTTCAAAGTCGTCTGCTGTAGAATTGTCGTATGAGGGAAAGGGTTAATATAAAGCTTTTCTGTGTGTTTGCATAGATACTTTCAAAGTCGCCTGATGCATACATGTTGTAGGTGGTACAGGGTTAAACACCATAGTCGTCAGTATTTGGTCTACATAATTACTGTGACAAGTTCACATTATCATTCCGGTTTGTCCAAGTTTGTCAACAAATTAGTTTGGTTTAAACACTTTTTGTAGAGGGTTGACACCTAAGGAACATTTCTGCCCAATTGTAGGTGATAAAATGTTATCGCAGTCCCACCGGATTAACACTTATGGGTTGTCAAAATAGGGGTGCGACACCTTCTTGGCTGCTTGTGTATCCTTTTCCAAAGTGCAGATGCCTTTTGACACATCTGCAGCAGACAACTTTTGAAGACATTCAGGCAAAGGGAGAAATTGCTCATAATGTTTCTCATGACATAATTTTGTTTACATGTAGATTGTTTAAAGTCAGAATAATTGTTGAAAGTGGGAATGAGTTAGAAGTATGCGGTCATTACTCACGTAAGTGGGTTGTGATACCAACAATTTCAACTGCATCAATTTCCGACCAGGTATTGGTTGCAGTACAGTCAACCTCTATACGAACTTCAGAAAACTTCATTTGATGGTTCTGTAATGTATTATTATACAGCTCATATGTACCTTTTCCACTTTCCTTCATTTAAGACAAGCCCTCGAACTGTGTTGTTACTTCCCCAAAATGTGCAACAGTTGACCACTCATACCCGTGCCACTTGTAACGTCCCACAGTACTTTAAGTGCTTTGATTAACATCACTATTATTACCTGGACACGTTTCATAACTTGTCGATTGGAAAAGAGAGAAAAAGTCATTCTTTCATTTAGATAAGACGTCATTGATACCATTAGAAACCGACCCGTCATTTCGGACAACCTCAAATTGAATCCATGGATGCACCAATTCTACTAATTGATTTCCAAAGTGTGGTTGTATTGTTGATATGATAGGAGTTCAAAGTTAAATGTAATATTTAACAACAGAACTAAGCATGGGTATTTTCACAATCTTATCAATTTGCGCCTGTGTTATTGTTTTAAGCAATAAATAACTTTTTTTTATTTATTTAAATCTTTATTTCCTCAATATAATGAATATCAATAATTTCAAAAGTATAAAGACAATGAGAAAAACAAAAAGAACAGAAAAAAATAATGCATATAAATACGAATATAATACAGCTGTACATGTGTCGCTATGTGAATGCAACTATCCCCTCAAGCTGTCAGATCCCCATGCCGTGGTCGGTCTGTGATCATAACGATTAACAAACCCATATATATTTTTTTTTTTTTTTGAGTTTAACGCCGCTTTCAACAGCTTTGTTCATATCACGGCGGTCAGTGCACCTACCCATGTTTTCCTGGCTTTCCTACACCAGTACTTACACAACATTCTTTCGAAGCCACTGACTCCTTTCTCACATAGATCAGAGGTGAGAGGCGATGGAAAAATCGCCCGAAAGAATGTCGCCGGAACAGGGTATCGAACCCGTGACCTCCAGATCACGAGTCAGATACGCTACCAATTGAGCTACCCGGCCGGGCAACAAACTCATATACACTTCGACGAATTTCTAATTGACCACCATATAAAATATGATATGCGACATATTTAATCAATAAATCTAAAGTTTGGTATTTTTTTATTGTACACACCAATCTATCGATTTACAGAAAGAAAACACGTATTCCTGTACAAAATCATCCATGCGGAACCGTAGGTTCGAAAATAGCCTATGTGCTCGCGTTCCTCGTGCACAGCATGGTACCTATCGTATTTGGTAGAAATGTATTCTTCGTGGATTGTCTTTTACGAAAAACATTACATATGGCGAAAAAGAGCATTGCAGAACGCGCTTGAGCCGTCGGGATGATTCGTGTCGGCACACCCATCAGACAGGTATGTTACGCGTCGTTATAACAATAACACGGGTGGTCAACCATACAATACCTGTGTAATACGTGATTTGGTCTTGCAGTTTTTGGTTTAAGGGTGTCCATGTTAACTCTCTCTGTTAAGTTTGTTCCCGTGATAAAATTTCAATGAACATTTGTTTTACATATTAGGAATAAATTGTATTAAACTTATACTAGGTTATTTGTATTTTTCTATGAATACTTTTCCTAAAATATGATAAAAACTAGGTGGCCAATTAGAAATTCGTCGAAGTGTATGCTTGGTGCGTGCAACCCGTTCCAACCGAAGGGGAAAGGTGGATTCTAATCTGCCAATGACTATGATACCTCTAATAGAAAACTTCACCGAAACGAAATGAGAAGTGTTCAATAAAGGACATAGACATATATTAAGTAATTATAAATTACCCATGCATCAGGTTAACGGATCAAATATGATAACTGTGACATAGCTATCGTTTTCTCCCAATGCTATCAAGAGCTGTATGTTTTCCGTAAGATGTTTACTGTTATTACGGTCAGTATTCAACACAGAATCGGTAATCTATATAATCTGGCATTGTTATCTTGAGTGCATGTCTGTAGCAACTCCAGGCAGTGTGAAGAAACGTAATAACTTTGTTATAGAATATGTCGTAGTCATCATGTAAAACGTGAACTAAATTAGTATTTAAACCAAAAAGAGACCCCATTTATTCCTGACCGTTCAAGGAACGTAACAAGTTACACACATTAGAATCAAAATGTCTTACTATAATTCGTTCAAACGATTCCCTGCAGGTCTGAATCATAGCACAGTTGATCAAAATATGTTCTGTTAAATAAGTGCATATGTCGACATTACCACATCTCGAGCAAGTCGATTCTGTAGAAGACATATATGCAATCAAATATGCCACGGAGAAACAAGCACGCAGCATACCAGGAGTATGTCTTGTAAAATACCAAATAGGACTATCAGATAATGTCTTCTGTATTTGCCTATACAGTACAAATTGTTCAGAGGAAGTTCTCGCAGTCCATTCAATTATGTAGTAATTAGTCACTTTTCTGTGTATATGCTTTTTCCATATGAAATTACTGGGGAAAGTTCAATAAGTACATGTAACATAGTCTTGCAAAACATAAGAGCCATCCTGCGAGAAAACCAACAATATGGCATCTGCGTAATGTATCGACCAGATCCGGGCAGACACATTCCGTCTCGGGGGAAAGAGGAATAGAGAAGTGATTCCTGAAACATAAAATCCACAGGAGGCGAAAAGTGTCTGTCCGGGTTAGCCTGCGCGGCATGCTTAGGCTGATCAGGGATATCATGAAATATCGATAATCCTATCTGCCCACGGAAACAATATATTCGTTAATCTCCGTAAGGTTCCGTGATTTACCGATAATTGATCACACGCTTTGAAGAGAATCGTAAAACAATAAACGCCTAGGAGATAGTCGTGTTGGACATTGAGCTAGTATAGCTAGGTTTAAATTTGATATGGTTTAGAATAATGAAGGTTTCTAATTTAGTGTTTTGTTTTTTGTTGTATTTTGGTTTTACGCCGCATTCACATTATTTCAGTTATATCACGGCGACAGTCCACTTATTTCATGATCCCTGTGCAAACATACCAGTAATATGCTCAACATGACCGTAGTGCCGCGACCTGGGGTATCGAACCCGGGACACCCGGTTTCATTTGTAATTTAGAGACACAGGCTCCACATAAACTTGAATTTCACATATAAAACACACAAATATATTTATACAAACATTTGTAGATAAAAATGTATCATGTATAGAATCGTATAAATTCATCTGAACTAATACATTATACAAGCATACTGCGACGATGGTTCTCTCTTGTCTCTACTGTCACGACACCGCACGAATAATGAAACAAGCTATCGAAATGTCGCCGAGAACAGCGTCAAATTCACTTGAATATTTCTTCTCCTCGTGTAAAAGTACGGGAAACGGAAGTGTAATGGCATGTGAAGTGCTCTCTGTTGGTCGATATTTGGTCGTGTCCGGATTTTTAGCCAATCAGCGACCAGGTAATAGGAAACCATTTCTTTTGTGTCGATATATTTAGTTTTGACGGGTCTGTGTTTTCGCGAAATGGTACCCCTTACGCAATTCAAATATTAAGAAAACGAAAGAGACGGATCAAAATCGGAACGATCAAGTCGATGTAGCAATTGAGGGCTACACAACGCACACCGAGTGGTTTCTAAATTCGAAAACATTGGGTGGAGATAGTTTGTTCGCAGGAAAATCGGTTTTCGCCCGTTTCCATAGCAACGGTGGTTTCTATGGCGACCATACTACAAAAGGAACAACTAGAGCATAGACCCTTCATCCCTACCAGGTTTGCTCGAAATTCGTGAATAGTTTTGGCGCTACGCTTGCCACAAACATTTTACAAACAAACAAACGGACAGAAACGAAGACCGACTTTAAGGGTCTCTAGAAGAGAGAACCAATAAGGGTCTCTAGAAGAGAGAACCAATAAGGGTCTCTAGAAGAGAGAACCAATAACAGCATTCAATCATTCAAGAGAGAAAAACAGAGCAAGAGTGAAGCGAGTAATATGCATATCCATGATAAAAAAAAGCGATCTTACGACACTGATGTATAGAAATAAATTCAACGATGGCTTTTCGCATAAGTAATTTATTTCTTAGTTTAAAGCATTGTCCTAAAATAAGATCAGTATATGAAAACTACACTTTTAATCAGTGTGTGTAAAACAAATAACAATTTTTAATTTTCAATTCAAATTTATAATAGTCGGCATAAAAACATGCCTTTGGCCATTTACAAACAACTTTTAGTGAAATATGGCAAAGACACACAGCAATATACATTCATGTACAATAAAAAAAGTAGTCAATACATATTAATATACATGCAATATAACTATCAAACTATCGTTAAGGATTATTAAAGTATTCATTTTGTTCAATACACAATTTTCTAATTTTGAAAGCTTCTTTAATAAATGTTGCTAAGTTTAATTTATACCTTTTTCCTATCATTCTTCATAAGAGATATAATGTGATTAAAGAAGGCCAACATGTAAAGTATCTAGGAAGTAATTGATTGCTAATGTCAATATATTTCGGACACACAAGTAAAACATGGTATCAGATTCAATCTGTTTTGGTTACAAAGTATACATAACCTATCATTTCCTCTCAATATTATGTATCTACCAGTTTCTATATGCTAAATGATGTGCTGACAACCTGAAATCTTGTCTTATTTTAGTTTAACTTAAATTAAGAATAGAACAAATACTAGTGTCCTTCATTGTGAGTAAATATATAAATATGATAATATTTATTTTGGGTTACATATGTACGGTTAATTTTCTACAGTTTTATATGCACTTCGGAAAACATTGTCTATGTTATGTAAGGAATTTGTTTAAATTGTATAATTTGCTATAAAACTTGTAGTTTTTATGCATTAAAATATATTGTATTTGTATTGTTAGTTGAATTCTAGAGGTATCATTAGTAATGTTATGTAGGTATGATTCGAATTCTAAAGTGTTTTTTATATGTACGTAATATTCTAATTTGCGTGATGCAATTAGCCCTTGCGCTTCATTCTTGGATATTTTGTCCCAGTAATCGTCTTTGTATTATAGGAAAATAGTTTATATCTGGATTAAAATTGTCCCATATATGTGAAAGACCCAAATTATCAAGTATATTTTATGGTAAACGCCCAGCTATTGTTGTTAATATATTACATTGTTGTACATACATATCATACAAAATAGAACTTTAATTTAAATCCAGTACTTTAATGATCGTTTAATACCAATAACAGACAAGAAGAATTTTGATAGCAAAGCATCAAAGACGCCGCGCATGATTTGAAGCATCACTTAAAGGAAGCAATGCAGTACATTTAAATATCTGTGCAAGCAGACAGGATGTACATATTTCGAACAAGAAGGCCAAATGTCCCTTTATTTTAAACAAGAAGGCCAAGATGTGCGTGCCTATATTGCTCACCTGGCTTACCATATAAAAAGGTTACCAAGAGCAGAAGGGTCAATATTTGACGTAGGATTAAACGTTTTATATGCTACGATCTATGTGATATTCAGCATGTGAAGTTTAGTCGTGAAATGACAAGTTTAGTCCTGAAACTATGTGGTTTACGGTTTGCTTAACATTCAGTGCAACTATAATGTGTCATACAAGCTGAAGTTTCTCAAGTTGGGTTTTTTTACCAATAAACGTTTTAAATCCTCTAACTAGATCCATTAGATAAAAAAACCCATACGTCTTAAATATTAACATATATTAAGGTGTATTGCCTCTATTTATAAGTTAAGTGTGACACAGCTTTAGAAGGAGAGGGGAAGTATATTCTCCTTCCAGTTTAGCAGAAGTAGGATAGCAAAAAACGGGAGTATATAAACAAAAAATACGAAGTAATTAAACAAAAAAAGAAGATATTTATGATCAAGATTGAGCATTATGAAAGTTCACATGTATAGTCAACATATAGCAAGAAGTATTAAGTTTGTTTAGTTTGTTTGTAATGTCACTTTAATCGTTTTGAACATGCCAGTAGAAAACTAAAATATAAACAAAAGAAAATGGTCAAGTCAGTTCCCAAGAGCAAAGAGCGAAAACCAGTTGGTACGAATCGTTCATCTCGAACGAACATGAAAAACCGGGTACGAATCCAATGATTTTAGAAATCGGATGAAATCGTGAAAACCGCGAAGTATTCATATTCTCCATCTAGTTGAATACATAGATATACTGATATAATTGCGCTTGTAAGCTATTTTTGTCTGTTGTAAAACCGGCAATATCATCTGCAAATAACAAAAGTAGTATACTGAGAGCTGATTTAAGTCAGACTTGTAAGGATATTAAAATCAAGTGTCTCGCTTATATCATTCCGATCAATATATAAAGCAGAGGGGAGAGTGGTTCCCCTCTGTTTCAAGCAAAGTGCCATTTCAAAAATCGGGACATTTTGTGAGTAGAAGGATTTTAACACACAAAGACACACGTTCATATAATGATTTAACAATATTCAAGAATTTACAACTTTAACCAATCTCGACAAGCTTTACCCATAAAGCGTCGCGTATAATAGTATCAAAACACTTCTCATAATCTATAAAAGCACAATACAATTTACTGTTATTCGATAATACCTTATGAATAATGCTATGCAGGATAAAAACACAATCAACCGTATTTCGTTTATCTCTAAAACCAAACTGCGTATCGTTAAGAATATTTCCATTTGCACACCAATTATTTAGTCTATTCCTTAAGCATAGTGAAAATATTTTAGCCATAGAATTTATTAGAGTTATACTTCTGTAATTACCAGGATTAGTAGGATCTCCCTTTTTATAGATTGGGACTATAGTACCTCTAGTCCAAGATTCCGGATAAACACCACTTTCAAAAATCTTATTAAACATTTTAACGAAAAATGGTGATATAAAACATTTAGCATCTATGAAAAAATCGGGTACTACATTACCAATACCACAGCTCTTGTTTCTTGTTAAACTTTTTTATTAGTTTTAATAATTTCATTTTCATCAAAAGGTTTATCTAGTTCCTCTATATTAATATAAGTAACATTCTCATTAGACTCTAAGTTATTATTTTGGTTCGCAGATAAATTCGAAAAATGTTCTACAAAATCCTCAGCAGATAAGTTCGATTCACAAGTTTTCCTTTTTTTTTATATTTCTTAATGAATTTCCAAAATTTTCTAGGACTCTTTCAACTCATTTCGCTAATTTTCGATTTCTCATGCATGTTATACTTATATTTGCACTATCGTTTTACTTTCCAAAAAATATTTCTACTTTCCAAAAATATGTGTCTATTTATTTCAGTTTTATCGGCCTCAAAAATACGTTTTTTAGTATAAAAAAACGTCTTTTGCCTTTTTGCATTCCTCATTAAACCATGGAGCTTTTTTTAATATATTTATCTTTACCAGAATTAGAAATAAACGTTTTACCAAAGTTCAGATAAGAAATGTTTAAAATTGTCTCTGTAAAAACATTGATGTACATCAGTACTTTTTACACCATTCACAAATTCATCAACAATATTTTCAAAAACATGTGTTCTTTCATTCAAACTTTGATTTAATTGCTCACATTTATTGCTATCACATACAATCTTGTTTGTACACGTTTTTGTATTGTTAATGCCACTGTCGTTACATGTATATTTTAAAGCAAAACTAATCTGACAGTGATCCGAAAATTCATTCAAACTTAGTTTAACCCTTTCCCTTTAACGACAATTCTGCAGCAGACGACTTTGAACGTATTTTGTCAAAACATAGAAAATCTCCATAATTGAATGGATAACCTATGACTAAAAGTGGAAAACATTATGACAAAAGGAGAAATTTCACGTTTTGTGCAATTTCTTCTTTTGTCACTATGTTTTCAAAAACCCGTCTGCTGCAGAGGCGTCCACAAGCGTTTATATGAGGGAAAGGGTTAACTACATAAGCTTCAAACGTAAACCCGTAACCTGCTGTGCGCGGGTTGGATCATGTTGAGAATAGGTTAGAACAATTGATACCTTAACATTTAATGAATAAGACAAGATTATTCTAAAAATAGTAGGATAACTGCTTAGTTTGACTTTGGAGTAAAAATAAAACCATTCAAAAGTTCTCCTTTTGTCGCAATATTGCAAACTCTATTCAGCGAACGAATTTTCATTCATAGAACTGTTGCATTTTTGTCCAGCTGTTTTTAAGTTCGTCTGCGGCAAGATTGTTGTATGCGTGAAAAGGGGTTAATGACACTGTGCTGTCATTGTGATGGTAAAATAACTCAAAAACATGTCACCTTTCCTGCATACAAAAAAGCTTTCTGACGCCTCTGCAGCAGACGATTTGTTCTTAACATTGTGACAAAAGGATTTTTTGCTCATGATGTAAGAGAGTCCATTTACATAGAAATGCATATAGTATTCTATTATCTATTATTCACGTGACCGTCAAATACATCTGTTGAAATTAACCCTTTCCCACACACAGTAAATATGCAGTAGACGACTTTAAAAAAAAAATATAGAGAAAATTATTTGAAATCTCTAGATATGAAAGTGAAATTATTGAAAAGAGTTTAAAACATTGTGGCAATCGGAGACGTTGCTCATGATGAGCAATTTCTCATTTTGTCACAAATAAATTAATAGTCGTCTGCTTCAGATGCATCAATATGTGTCTAAAAGGGGGGGGGGGGGGGGGGGGGGGGGGTGTTAAAATTATACCGTCATTTAAAGCAAAAGCGATGTCTAGGGCAACACTAACGGGTTGTGAAGGTTATCACTTCGAGCAAGTTAGACCAAATGCATACGTTTTCACCGATTAAATGGAATAAACTATGCCAGACTCACTTAGATGCATATGCCTCTTACTTACACACTTACTTAAAAGACAGTACTGCGTCTTTACCAACCAACTGTGTGAACGGTTATATTGACGCGTTGTATAACTGTATATTCACAAATATTAAGTTAAGCTCGGATATTTGTTTTCCTGTGTCTCAATTTAGACCATACCTTAAGCCATATTGGTCTAACGAGTTAAAGCAATTCCATTATATCATGAGATGTAAAAGAAAGGCATGGACTGATGAAGGTAGGCCGAGAGGTCATACGTTCGAATCTTATGTTGCATACAAATCAGTCAAACGTGAATTTCGTAATTGGAATCGATTACGTTCCTTTCAGTATTTAAATAAGACAAACGAAGACATTGATAATGCATGCAATGTAGACAGCGCTACATTTTGGCGGCTATTTAACTCTAAACGCAATGTAAAATCTTCGTCGGTCTGTAATGAAATGAAATTTAATGATTCAGTATTAAGGGACTCCAAACAAATTGCTGTTGCATGGGGGGATTATTTTACTTCACTTTACTCAGACACTGAATGTGATTCATATGACAGTGAGCATTACCATAGAGTGTCCAACATAGCCTCGAATTTAAAAGGTATGGGTAACCCTTTAATTAGTACAAAGGATGAGATTTCGTTAAATGAGGTTTTGGAAGCGATTAAAGTGTTGCAAAAAGGTAAAATATGTGGTCCAGAAAACGTTTATAATGAACACATTATTTTCGGTGGTACAATGTTACATCACTACTTAACGCTGTTGATTAATTTAATGTATTGGTTCTCCTATATACCTGTAAGTTTAAAATACGGTACAATCATTACATTGCACAAAGGTAATGGAAAGCGCAAAGATGTACCTAAAAACTACCGTGCCATTACATTATCTTCTTTGATCTTAAAACTTTATGAAAGGATCTTGTTAAAAAGATTGCAAAACTGTATTTCTAAGCCTCTCCATCCATTACAAGGTGGGTTCCAGAAAAAAATGGGCAGTATGATGACGTCACTAATAGTTAAAGAGAGCATTCATTTTTGTCAGGAAAAGAATAGTAAACTATACACATGTTTTCTGGATGCTCGTCAAGCTTTTGACAGAGTTTGGCATGATGGGCTGATATATAAGTTACATCAATTAGGTGTTAACATTACTTTACTTAAAACTGTTATTGCCATGCACATAGAAATGTATAGCCGAGTTTTACACGCTGGTCACTACTCAGACTGGTTCCCTGTTTTACAAGGAACACGACAGGGTGGGGTCTGGTCCCCATTTTTGTATCTGTGCTACATCAATGATTTAATAGATATCTTGTCAAAAAGTAATTTAGGGCTTAAGATAAGCAATTATGACTTTTGCTCACCTTCTTTTGCAGACGATATGACTCTTCTTTCTTTGTCGCCAAAGGCATTACAATCCATGATCAGTATTTGTTATTCGTATTCATGCAGATGGAGGTACCAGTATAATTCCGATAAGTGTGCGGTTGTAGTATTTAAAGGACAACGCTCGGCTGAAAACAACCCGCTTTGATATGAAAGATATCGATCTCAACTAAATTTATTTTAGATGCATTTCATTAACAAACACCTTATAATCAAGAAATTGCAATTTTAAGACGACTAAAAGTGCTTTTCGGTTCCGGTAATGGGCGCGGCCATTGTTTGCTTATCAGTCGATCGCGAGACATTCTGATAAGAATCGTGACGTCATAACCCCTCATCGGTTCATTTATCACACAGTAAAGTATACACATAGCCGGTGGTCGAAATTAAAAATTAAACATCGTAACTATAAAAAGAATTTACAATAGTTTGTGAAATACTTTAACGTAAAATTACTTGCTCAAATAAGAGTTCTTGGTGCATATATTTGTTTCTGTAGTGTACTAAATCGACTAAATCATGACCCCTTCGTGAAGGATATTGTAGGTGGGGTAGTGTTACGAAAACCATACAGTTTTGTTACTGGAATTTGTACAAGCGAATGAACAATGCCTCAGTGCCAGGCAATTCACTGCACAAACAGACAGGGAAATGGCAAGAAAAGCTTCTTTCGGTTTCCGAAACCTGAAAAGGGAATTGAAGAGAGAAAATTGTGCAAAAAATGGATTGACAATTTGAAAAATGGAAAACTTCGGATTGAAACATTTCGACATTGTGACCACAAAAATTTGTAGGGATTTTTTCAAACCTGAACTCGTGTGATTGATCAAGTAATCAGGGACACTCTATTACATATAAATTATAATTGTATTGTTTTGTAATATACTGTGGTGAATCAACCAGTTCGAACTCCAGGTTCAGTTATTAATTCTTTCCAATGTTTGACAAAAGTAATTTGTACCTGGTATAATCATAAAGCTGTTAAAGGTTTTATATGCTAGCATATTACACCGTTATTTACAGACAGTGATCAATATAACACTGGTCAAAAAGGGTAATTTCTAAACAGGACCAAACTAATACTTATTATATCATTTATTTACAACTAGTATGAGAAAGTAAAATTAAAAGGATTTATCTGAATTTATATAATTACAATACATTTACTTAAACCCTGATCCCCTGTGTGCAACTTGTAACATAAATCATAATATATATATATAGAGAATTCAAGTGAAGTTTCTTCTTTTGTCACCATTGTTATTTGTATCTTGAAGTCTGCATCATCACAGAAAAGGTTAGTTCTACAGAACAATTAGCATAAATTAAAATATAATTCTTTATAATCTACAGCATATGACTTTGAAATTATAAAATCCAAAATACAGAAACTCTCAATAAAGGATATTTTTATCAATAAATATTATTCCATTATATGGACAGTTTCAGTTAAGAATCACTGTTTTACTGGAATAGAGAATCACTATTATTTATAAATCATTTGTTTTCTTCAAAATTATAAAAATTGTCAAATCAAAATCATCATCATACAAGTAACTTACAAGCTGATAAGATTACATCAAAGTGTCATAAAACACACTAGTGTGCCTGTACATCACAGCCAGATGGTCACACAGCAGGGGACCAACCATAAAGTACTGTCAATCAATGATAGTATTCTTTTGTTATGCAAGGGTCAGTCCAAGCACACCACCCTCTGCACAGCATGGGTCATAAATTTTTGTAGTTTTTTTGGTAATTAAAAGAAATGCCATTTATAAGCAAGAAAATGTATTAAAAATAAATCAGTTGATAATAACAATAAATGTTATATTTTACTTTCTCCTGATTTTCATTCTTTTTTACAGTCATATAAATATTATTTGCCACAATGTCTCAGTAGTAATGTATGATTATTAATTTGTGTTGAAGACAAACTGACACAGGTTTTTCTAAAAATCTTTTCCCCTACACATGCTAGGTGCTACAAGTGGGAAAGGTTTTGTGGTAGTGTGACTGACTCCTGTATTCTTTGTGAATAATTATTTGTCATTCCCTTGTATTATATAAGATAGATTCTCACCCCCTTTTTCAACAATCAAGCTTCCTGTAAGTCTAAGGCTCTATATTGAAAACATAGTGACCAAAGGAGGAATTTCAACTATTTTACTATATAACTTTGACCAGTTAACCCTTTCCCACATAAAGGAAATCTGGAGCAGACGAATTTGAAAACATACCATAACTAAAAAAAATGGAAACTCCATTTACATGAAAGTACAATACCGGTACTTGAATAGAGAGGAAAACATGGAAACAAAAGGCGAAGTTTCTCAAAATAAGAAATCGCTAAAAAAAGCAATTTCTCCTTTTTTCGCGATGTTTTGATATAGAATTGCTGAATGCTGTAATTAAGTAACTGCTTCTTTTCTCCCCACGTTTTCATAGGGAGACACTCAAAATCCCCTCAGTCAAAATCCCCTCACCCTGAAAATGATAGGGTAGTCAAAATCCCCTCAACCAAAATGTTAGGGTAGTCAAAATCCCCTCGACCGAAATGATAGGGTAGTCAAAATCCCCTCGATGGGATTAGCAGGGTAATCATAATGTTTGACATTAGGAGACATCCAAGGTGTCTAAGGCTAACATAACATTGCACTAAAAAGACAAATAACATAGTAAGTAATTTAAATCATTTTAATGTTTCTAGGACATATTATATTTTCACAGTTTAACTAACCACTTTCTACCATATTTAGACACTCATGTGTTTATCTTATTCTTATAAGTTGTCCAATTATGGACAAGAATTCTGAAGGGACTTATAGTTGTGACAAACAGGATTAAAGCAATTATCACCTCAATTCATTTATAACATGTGACTGAATTATCACCAATCATTGGGGTTTTGTTTACTCTGCATTTTCAATCAGTACGGTTTTGTCTACGCTGCATTTTCAAAGAAGCATTTTGTCTACTCTACATTTTCAGTCATATGGGTTTGGATACCCTGCATTTTCAATCATATGGGTTTTGAATACTATGCATTTTCAACGAGTAGTTTTGACTGTAAACGGAAATGATGTACTATATTTAAATTTGCATTTAGCTTTACAAGAAAATATATGATCTTAGATTGAGCGGATTATGAATACCCATCAAGGGGATTTTGACTACCCTATCATTTTGGTCGAGGGGATTTTGACTACCCTATCATTTTGGTTGAGGGGATTTTGACTACTATGCCATTTTCAGAGTGAGGGGATTTTGACTGAGGGGATTTTGACATACACTCGTTTTCATAAGGCATCGACTATTGTTTATTTGAGGGATTTTTTTTTGTGCAGTTTCTCCTTTTCTGGTATTGCATTAGAAAGTTTGTTTTGTACTGATTATTATTTAATCCAATAGAGAAAAGTTTGGCAAAGTGAGAAACAGCCTATTAGGAGTTAAATTTCCTTTTGCCACAATGTTTGAGAAGTTATCTTAACCCCTTCCCCCATACGACAATTCTGCAGCAGACGACTGTGAACATTATTTGTCAAAATGGATAATTGAATGAATAACCTATGACTAAAAGTGGAAAACATTGTGACAAAGGGAGAACATGCTTGTTTTGTGCAATTTCTTCTTTTGTCACTATGTTTTATACTCAATTGTGTATTCGCTACATACATAATGTACTGAGAAATAGTGTGTGTAGGCGCACTTGATATGTACGCATATGTCTATGTGTATGCGTCTGTTTAATCATGCGTACATGTGTGTATCTGTGTATGTGTACATGTATATATATAGACATGAGTATGTATGTATATGTATATATGTGTTGATGTATATGTATGTATATCTTTTCTTCTCACCCTTTGTTGATCATCTGTCTGTAAATTCCTCTGTTAGATCTTCTCATTTGTACATTTGCTACTGCCCTTCGGATCACTTCATATTTCGTTTCGATGAGGTGCTCCTCAGGGGTATATAAGAATATATCCTGCGAACAGTGAAGACTCTGGTGGCTCTGCTCATCCGAGCAGAATATCCAGAGTTTTCACAAACATTACCTCTGTATTTGTTGCGTTTATAACGTTAATGAATGTAAGTGTAGCCTACTAAATGTATATATCTGTGTCTATTGACAAATGCCACTGCACATGTGCAGAGCTTCTGAAGCATATTTCTCTGCACATGTGTCGATGTATAGGTGAATTTCAATCAATTATTCAATATAATAATGTATCGGCCACACATATAAAGTTTACACCTACGTGTTCGACAGTTGATCTGGTGCTCGTGCATTGCTTCTCCTAAAGGCCATAATCTGAATGAAGGCAACCTCTAGAACGTATCTGTTCAAGACAACAGGCTGAATGTTAGGCATCTCTGTTATGCAAAGATGATCATCAATACTCCCGATGGTTAAATTGCTCTCCTTGCAACATACATTTTCGTCTGGTAACGGCATTACGATGCAATTATAGCATGAACAAAACTCCTCCTTAGAAGTCGGGACTTGTGCGATCTCCACTTCTTGATACACATTAATCCTTTCCATTTCCAAAAGTTCGATGTCTGAATACTCTGGTTCAAAATTATATGCGATAATCTCGTCTACTTCGTACTCCATAATTATAAGAAGGTGACGGTCAAAACGTCGAGTTAAGAAACAAGAACAAAATGGGAGTCAAACTAACTATTTGGTTTTATTTACCCTCGCCATGCAGAATTAACTATTTGGCGAGCAGGTGGTAATATGTGGGAGTCAAAACGTCGAAAATGAGAATATATATATAGTCAAAAGGAAAATATATTGTCTTTATACTATGCCGTAAAATAAACAGTTTGTAGTTAATTGTGATAGATCTATTTAATAAGAGTTGTGTAAATAAATAAAAAGAATAAAGCGATGGCATAATGAATTTGTTTGTTGCAGTTTTAAAAAATAAATTGCTGTGGCAATTATGAATATTATATGTGTAATAAGTGCATGGTTCTTTATATTGTCGTACCGATTATTAAAAATGTGTAATGTTTGTTGCAGCTTTGAAAATATTAAGAAGGCGTCATTACTTTAATCGGCTTTATAACTAAAATTAAAAGTTAATCATTCATTGATGTGTTCTTGTTTATTCCTTTTATTTAATTTCTCCTTTATAATTGCATTGACAGAAAAGTTTCGAAAATGTACGTTTCGTATATGAATAAAGATATTTTATTTAATTGTAGTATTGTCTTATCACATTGTGCGGTAAAACTTTATAAAACAGCATATATAAGAATTATTCTATACATTTTCCTTTTCGACGTTTTGACTCCCGTTTTTTCTTGTTTATCAATTCGACGTTTTGACTGTTTAAAAGATAAGATGGCGATCTGAAAATTTTCTAATCTGTACCTATAGTGAAAAACGAATGAGGGGTTATGACGTCACAGTAAGCTATAAATAGACCAATATGGCGGCGCCCATAGCTGATCGACACGACGTGAAAACACAAACTTTAAAAGCATATATCTTGGTAGTTACAGCATATACAACAAAATTAATTACATCAAAATGATGCATTACTGTAGGGCTATTAAGGGATATAGTTTAGACTCAGCCAAGCGTATTCCTTTAACGAGTATTTAGAAAAAGCAACAGAACCTGGTACATGGGAAATTATGTTATCAACGAAACCGCAGAAATTGTTCATTTAGGGATATTAAGCAATAAATATTGTGATTCAAAGTCCATAGTACAAAATTCCTCCAAAAAGTTACGTCGAACTTTTTTCGGCATCTGTAAAGATGGGTTAAATGCCAATGGATTTAACCCGATCACAAGTAAGAAGATATATAACGCAGTTATTCTTCCAAAGGCACTTTTTGGGACTGAATTGATTCCCTTTTCAAACAACGATATGATATTGTTAGAGCGTTCGCACCGCCTATGTTTGAAAAATATTCAGGGCATGCACATGAGATCCAGGACAAACATTGTCCTGGGTCTCATGTCATGTCTGCCAATCGAATCTGAAATAGAAAAGAGGAAACTAAACCTATTTGGGCAGTTTTGTACACTGGTTAATGACTCAGCGGCTAAAACCATGTTTTTGATTCGCCTATGTTCTTATATGTCAGGTGTATCGACAAATTGGATTCATTGTTGACATTTTTATAATTTTGCACAAATACAATCTAGGGTACATTGTTGATGCGTACATAAAAAGTGGGATCTTTCCTAGTAAGTCATCGTGGAAAAAGCTGTATTTAAACAAAGTTAACAATTATTATGTATATGAGTGGGAAAGAAATACTGCTGAAGTAGACTTCGCACTGTACAGACAAATCCAACCTTGTTTTTACTCGTCTGACATATGGAATTTCGCATTGAAATATCCAAGCATGCTTAAATACTGTTCATCTGTAGCTCAGCTAGTCGCTAATCTTATGTACTATAAGACGGAATGTTTGAAATGCAGAAGTTCAGACTTACAGTCAAATATTACGTTTCACGTAATATTGGACTGTCAGGTTGTTAACACAGCTAGATTAAAATTTAGAAGTATAATTACGGGACATTTTGGTCATGATATCCCACGTATATTGTTTAACCTTGATGGTTATAATTATGTGAGTATTCTGCTCGGCACCCCTTGTTTTCCGCTGTACTCTGTTCTTGGAGATCGATACGATGTTTTCGTAAAGCTATGCTTCAGATTTGTCCATCATGCGTGGAAACTTTATACTTATATAAATATATGAATTTTGTTTCCCATAGCACTGACACGTTCCATAAATTATTCAACTATATGTTCGCTTTCGCTTTAAGTATGCAGCGGCTAGTGTGAGCTTTAATCTCTATTTAACCGCTGCAATTACTATTTTGGTAGTTGGATTAGCCATGGGACGTGTTATATGTAAAAAGAATAAAAAGTTGCGTGGAAACTTTATACTTGTAATTAAATATGAATGTTGCTCTTCAAAGCACTGACACGTTCCATGGGTTATTCAACTTTATTTTCGCTTTCGCTTTAAGTATGCAGCGGCTAATGTGAGTTTTATCTCTATTTAACCGCTGCAATTACTATTTTGGTAGTTGGATTAGCCATGGGACGTATTATATGTAAATAATATTCATTTTTGACAGTTATTGATTATGTGTGAGGTTTATGTGCGAAAATGTGGTTGTACGTGCGTGTATGTGGGTGTATGAATGTTAATATTATTCTCATTACCATTGAATTGTAAATTTTTTGTATACACATGTGCTTTTGTAAATCTTCAATTTATGGAGGAAATAAAGAAATATATAGTGTTTAAATAATTTTGAAGTGAACGGATCCAGTATTGTATTTGTGAACATTGCTAAATTACACATTTTAATTATTAATATATCTATATTGTTTAACAGAGAATGGAGACGAGTTTCGGTCAGTATGTGAATATGCGGGGTGTAACTTAACTATCTTTATCACATAACTTGCACTCCAGGAGTGACATAAAGCAGTGACATAAATATCATCTGTAACTAGTTACATAAATAGCCGACTCACAGCACGTATGTGACGTCACTCCAGTGTGAAGTCACTTTAAATGACATCATATTGTTAACAATTGTTCTGAATTTCGGCATTTATTAAAAATATTGTTTAAAGAGAATAAATCTGGATAAATGAAATGTTATAAGTGCCTTGTTGCTAATTTTGTATAAAATCAAAAGGTTATTAATAGGGACTACTTTTTACAGTGGAAGTATGCATTTGAACTTCGGGGTGAACTTCGGTCACTGTTTATATGAGGACAAAGAAATGTCGATTTAAAGATTGAAAACAATCTTTTTATGGTGTTATGTGATAAATTTTATCTTACATTCGTGCTTATATGATATTGTTTTTATGAAACTCGTCGACTGAAACGAATATGACGCTCGGCAGAGCCTCGCGTCATATTATTTCAGTCGACTCGTTTCATAAAAACAATAACAAAAAAGCACTCATGTAAGATCCTCTATATATCAATTCTGACAATGATCCAAACTATTGGTTGTTAAAAAAAAGCGACAACCACTTAACAAAATTAATATGTATTCCATGTAATCACAAAAGAAATGTGAGATATTTCCCATTAAACTAACCGAGAACTCGGGATGTCTTCAAATTACTGCTTTTAACTAGCCCCTGTCCGAGCGTTCAGTGTGTTAGGTTATCTCAATACACCCCAGATCCCTCCTTGTTCCATAGAAAAATAACTATCGTGTTAAAATCATGAATACATAATCTATTTTCTTGTTTATTTACTTTATTTATTTACAGGCGATGCAATAAATATGCTTGTGGTTATGCCTATAGTTTATGTGTTCTGTATGTGCTAAAAAGATGCTCCTAGAATGCACCAGATGCAATGTTGGATTTTAAAAAAAATCCCGGGGGAGCATGCACGTCTGTGCGTATACTTGATTTAAATCCAGGTACGCCTCTGATTGTTACAGTTTTTTTAGAACTATTGGACTAATTATCAATGGGAGATAACACCAGTATGAAAGTAATAAATACAGGTTATTCCCCTTGATTGATAAAATTGGTGCCACTGTTCCGTTCATTATTCAGTTATATCACGGCGGCCAGTTCACCTACTCATGCATTTCCTGGTTTTCTCACACCAGTACTCCACACAACAATCTTCCCCAGTTGCTGAGAAATTGTTAAAAAACGGCGTTAAACCCCAATCAATCAATCAACCGTTCAGTATTCACTTAACCATAACTGTACTTCATGTCATATCACATGGTGCTGTATACCGTTGTCAGCAGTATTTCACTTATATCACGAAGTTTAATTAATATTTAACCAGTACTTCCAGACTTTATTTATCTTTACATCGTTAGTTGTAATCCCCGCGATTCTGAACGCTATTTTAGTATATTTAAGGAATGGAGAGGTTTTTTTTCGTTTTCATGGGGGTATGAACAAAAAAACCTGATCACTCTCTATGAAATCGCGAAGCGGTTTCATAGAATGTGTGATCAGGTTTTTTTGTTCATACCCCCATGACAACGAAAAAAAAACCGCTCCATTCCTTATATTTTAGCATTAATATGGCTATTTCAGTGAGTAATAAAACATAATAGTATTTTACAACTTTATTTTCCATAATACAGCACGTCGCCAATGTTAATTTTTTTTATTCATGAGATTATGAACAAAATATTTCAGCCAATCACAGACAAGCAAACGTGATGAAATTTAAAAAAAAGAAGAGTATTTGGTATTACCCGACCGGGGATTGCACCATGACCCCAGCTCCATCCCCAGCTCCGTTATGGGAAAGGGTATGTTCGAAACGCGCATACTACATGACACTATCTAAGCATTTTGACTCTTCCCATATACAAACAAATCTGTAGCATACGACTTTGAAAACATAGTGGCAAAAACCTGATTAATATCCATAAAAGATAGCTTAATTGTTAAATAAAGTTGAAAACATTGTGGCCAAAGGTGAAATTGCTCATCATGAGCAATTTCACCTTTGGCAACACTGTTTTCAAACGTCGTCTGCTGCTATTGCGTCAAAATGCGTCTGCAGGTGGGACAGGGTTAAGAGGGGTCATAGATGAGTAATTGACAGATTGATTGATTGATGTATTGGAGATTAACGCCGTTTTCAACTGTATTTAATTTATACCACGACGGACTGCTCATGTGTTTCTTAGCTTCTCCACTCAACAGTATTCTAATGCAACTGGCTATCTTCCCAAAGGACTATTTAGACTGACAAAAGACGGATGGCGCTAGTCACAACGGCCTTTGTCAATCAACGGAAATAATGAATGGCCGGGCCGGGGTTCGAGCTAACGATCCATTAATTGATATCCCTCGACGTAACCGACCGAAATATCGTGGGCCGACGGGGTCATGGATGAGGAATGTTCTGTCGGAAATTGGGGTATGAAATTACACTCGTTTCAGTTCTAAAATCATTTACATGATACCGTAACGGAGAGGAACGGATTCTAAGGAATATCAAAGTCACATTGAATACTCACGCATCTTCTAGGGTATATCAAAGTCACATTGAATACTCACGCATCTTCTAGGGTATATCAAAGTCACATTGAATACTCACGCATCTTCTAGGGTATATCAAAGTCACATTGAATACTCACGCATCTTCTAGGGTATATCAAAGTCACATTGAATACTCACGCATCTTCTAGGGTATATCAAAGTCACATTGAATACTCACGGATCCTCTAGGGAATATTAAAGTCACATTGAATAATCACGCCATACATGCATTGCTTTACTTTGTCATACACATCATACACATCATACATATCATCATGAACATCATCATACCCAATATCATACACACAATGCTATTCATCGTCAAACACACATACCTATCGTCATACACGCATTGCTATTCATCGGCAAACACACAATACCTATCGTCATACACGCATTGCTATACATCGTCAAACACACAATACCTATCGTCATACACGCATTGCTATTCATCGGCAAACACACAATACCTATCGTCATACAGACAATGCTATACATCGTCAAACACACAATACCTATCGTCATACACACAATGCTATACATCGTCAAACACACAATACCTATCGTCATACACGCATTGCTATACATCGTCAAACACACAATACCTATCGTCATACACACAATGCTATACATCGTCAAACACACAATACCTATCGTCATACACACAATGCTATACATCGTCAAACACACAATACCTATCGTCATACACGCATTGCTATTCATCGGCAAACA
This sequence comes from Serripes groenlandicus, assembly GCA_031761405.1. Classification (NCBI taxonomy): domain Eukaryota; kingdom Metazoa; phylum Mollusca; class Bivalvia; order Cardiida; family Cardiidae; genus Serripes; species Serripes groenlandicus. The sequence continues at coordinate 8,007,778 of JASEVX010000010.1, forward strand.
CACAATACCTATCGTCATACGCGCATTGCTATACATCGTCAAACACACAATACCCATCGTCATACACGCATTGCTATTCATCGTCATACACACAATACCTATCGTCATACGCGCATTGCTATACATCGTCAAACACACAATACCTATCGTCATACACGCATTGCTATTCATCGTCAAACACACAATACCTATCGTCATACGCGCATTGCTATTCATCGTCAAACACACAATACCTATCGTCATACACGCATTGCTATTCATCGTCAAACACACAATACCTATCGTCATACGCGCATTGCTATACATCGTCATACAAATCATACACATCATAATGAACACCATTATACCCAATAGCATACACACAATGCTAGTTATCGGCATACACACACTACTTATCGTCATACACATCATAGACATCATCATGAACATCACCATACCCAATATCATACACACAATGCTAGTTATCGTCAAATACACAATACCTAACGTCATACACGCATTGCTATACATTGTCATACACGCATTGCTATACATCGTCATTCACGCATTGCTATACATCGTCATACACATCATCATGAACACCAACCTATCCACTATCATACACACAACTCTATGTATCGTCAAACACACAATACCTATCGTCATACACGCATTGCTATACATCGTCATACACATCATCATGAACATCAACCTACCCAATATCATACACACAACTCTATTTATCGTCAAACACACAATACCTATCGTCATACACGCATTGCTATACATCGTCATACACATCATACACATCATCATGAACATCATCATACCCAATATTATACACACACGATGCTATTTATCGTCAAACACACAATACCAATCTCCATACACACTGTGCTATTTAAGCATAATTTAAACCCAATTGGTTGAAATTGTTTTTTAAAATGTTCATTGTTCTTAAATATGAACAACTCTATCGGAATTAATTTGATTCGTAAATTATTCATATGGCGAGCAGAGAAACCAACAAATAAACAATGTATATATTGTATCGGCAGTTGCTCGTTACATTCTTATAACAACAATAACATATTTACCAAACCGCAATAATTTCAATCATTTGAAATTCGGGCTTCATTTATCTGAGACATTGTAATGCCCTGCTGTGGGGTATGAATACTTAACTGTCAGAAGTAACATTTAAATAAAAATGTACGCAAAATCCATATTTCAATTAATGTTCAGAAATAACAACGACAACATGTGTTTCGACGTTAACCCTTTCCCTCATACAACAATTCCGCAGCAGACGACGTTGAACATATTTTGACAGAAATAGAAAATCTCTATAATTGAATGGATAACCTATGACTAAAAGTGGAAAGCATTGTGGCAAAAGGAGAAATTGCTCGTTTTGAGCAATTTCTTCTTTTGTCACTATGTTTTCAAAAAGCCGTCTGCTGCAGAGGCGTCATAAAGCGTCTATATGAGCGAAAGGGTTAACAGGAACTCAAAATGGACAAACAAATTGCTTCTTAGTTGATTAATACTTTTAAACTATTTGTTGGGAAAAGCGAGCAAGTGATCAAATCACTTCAAGAAAGCAGTGTAGTGGCAGTTTCGAGTGCTCGTATGAGTTATCAGAACGGCTGTTATACTGTTTTGATTAACGGATCCATTGATGGAAATGGTTGGAATGAAACGACATATTCGAGATATCAAGTAATTGACTTATCGCGTGTCCATTGTATCTATAAGCAACACTATGCATTAATCAACAATAAGCAAACCGTTATCATTATCACTCAATCTTAGTCTCGGTTGCATTAAATACATGATTGTGAAATAAATGGCGATCGAAGGGAGGGAATCTCTTTAAACATTTAGACCACTATACTCGAAAATAGGTATTAGGTATCTTCGTGAATATTCGTTGGAAAGTGTACAAAGCTAGACCTGATCAAACAAACGTTCACAAAGGAACTGTATCTATCCATTTTTGATTGCGATGGTCCGAACGATGTATTCAAGTATCTGCGGTCAGTTGATTTTCACAACAGCTAATGTATAATTCAAGTATTGAATGACTGAAAAAAAAACCGAAAAAAAATACAGGAAGTAACGTTTCCACATACTAGGTGTGAGCGAGCCGCTGTTTAAGGATCTGTGAATACGAGCGTCGTACCAATCCGATGCCATTTTTGTCGAGATAAATCCAGTCTGATCTAGATCTTCATATTTCGTCAATTAGTGACAGAGGATTTTATTAGTCAACATTGCTTTGTTCACAACAGTTTTGTGCTACACTTGTCATAAGTAAGGCGTTGGTTGCGATAGCTCATCGGTACGAAGAGGGCTATCAATTCAATAATCGTTAGTTCAAATTCCTGCTCGGCTATTCTATCTCTCCGATTATTTGACAAAAGTAATTTTTCTTCCTAAACTTTGTCCTTCAACGGTCTCATTCAAACGATATGTAAAGTAGATCCATAGGCAAAGTTCAGATGTAAGAGCCAAGTCGCAAAACAACAATGCAATATGAAAGTACTTAAAGCACTTACATAGGTTACAAACATATCATTTTGTATTGGCAATCTCACTGTTATCAATCTACAACGAAGACGGAGGTTTTGAAATATCAAAACGTTTCGTACAGGTTGGTTACGGTTTTGAATTATACTTCTTGCACTTACACAAATCGATTCCATACCCGTCGCCTAGCTGTACCATAACAAAGAAGGAACATGTGGATTTGTCAAGTGAGATATCCCCGTCTACCGCTGTAGATTAAAAACAGTGAATCTGACGCCAGATGAACTGAAGTGTTAACACATGCTATATTATGAATCGGGGCCTTTGACCAGTCCACTTCATAGAAACGATGAAAACAATATCAAACGGTCAAGTATGATGTTAACAAAAACAATGGTAAAGATATTAACAGACCTTATCAAAATATCAACGTTCAATGAGACGACCCTTCAACTATAATATTAGATAACCATTTCCGACATACGACAAGTCAGCATCCGGCGATTCATCGAGACAAAAATATGGATCTTCTCTATACATGAAACTATAAGTATTGAACATTCTGTTGCAAAATGAGAAATTGTCCATTGTGAGCAAAATCTCCCTTTCCCAATGTCATTATAACAAAAGTTTCAGATGCGTCAAGATTGTGGAAAGGGTTAAACAAAGAAACAAACAAACATCGCATGTATTTCTTGGTTATATCGATATCGTATCTACCTATTTGCGAGTACAGTGGTCCGCATGATCCAAGAGATCAGGCCCTGTCGCTCCCCCATTACACAGTGCTTAGTGATTCCATCTTGATATGACCCGCGCTTTGTGAAAACCGACCTTAAAGCAATGGCTATGGGGGTAGATCCGGACAAGCATGCGCATACGCACAGTCTCATCTGGTTCTACACTGATCGCCAATGAGTCCCATACTGTTTTATTAACATTCTGGCAATGACTGTCCATTTGAATGAAATTTAGTCTTTGTTTATCTTAACTTGTACCAATTATACTAAGGTTGGTTAGCCTAAAGCACCACTCATTTGTATAACTGCCACAAGTCTACTGTAGATGCTTATTCAATTAGTGGAGCTACACGTCCAGTTCTTTGACAGAACCAGTATAAGAACTCCTGTAAGTTGAAAAGCAGTCAGGTGCTTGGAAAGTCTATAGTGTGGAATATTGGTGTGAGAATGAATAGTGAACTGACCGCAGTGATATGACCAGAGACATATATATATGACTGACAATCGTTGAAAACAGCCTTACTCCCAGCCAATAGATCCCATAGATTGGTCAGGGTAAGATGATGATAGAAATATGTATAAGTGTAAAGTCTTGTTTCATGGTCCGAATGGGTTATTTGTATCGCCATATTCCTTTCGAACATCCTACCTTAAGCACATGATTCAATACTGTGAATTTATACGTTGCATATGTAAAGGCATAACAAGAGAAAGTTGATACAACGCATCAATGTCGCCGGAAAAGACTGCATTAACTTTTCTTTTACCACACATACATTCTTAACTTGTATTAGTCTAATTCCAGGATTTTTGAAATTCCACATACAAATTTAAGGATTTCTTTTGGTCAGAGTTTTGGAATTTTTGTATTTGTCAATTAAACCACACATATACAGTTTGGGATTTAGATCTACATGCAATAAAAAGCTATTTAACTCTTTCCATGTTTGACAAAAGTCACTGTGATCAGCGTCATTCATCTTCCACTCATGGGCTAACAGTCTATGTGGAAAAGCTGCCAGTGGCTTGGAAAGTATGTTGTGTGGAGTAATGGTGTGCGAAAGCCTGAAAACACATGAGTAGGTGAACTGGTCGCCGTGATATGACTGAACAATTCTTGAAAACAGCGTTAAACCCCAATCAATCAATTACAGTTGTCTGCTGCAGATATGATGTATGAGGGAAAAGTATGGATATAACTTAAAGTTATCAGTCTTCGTTTTCCATATGGATATAACAATTTTTGAAGAGGGTCACTCAAGAAATAATTATTTGAAATTGGACAAACATCACTAGAAGAATAGTTACAATTTGACATTCATTGAGCGCCCTTCTGCAACAATTCTAAAGTATAACCAGGTTTTCCAACCCATCAACATGGTTTGAACAATCAATGAATCAATCTGTAAAACTCAGACAAGCCTGTGAACCCACACAGTATCTCCCGAGCGTTAACCCTTTCCCTCATATAAACGCTTTCGGAAGCCTCTGCAGCAGACGGCTTTATGAAAACATAGTGACAAAAGAAAAAAATTGCACAAAACGTGCAATTTCTCCTTTTGCCACAATGTTTTCCACTTTTAGTCATAGGTTATCCATTCAATTATGGAGATTTTCTATGTTTTGACAAAATACGTTCAAAGTCGTCTGCTGCAGAATTGCCGTATGAGGGAAATGGTTAAAGCAGACGGCTTTTTGAAAACATAGTGACAAAAGAAGAAATTGCACAAAACGTGCAATTTCTCCTTTTGCCACAATGTTTTCCACTTTTAGTCATAGGTTATCCATTCAATTATGGAGATTTTCTATGTTTTGACAAAATACGTTCAAAAGTCGTCTGCTGCAGAATTGCCGTATGAGGGAAAGGGTTAAAGCAGACGGCTTTTTGAAAACATAGTGACAAAGGAAGAAATTGCACAAAACGTGCAATTTCTCCTTTTGCCACAATGTTTTCCACTTTTAGTCATAGGTTATCCATTCAGTTATGGAGATTTTCTATGATTTGACAAAATACGTTCAAAGTCGTCTGCTGCAGAATTGCCGTATGAGGGAAAGGGTTAACTTATTGTTTACACGTGACTGTGTCCTGGATGCATCTTTTGACAACAAGATAGAAGGGCTGCTTATTAGTCCCGGTTCGATACAATGTTGGTTTTTATCTTGGAACGGCTCATATGTACGATGGCTGGCTAGTTCAGCTGATATAGTTTGATGCTATCCGAGTTATAGGACGCCACGATGAAATGAGGCTTACTGTTCAGCATCGTTATACACTGTGGGTGTTTTATACCGTCCCGCTTGGCACCAAGTACAGACGCTTCATCAAATACGCCAACTGGCTGCATCTCTAGTTCGTCTGTCATAAAATGACAAATCAGCAGGTTCCCCTTGTCATCAATCGTCATACCTCGAGGACCAGAGTTATCCGCGTGGACGCTCTTCCGGTACACGCCGTTCGTGTAAGCTTGAACAATCTGGTTCAGGTTCCGGTCAGACACATAGAGTTCGTGCGTTTGCCCGTGGACCTCGACATACCATGGCCAGGCAAATAATTGATCTCCTCGAGGGTCTGTTTTTAGGGTCCATTTTTCCACTCCATCCATGTCTAACATTTTAACACATTTTTCAGACAGGCTAGTTACGATAAAATGAGAGTCAAAAAATGAGATTCCATAACAGTCGTGTGTAAGTTTGACAGAACGTTCCATTTCAATTGACTTTTGCTCCTTGATATTCAACACGATTATTTCATTACTTTCTGGTGAAGTAACTGCAACGTGTGTGTCTGCTGTCAAAGCGAGGTCAAAAGGTGGCTTGTTCATTCTCAATGTGTTCAATAGTTTATATTCTGGTGACATCAATTTAACACAGTTGTTGTTATTATCCGCCATTATGACGTAATTATCTGGAAAAGCCCGGATGCCGGTGATGCAACTTTTACCATCATCAACATCCCGGATGTTGAATTCTCCCAACAGTGTTATTTGGGAATCTTTATTTATACGAACCTTGGTTTCCTTTGTTGTTTTAGTGTGGCTTACAGGACGTGGAAGAAGGTCGTAAGGCTTACGGTCCAACTCCAAGTCTCCAATCGACAGATTGGTCACCTGTATAGCGCTCTTGGTCAGTTTAAGCGATACCTTGTGAGCCTGGTCGTGAATTCCTGTCAGGGTTGATTTCATAGTCCCATGTCTGTCAATGGCGTTTTGAACGGCTATAAACAGTGGGAGATCGGCCGATACGTTCTTGGCTATCTCGATGTCAGTAAGTTTGTCTTCGAGAGTTTTGATCACTTTGGACAGACCCAAAATGTTGGCTTGTATTGTGGCTTGCTCCCTCTGAAAGACTGTGTCCACTTCTTTCGCGATTCCACTCACTAGCTTGTCGAGTTTGTCAACAATTGACTTGCGATAGGTTTTCACGTAATGTTCGATGTGTGATTTACTAGTTTTCAGTTCCTTTTCGTCCACACGACGCTCTCTTGCCACCGCGTTGCACTGCGAGAGCAGCTTCCGGAGTATCTTACCCCATTCAAACGCTGTATCGGTCTCTGAGAAGTTAACAGCCGCTTCACCAACTGGTAGGACATTGGCACAACTTAAATAAAGTATATTAAGAAATCTTTAACTAATTATCAATTTGAAATATTGTCATTGGTAAGTACTATTATTCCCCAATCTGAACAATATTTAAATCTTCAGGGAGCAGTCTTTACTTATTAACTTTTTAACCATTTACCACGTGCAGATGCATTTTGACACATTTGCTACAGACGACGTTCGGGAACTTAGTGGCAAAAGTATAGTAAAATCTGCAGCAGAAAACTGTATAAACATCTAGGCAAACACATGGAAAATTTCCATCTATGAAATTATAATTATCTTAATATAAATGAAATGCATCTGCAACTGGGAAAAGGTTTAAATAATGAAATTCGGTCAATTCGGGATATGCGAGCAATAAACAAACCCTCAGCTATTTCAACATGAAGATCTGGCAGTAAGTCAGGTAAATCAACTAGAGCTGGACGGTCGAAAATGACATCGCCCTTGATTACGACCATACGTTTGATGTCGCACGGGTTTACACCTCTGCTTTATAGCCTTGCAGTACCAACGTATTGATTACTACGGGGCTTTGTCTGTTTTAAAAGTGTTATGTTGAGTTTTACTGGTGAGAGATAGCCAGGAAACGCATGGTCATCGAGATACTAGTATATAACTGAAATTTTGTGAAAGCGGGGTTTATTTACCCTCGCCTTTCGGCATAAAGCCATTTGGCGGGGATTGACTCCGGGCAATCAAATACTGGATCAACAAGCTATTATTCCAAACAATTCGACCTATTTTTTTCTTATCAAACACAAAATATATCTATTTTACCGTTAACATCATATTGTCAGATTCGCGTGCCTTCGAAACAGCTATGAAAATGTATCTTGTATCAGAGTTGTAAATATTATTCGATAGAAAAATGATAACATTGTGGGAAAAGATAAATTGCCAAGGTTAACCATTGCCCGCTTTTCCCACGACATTTTAATAAACCGCATGTTCGATCAACGTCAAATATCTTCTGTATCAGTCAAAGGGTGTTGGGGATTAACATATTCAACATACAAACACCTTGATGAGACAGAGTGATTTATTCTTTCGCCACAATATTTCTACTCACATTCAATGATTAAAACTTTCATTTATAGAGGTTGTCTATAGTTCCGTACGTGCTTTCAAAGCCGTCTAATTCAGATTTGGTTTATGTATAAATTAGATAACCATTTCCCATATACAGGCGCTTTCACACGCGTTTGTAGTACTTTTGAAAACATTGTGGCAAAAGAACAAATTGCTCATCATGATACAATAGTCATGCATCCATTTGAAGAGATTTTCCTTAATTTGTTTTCTTTATGAATTCAAAAGTCATCTGCTGCAGAGGCGTCAGAAAGCGTCTATATGCCGTAGTCATTTTGTACCGGGAACAGCGACTTACCTCCCATGTGTGTCCTCTTGACAGATAACACATAACAAACATTGATGATCCACGCAGAACAGCTCTAATTTTGACCCCTTATGTTTCGTGCATACGTCCTGTTTCCCGCTTGCCTTTGAACTAAGGGATTTCCCACTCTTTTTGCTCTGTCTCGTGGCCGGTGTGGTTCTCGTTAAAGCACTTCCGGTAGACATCTCCGACTAAGAATAGACTGGACTGGTATCTGTCCCTAAAATTAAAGTATTAAATCAGCACCTGATTAATATATTAACGCTTTCAATTGTATCCAGTCTACTAAAATATTCAAGCCGAGTCCCGGTACCTCAGTCTGTAGCGACGCGGACTGTCAATCGATGAGTTGTGACTTCAAACCCCAGCTGGGCCAACATCCTTACCGACGTTTTACAAAAGTCAATGCAACAGACGTGATTCGTCTTCCACGAAAGAGCTAACAGTAAATGTGAACAAGCTGTCAGTGATTTTGAAAAGCTATGTGGAGGACTGGCGTGAGATAAACCAAACAACACAATCATAGGTAAAACGGTCGCCGTGATATGACTGAAAGATTGTTGAAAACGTCGTTAAACCCCAAACAAACAAGCAATTATATTTCCGAGTATCCATGTTTTTCGATATTTCAGACGAAATATTTATTTCTTATTGGTAAATTTTATTCATTAAATAGAACCTAATTATTACATACTCTTATTTTCATTAATCCAAAGAAATGTACACACGAACATATCATATATTTAACTTCTTAAAGTTTATACTGTTTTGGTAGTGGTCTATTAACACTCTAATTCACAGACCGGTACTTCAATTATATGTTTTGTAATGTTAAACTCTCGGAAGTAATCGAACACCTCTCGGAGATTTACGTAAATAGGTCTCGGGACTGATTAAACCGCAGAAGTTGACGTCTTTCAGAAATAATATTGCTGATTTCCAGTCATAGTCTATCTGAACTGAATGCATTTAATTCATTGTACATTTTCCTATTTTTCCCCTTCCATGTACAGGAAAATAGTTCAAGATTACCTATCGTTTCAGTAAACACTTGAATGACTTTCGAGGTGTAATAACAAGTTTACCCTTTCCCATATACAACAAATTTAAAGCAGATGTCTTTGAAAATATTAAGTCAAAACTATGGAAGTTCTCCATAAAGAACGAACACTAATTGAATAAATCTGAAGACATTAAGGCAAACGTAGAATTTGTTAACTTTGAGTTATTTTTACATTTACCACGATGTTTTCAAAAGACGTCCCCTGCAGATGTTTCAGAAAGCATCTTAACATGTATGTGGGAAGGGTGAATGACTTTAACCGGGTTGTTCAATTTGGTAAATAACAAAAACGTTCTTCATGTTTAACCTTTTCCCGTAGTCTAGACAAATAATCTACAGCAGACGTTAACAAAAATGGAAAATCGTCATAAAGAAAACAGAAAACATTGGCGCAATAGCCCTTTCCCTCACATAGACGCTTTCTGACGCCTCTGCAGCAGACGGATTTTTGAAAACATAGTGACAAAAGAAGAAATTGCACAAAACGTGCAATTTCTCCTTTTGCCACAATGTTTTCCACTTTTAGTCATAGGTTATCCATTCAATTATTGAGATTTTCTATGTTTTGACAAAATGTTCGCGTTGAGTAATTCCTCAATTTGTCGAAAGGTGTTCAAAAGTAGTCTATTGTGGAGTTGTCACAACAAGTATGTATAGTGGAAAGGATTCGATAACCTCGAATAGCACTAGTATATATAACATTACCAAATACATTTACTTATTCTGCTTATAACATGATTTTAACCCTTTCCCACATACAGACGCTTGTGACGCCTCTGGAGCAGACGACTTTTGTAGCTAAGATTAGCCGTCCCGCGAGAAAAACCAACATTGTGGACTCTGCGTTAAGTATCGACCCGGAGCAGCTTAAGCATGCCGCACAGGCTTACCCGGATGGACACATTGCGCTTCCTGTAGATTTTCTGTTTCAGGAATCATTACTCTATAGTCTATACATCTTTCCCACTAAGACGACTTTGAACATATTTTGTCAAACAATAAAAAATCTCTATAATTGAATGGATAACCTATGACAAAAAGTTGAAAACATTGTGTCAAAAGGAGAAATTGCACGTTTTGTGCAATTTCTTCTTTTGTCACTATGTTTTCAAAAAGCCGTCAGCTGCAGAGGCGTCAGAAAGTGTCTATATAAGGGAAAGGGTTAAGATCCTACATGCGATACATTTCTTTAGAAATGGTTAACTCTTTCACTGCCGAATTTCTCAAAGTCGACTCTTCCATGTTGAGAATTGGACCACTCCATGTTTCGTCCAACGTGACAATTGGTAAAATGTAATATATAAGTGTGGCAAACAATGCAGATTCCGGGGGAGACAGCTCGTTATGAACTGTCTCACCTGAATCTGCATTGTTTGCAAAAGCCTTTAACCCTTTCCCTCATATGACAATTCTGCAGCAGACGACTTTGAACATCAAATAATGGAAAATCTCTATAATCGAATGGATAACCTATGACTAAAAGTGGAAAACATTGTGACAAAAGGAGAAATTGCACGTTTTGTGCAATTTCTTCTTTTGTCACTATGTTTTCAAAACGCCGTCTGCTGCAGAGGCGTCAGGAAGCGTCTATATGAGGGAAAGGGTAAAATGCCTTTGTCAGCGAAAGGGTTAACGACAGGCACCGTAAAACAACTGGTCACTTCCTTATAATAAGCCGAGCCCCGGTAAGTAAGTCGGTAGCGACGCGGGTTGTCAATCCAGGGGTTTTCAGTTCGAACCCAAGCTCGGCCAACTCTCTTTCCGATGTTTGACATAAGTCACTATGACCAGCGTCATTTATCTCCGAACATTGGGATAACAATCTATGTGGAAAAGCAGCCAGTCGCTTGGGAAAGTGTGCTGTGTGGAGTACTGGTGTGAGAAAGTCGTAACACACATGAGTAGGTGAACTGGCCGACGTGATATGACTGAACAACTGTTGGACGGCGTTAATCCTTTCCCTCATATAGACGCTTTCTGACGCCTCTGCGGCAGACGGCTTTTTTGAAAACATTGTGACAAAAGAAGAAATTGCTCAAAACGAGCAATTTCTCCTTTTGCCACAATGTTTTCCACTTTAAGTCATAGGTTATCAATTCAATTTTCTATGTTTTGACAAAATATGTTCAAAGTCGTCTGCTGCAGAATTGTTGTATGAGGGAACGGGTTAAGAAAGAAGACTTTGAACAAAGAAGCCCACTACCGTTACTTGTGTAAAACAAAGACTCCTGTATTTTGATAAGAATAAACTTTTGCCCGCTACTCATTAAGACTCGTGTAAAACTAGCCTCATTTTAGGAGATTTACATGCTATTTACTGTCAATCAATGTCTATAGCAATATTGTTTCTATGGCGATGATTGTTCGCAGGTGTGAATCTACATGGAAATCTCGTCAAAGTAACGCACTTAGCGTGATCTATCTCGACCGCATGCACTAATGAAACGATTTGAACGTTTTCCCTTCCCGCTCATCTTCTAGGTCAGTTGCGAACTCGCAGGAATTTAGGACACCCCAAACAAATATATGTGTACATATACGTATGAACCCTTTCCACTTACAGACGCTTTCTGACGCCAATGAAGGAAACGACATTTGAAAACATTGTGGCAAAAGGGGTAATTGCTCATGATGAGCAAGTTCTCATTTTGCAACAATGTTTTCAATTTTATTTAATCAAGGTCGTCCGCTGCATATTTCTTTGGTATAAGGGAAAAGAACACCGGGGAGAATTTGATCTGCGATGACCTTTCAATAAAAGCAGCATTAGGAATTGCTCATTATAAACAATTAGCAAAATTTTGACTTTATTTATCTGAAATTGCAACGTGTCTTCCACTTTTTCCCACAATGTTTTCTTCCTCCTTTTCAAACATCTGATAAACATAATTGCGTGCAAAGGAGAAATTATAATATAAGCAATTCTTTCTTCTTCAATAAAGTTTGTTTTAAACGTTTTTAAACATCTGACAGAAGTTCTCATATTTTCAATCATCGTTGACAGAAGACATTGTGTGAAAAGAAAAATTTGCTAATTATGAGTAATTTCTCTTCTCCCACAATGTTTTCCTTCCACTTTTTCAAACATCTTCACACAGACATGCATTATATATAAAATAAGATTGCAAAGGGAAAGGAATATTAGCACTTTGAGTTACGTGTAGTGTTGTAAATAGTTTAATCCAAATCAATTTCTTTGAACAATGCATTAAGGTATAAAACACAAACAAATTAATAAAAATAAAAAAAAACAACATTACAATATCAAGAAGATTCATTAATCCTTTGCTAGTTTGTGCCTTTTTCATATTTGTAGACTTAAACATATTGATTTTCATTGTAATTTGGAAAATGTGTTGTTTTTTATCCTGTTCTTTGTTGTCCGTTGCTTTTTGTCCTGTAACTTTTTATCCTGTTACTTTTTATCCTGTTACTTTTTATCCTGTTAATTGTTATCCTGTTTCTTTTTATCCTACAATCAATCCCGACACCGGTGCGTTAGCCTGGCTTTCTTACAGCAGTACGCAATACGACAGTCTTTCCAAGCAAGGCTGCAGGTCGAATAAAGACTTTAACCTGAAACATGCCACCCCGCGCCCCCGCATTTAGGGATCTGGTCACCTGTGATTATACTTGTTGTTTCAATTATCTGGTACTTCTTTTTCAATGCATGTTATATGAGTAACTAAGTTGCTTGCTTGTTAGCTTATTTGTGTGTTTCGTATAGTGTTTAAACCCCGATTACAATACTATTTCAGTCCGGTATATTTGGGTAAAATATAAGTATACCTGGTAAGCCTATCCATACACAAGCGCAACAGTCGTAATGATATCTCTAAAACTCCGAGATTCAAGGACCCGGGGAAGCCATTAGTATCATTTTTAAAGTATTTAATATGACCCGGTCGAGGCTCGAACCCTTGTCTCCCGCTCACAAGGCGGATGACGCTTCACAACGGAGATGGTAAACAATCATGGAATAGCCTTTTTCTCATTTGCGAACCATGGATTTGGATATGTGGTAAAAACGACAAATGTCAAAATGCAAAAGGTTATTTAATCCTTTCCCTCATATAGATGCGTTTTGACCCCTCTGAATATGACGGCTTTTTGAAAACATAGTGACAAAAGAAGAAATTGCTCAAAACGTGCAATTTCTTCTTTTGATACAATGTTTTCCTCTTTTAGTCATAGGTAATCAATTCAATTATAGAGATTTTCTTTTTTTTTGAGAAAATATCTTCAAAGTCATCTGCTGCAGAATTGTTGTATGAGGAAAAGGGTTAATACTTAAGTTCTTACAAGTTACCATAGCCTTGAATCAGAGAAAGAAAAATGTCACGCATCGGTTGCTGGAAGTCTTAGGTTCGATCGCGACCAGGCCATGTCAAAAACTTAAAAAAATGGTAGTAAAGGCTTTCTATCCTTGGCGCTCCGGATTGCGGAGTTAGCATTTCGACTGACTGGCTGGTGTCTAGATAAATGGACCAGTAGTACTGGTTACTCACACAGGAAACGCCGTGATATAACTGACTGACTGGTGTCTGGATAAATTGACCAGTAGTACTGGTTACTCACACAGGAAACGCCGTGATATAACTGACTGACTGGTGTCTGGATAAATTGACCAGTAGTACTGGTTACTCACACAGGAAACGCCGTGATATAACTGACTGACTGGTGTCTGGATAAATTGACCAGTAGTACTGGTTACTCACACAGGAAACGCCATGATATAACTGACTGACTGGTGTCTGGATAAATTGACCAGTAGTACTGGTTACTCACACAGGAAACGCCGTGATATAACTGACTGACTGGTGTCTGGATAAATTGACCAGTAGTACTGGTTACTCACACAGGAAACGCCGTGATATAACTGACTGACTGGTGTCTGGATAAATTGACCAGTAGTACTGGTTACTCACACAGGAAACGCCGTGATATAACTGACTGACTGGTGTCTGGATAAATTGACCAGTAGTACTGGTTACTCACACAGGAAACGCCGTGATATAACTGACTGACTGGTGTCTGGATAAATTGACCAGTAGTACTGGTTACTCACACAGGAAACGCCGTGATATAACTGACTGACTGGTGTCTGGATAAATTGACCAGTAGTACTGGTTACTCACACAGGAAACGCCGTGATATAACTGACTGACTGGTGTCTGGATAAATTGACCAGTAGTACTGGTTACTCACACAGGAAACGCCGTGATATAATTGACTGACTGGTGTCTGGATAAATTGACCAGTAGTACTGGTTACTCACACAGGAAACGCCGTGATATAACTGACTGACTGGTGTCTGGATAAATTGACCAGTAGTACTGGTTACTCACACAGGAAACGCCGTGATATAACTGACTGACTGGTGTCTGGATAAATTGACCAGTAGTACTGGTTACTCACACAGGAAACGCCGTGATATAACTGACTGACTGGTGTCTGGATAAATTGACCAGTAGTACTGGTTACTCACACAGGAAACGCCGTGATATAACTAAACAACTGTTGAAAGCGTCGTAAATACCAGACAAACAGTCTTACGTAAGGGATCGATTATTCTGCTTTTAGATTTATTTTACAACATACAAACTTACCTGCAGCAGACAACGTTGCAAACATGTGGGTAAACATGTTAACCCTTTCCCTGATACAACAATTCTGCAGCAGACGACTTTGATCATATTTTGTCAAAAAATAGAAGATCTCTATAATTGAATGGATAACCTATGACTAAACATTGAAAACATTGTGGCAAAAGGAGAAATTGCTCGTTTTGAGCAATTTCTTCTTTTGTCATTATGTTTTCAAAAAGCCGTCTGCTGCAGAGGGAAAGGGTTAAACATTTCTATGAAATAAAGTATGTTTTATGGAAAGAGTCCATCATTGTGGCAAAAGTAGAAATTGCTCATTATGAGTAATTCCGTCTATTGTCAAAATGATTTCGAAGTATTCAGGTGCTTCTAGAAGTGTCTATATGTTGAAAAGGATTATTCCTGCAATAATTTGATAATTTACATAATATAATCCATTCTGCAATAATCGTTTTATAGTTAACCCTTTCCCTCATATAGACTATTTCTGACGCCTCTGCAGCACACGGCTTTTTGAAAACATAGTGACAAAAGAAGAAATTGCTCAAAACGAGCACAATGGTTTCCACGTTTAGTCATAGGTTATCCATTCAATTATAGAGATTTTCCATTTTTTGACAAAATATGTTCAAAGTCGTCTGCTGCATAATTGTCGTATGAGTGAAAGGGTTAAAAAAAGTTGTTGTATTAATGAATTACAAAATAAAAACTCGATAGGCACACATTTTGGGCAATCTATCTCTTTTCTCTCAAGTTCTTTTTTTCAATAGTCGTCTGCCGGAAATACTTCACATGCTGTTTGTATCAAGGAAAGGATTACTTTTTACTGAAATCTGATATGACATGTTTGTTGTTTGCCCTCCGGTGGTTATCAGCCCAGGACAGACAGCGGGGGTGGTCAATAACATGCTATCTGGTCAAGTCTCTGGCACCAACATGTGTATGTTATCTGACCGCTTGACCGATGGTGTGAACACTTAACCCTTTCCCTCATACGACAATTCTGCAGCAGACGACTTTGAACATATTTTGTCAAAAAATAGAAAATTTCCATAATTGAATGGATAACCTATGGCTAAAAGTGGAAAACATTGTGGCAAAAGGAGAAATTGCTAGTTTTAAGCAATTTTTTCTTTTGTCACAATTTTATTTTAAAAATCCGTCTGCTGCAGAGGCGTCAGAAAGCGTCGATAGGAGGGAAAGAGTTAACCCTTTCCCACATACAGACATTTTCTGACGCCTCTGCAGCAGACGACTTTTGAAAATATTTTTTTGCAAAAGGAGAATTGCTCATAATGAGCAATTGCTCCATTTGCCACACACTTTAAAATTTATTCAATTGTTAAACATTAATTTATAGAGATTTTTCATATTTTTGTCTAGATTTGTTTAACGTAGTCTACTGCAGATGTGTTGTATTATGGAAAGGGTTAAATATATCTAACTGTTTTGCTTGATGTTGTGTCGTCTGCTTTGAAAACATGTGTGAACAAACTGCAACATCTGGACAAATTAATGAGCCGTCCGTTCAACGAGAAACCCAACATTGTGGACTCTAAGTAAAGTATCGACCCGGATCAGGCTAAGCATGCCACTCAGGCTAACCCTGACAGACACTTTTCGCCTCATGTGGATTCTCTCTTTCAAGAATTATTACTCTATACCTCAATTCGCCAGAGACGGAATGTGTCAGCATGGATTAGCCTGTGTGGATTGGGTAGGCTGGGTTCGATACATTACGCAGAGGCAATTATAATGGTTTTGCCGAAATGTTCTTAACAGTCGTCTGCCGCAGATGCGTCAAATTACATCATTAACCCTTTCCCTCATACGACAATTCTGCAGCAGACGACTTTGAACATATTTTGTCAAAAAATAGAAAATCTCCATAATTGAATGGATAATATATGACAAAAAAGTGGAAAACATTGTGGCAAAAGGAGAAATTGCACGTTTTGTGTTCAATTTCTTCTTTTGTCACTATGTTTTCAAAAAGCCGTCTGCTACAGAGGCGTCAGAAAGTGTCTATATGAGGGAATGGGTTAAGTGGAAAATTGTTAAAAAAATATTTTAGCGCACGATGCTATCGGGTAAACGTAAATTGATTGTTTGGTTTTTTATGCCGGTTTCAACAAGTTTTCACTTATGTCATGGCGCTTCCTATGTAAGTTACTAGTGCTTCTTGTCCATTTATCCCATAGACATATATATACATGTATAAATGTATTTATATATCTCTGTGTATCCTGACACCCGCCATTCAGTCGTAACCCTTAGAGCCAATGAGGGCAGCCATTACAACCGTTATTAAAGTATTTGGTATAACCCGGCCGTGGATCGAACCCATGATCCCCCCCGTATCGGAGGTGGACGCTTTACCACCGAGTGTAATCGTAAAACATGTATAACATATGCTGCATGTTAGTTAAAAACGGGTTTCCCGAGGGATAAGATGCTATAGAAAGTTACGAAGTCCCAAACATTCCTTTGTCACCTTGCAAACAGCGATAAGCATTCTACAAACATCACAACACACCCCTACCTGAGCAATCAGTATGTGAGTATATACTCGTCTTAACTCAGCTGATTTGAATGGTAATAATAAATACAAATGTAGAATTTTGAGATAGAGAAATTTATTGATTGTTTTTTTTTCGCTGTTTTCATCATTATTTCAGTTATATCACGCGACAGTTCACTTATTCATGATCCCTGGGTAAACAAACCAGTACTAGGCTAGAAAATGTGCCTTGCCCAAGGGCACTCCACCGTGACCGTAGTGCCGCGACTGGGGATCGAACCCGGGACACCTAGTTTCGAAATCCCCGACGCTAACCACTCGACCACAGTGGATTCCTGAAACAGAGAAAAGAATCATTTATGGGTGGAAGGGAAGAAATTACTCATGACTAGAAATTTCCCTTTTCCCACTTTGTTTTCAAAGAAGTCTGTATCAAGGAAAAGGGATACAATACACGGTTTTATTTCGTGAAGTTTTATGTATTGAAATTTACATGGCTTCGCGCGTTTGACCATAAACGTAAATCCGTCAATTTCAAAAGCTAATCTGTTTGGACCTAATATAGTGTTTTCCCTCATATAGACGCTTTCTGTCGCCTCTGCAGCAGACAGCTTTTTGAAAACATAGTGACAAAAGAAGAAATTGCTCAAAACGAGCAATTTCTTCTTTTGCCACAATGTTTTCCACTTTTAGTAATAGGTTATCCATTCAATTATAGAGATTTTCTATTTTTTGACAAAATATGTCCAAATTCGTCTGCCGCAGAATTGTCGTATGAGGGAAAGGGTTAAATTGCGTTCATTAATTACACATTCAAATCAACCAGAAACAAAAAAAGGTAAATAGAGACATAGAGAAGACATAGAGAAGATTATATTGCGATAGATCATTGAAACCCATTCTTATTGAGTTTTTTTCTCGCTAAAATTTCAAAATATCTCTTTGGCGTTAAATGCATATAAATTGTCTGTAAAATGTCAATACGAGTTTGACCCTTTCCTTCGTTAGCACGTGGTTTTACGTTTCCGCAGCAGACGACATCTGAAGAGCAATTTCTCCTCTTGCCGCATTTATTTCAACTTTATTCAATAATCAAAACCCTCATTTAAAGAGATTGTTTCATATTTTCTCCATATCTTTTGTAAGTTGTCTGCTGCAGATTTGTTGCTAATAAGAAAGGGTTAAAAGTTAATTCATTATATCTTTCTCTCCCTCCAAATGGAGAATGCAGTTACACAGTTAATTGAAAAAGTGAAAGCGTGATTTTTTAGCAACAGACGTATCTGGCACATGCACAGGTTTTTCTGTTATCTTCTCTCTGACGCAAACGACTCTTGAACCCTTTCCCAACATACAACAAATCTGCAGCAGACGACGGAAAACATATTTTGTCAAAACATAGAAAATCTCTATAATTGGATGAATAACCTATGACTAAAAGTGGAAAACATTGTGGCAAAAGAAGAAATTGCTCGTTTTGAGCAATTTCTTCCTTTGTCACTATGTTTTCAAAAAGCCGTCTGCTGCAGAGGCATACAATAAATCTGCAGCAGACGACTTGAAAAAACATATAGGCAAAAACGTTGAATAGCTCTCTTAATAAAAGTGAACTTATTGAATAGAGTTGAAAGCATTGTGCCAAAAGTATAAAATGCTCATCATGAGCAATTTCTCCTTTTGTCACAATGTTTACAAAAGTCGTTTGCAGCAGAGGCGTCTATAGCAACATTCCTGACTTCTGTACACAATAAATTTAAATAATATATACTATATATGAGCCATTCCACGAGAAAAACCAACATTATGGCCTCTACGTAATGTATCGATCCAGATCATCCTGCGCAGTCCGAGCAGGCTAATCCGGGCCGACACATTCCGTCTCAGTGGAATAGTGGTATATAGTAATGATTCCTTAAACAGAAAATCCACAGGAGGCGAAAAGTGTCTGTCCGGGTAATCCTGCGCGGCATGCCTAGGCTGATCCGGGTCGATACTTTACGCAGTGTCCACACTGTTGGCTTTCTCGTGGAACGGCTCACATCTTTGATCAAAGGTCAAGTTGAGGACAATATTGTAGATTAATACATGTATAACATTTCCTACATACAACCCATCTGCAGCAGACGATTTAAAACAAACCATACACACATCGTGGCAAACATTCGAACTTCTATCAATTAAAATTTAACAAATGAAAAGAGTTAAATACATTGCGGCACATATAAAAGTACGATACTTGTTCTCCTTTTTCCCTGGAACCACAAATACGTATTAGTGGCCCAGTTTTGCCACACTGGTTTGAGAACTCATCTCCTTCAGATTCGTTAAATGCGCCCACAAGAGGTAAAAGATTAACAAGAAAGATGATTTATCTATAAATGAATAGTCATGTTCTTTTTCATAGATAGTATCGTGCTTGTATTTTCAGATGATAACATCACTTTGGAACATGTCAGGATTCTCCTGATAAGCCACTTGTCGGTTTATGTAATGTGACCCAGAGCTCTAGATACGGGGCGTTTTGCATGCTCTTAAATCCTTATTTGACCCTTTAACCCTATGTTGTGGGTACTCAAAAGAATAGTCTCAATAAGACGATTCGTTTGTGTACCCACAACATAGGATTTGCTTGGATAATAAGAGAGATATTGTGGGGAAAACAGCTGTTTACCCCTCCTTATCTGGATATCTGATATGTCATTTAACCCTTTTGCAGCATACAGCCGTGGACAGACAGAGCGATTAATTTCTTCATTTTCCAACAATAGTTCACGTCTGTATCAAAATGGAAATACTTATCATTACTAATTGCCCATGTATTGCAATATCACTCACAACTTTCTCTTTTATTAAGCGGACGAAATAATCACATCAGGTTAACAATTCAAAGAGGGAACACAAATCCAACAAGTTAACGCACTGATTAATGTAGTGTCAGATTTAATCAAAGGAGTCATTTCTTGAAAGAAAAAAAAGCAGCATAGAATGTTGTTTACACAATATATGTACAGCTTTAGTAAAAAAAAAAACCTTTTCACACATAATTCATATTGACACATCTGAAAACAGACGATTATTGAAATGATGAAATAACACCTTTTGTCACAAGGTTTAAAACATGATTGTTTTTATAATATAATCATATTTAAAGAGTTTTTCCATATATTTGGGTTAATATTTTCAAAGCCGTCTCTTGCAGATTGCTTGTAAGTAGGAAATAATTAACCCTTTCCAAGATACCAAATTTCTGCAACAGACTACTTTGAAAACATCGAAGCAAATAAAGGAAAACCAATTCAATTTCTTCTTTTGTCACTATATTTTCAAAAAGCCGTCTGCTGCAGAGGCGTCAGAAAGCGTTATATAAGGGGAAAGGGTTAACTGAAGGTTTATTACTGAAATAAAAGTAAAAAAATTGTGACATAAAGCTGGTTTTAAGCAATTTCTACTTTTGTCACAATGTTTTCAAAAATCGTCTGTCGCAGATGCTTTAAATTGCGCCTGCAAGTGGGGAAAGGATTATCTGATACGATAAACGTCCGGGTCACACGAAAACCGACCTTTTTCCACCTTATTGCAAATGACTATCAATATTAACCAACACTTAACCCGTCTGATCTGCATCCAATTCCACCAACCTTACTTAAGCGTTAAGAAATACTTAAAAGCAAATGTCATCATTGTTTTGTAAAAACATGAATGGTGTAATGTAATTAAGTAAATAACTAAGTGGATATAAATGGTCACATTGCTGAATAGCAATTGAATTAGTTTGGCATTTTTATTAGAGATACACAATTGGTGAAATATGTGTTTAACCCTTTCCCTCATACGACAATTCTGCAGCAGACGACTTTGAACATATTTTGTCAAAAAATAGAAAATCTCTATCACTGAATGGATAACCTATGACTAAAAGTGGAAAACATTGTGGCAAAAGGAGAAATTGCTCGTTTTGAGCAATTTCGCCTTTTGCCACTATGTTTTCAGAAAGCCGTCTGCAGAGGTGTCAGAAAGCGTCTATATGGGGGGAAAGGGTTAAATACTGAAAAGCATATTTCATCATTTTTGTTTCCCTAATAATGTGTAAAACATGAATGGTGTAATGTATTTAAGTACAATGACTAAGTCGACATAAATGGTCACCTTGCTGAATAGCAATTCTTGCTAAGAAATGAATTAGTTTGGCATTTTCATTAGGGATACAACATTGGTGAAATATGTGTTTAAGTATTTAAGTATTACTTAACACTAAGTAAAGTTGGTTGAATTGGACCCTGAAACTTTCCATACATGCATAGTCATTTACTGTTTACGACTTCTGGAAACCTTTTGAAAACGTTTGTCACATTGTTTTTAAAATTCGTCTGCTGTAGAGGCGTCAGAAAAGCGACTACATGAGGGAAAGGATTTACCATCTCCTACTTGCAGACGTATTTTGACGCCTCAGCAATAGACACATTTTTGAAAACCGTATGGCAAAATGTGAATTTGTTCGTCATGAAAAATTTCCCCTTTTTGCCAAAAATGTCTCTATCCTGTACTGAAGCTTTCTAGTACTTTCTAGAAGGGTATACTAAAAATACTTTTTTTTATATTTTTTATTTATTTATTAGGGTTTTTACGAAGCTTTCAACATTATTTCAGTTATATCACGGCGACAGTTCACTTATTCATGATTGTAAGAGACATTTTTTCGTTATGATGTTTTAAAAGTCGTCTGCTGCGGATTGTTTTGTAGGAAATGGTTACACAGTTAACCCTTTCCCACCTGCAGACGCATTCTGACGCATCTACAGCAGACGACTTTTGAAAACATTGTGGCCAAAGGAGAAATTGCTCATCATGAGCAATTTCTCCTTTGGCCATAATGTTTTCAACTTTAGTTAACGACGAAGCTATCTTTTTATGGAGATTGTTGAGGTTTTTGTCATGATGTTTTAAAAGTCGTCTGCTGCGGATGTGTTGTAGGAAATGGTTACAAAGCTAACCCTTTCCCACATACAACAAATCTGCAGCAGACGACTTTGAAAACATAGTGACAAGAACCTGAAAAATCTCCATAAAAGATAGCCTAATTGTTTAATAAAGTGGAAAACATTGTGGCCAAAGGAGAAATTTCTCACCATGAGTAATTTCAACTTTTGCCGCAATGTTTTCAAAAGTCGTCTGCTGCTGTTGCGTCAAAATGCGTCTGCAGGTGGGAAACGGTTAAGCAGCATCAGGGTGTGGTTAAACCTTTTTCCTGGTGCGAATCGTATGTGCCCGTCTGCTTTATTTTAACCCTTTTCCTCATACGACAATTATGCAGCAGACGACTTAGGACATATTTTGTCAAAAAATAGAACATCTCTTTAATTAAATGGATAACCTATGACTAAAAGTGGGAAACATTGTGGCAAAAGGAGAAATTGCTCGTTTTGAGCAATTTCTCCTTTTGTCACTATGTTTTCAAAAAGTCGTCTGCTGCAGAGGCGTCAGAAAGCGTCTATATGAGGGAATTGGTAAAAATATTCCGTGAAAAATGTTATATCTGAATAAAACCGAAAGCGTAACACTGACTGAACTTTTAAAAACGTTATAGAAAGTTCCTCTCTTCGAAAACATTTTTCAAAAGCCTACAGTTGCAATGGCGTCAAAATTAACTTTTTTTTAACGGATACATTAACATAAAATATTAACCAGTTTTCCATATACACTTATCTTAATATAAAGCAGACGAATTTGAAATCAGCAAGACCAAAATTTGGAAATCTCCGTGTTATAATAAAATGAATGTATAATTAAGAAATAAATTTGGTAAAAACAATCGACAAAAGAAAAAAAATGCTAATATCGAACAATTTCTCCTTTTATGTCACAATGTTATCATAAGTCGTGTTCTACATATGCGTCAAAAAGCGTCTGTATCCGGGAAAGGGTTATTAATTAAATCAACATGTGCGCATACAAGGGGATTCAACGAAGCATCCGGTTTGTGGGGGGTTATATATAAGAGGCAGTATGGGGTCGAGAGAGAGAGAGCGAGCGAGCGGGTGTAAAGTTTATTGATAGGGTTCGGTTGAGTGTGCGGAACGTATCTACGTAGACGGCTGGTAAAGATAAATATTCTTAATTACTGAGAAACTGTGTACGAGCAAAGACGTGTTTAGTCGTTGTTTTGGTTACGATTTTTATTAAAAAATTAAATTAAAAAACAACAACAATAAATACAAATTTAAACGGATCAGGGGCGTTTGTTCTTTTAATTGAGTGGATTAAGAGTTTATGATATGCGACATAAAGAAATAAAACAAAAGAGATAGACATAGATAATCAATAGAAGAACATTGAAATCACTGGAATTGATTTAAAACGCTCTAATTTATAACAAGAAACGGAACTTTTTATAAGTGATACATTCAAAATGGATTTAAAACTGTGTGTCTTTTTGGCGTTTGTGTCTGTACTTGGCACAGTGCGAACGGACGAAAGTTGTAACACGGACAACTGCTACGCTTCAAACAATTACCTCTGTAACGAACAAGGGACCTGTGACTGTGGCACATGTACGTGCGAGCCTCCTTACCACGGACTCACGTGCGAGGAGTGCCCTACCTGCCAGTCCCCATGTGAGTTGTTTAAGGGGTGTGTGAGTTGTAAGATGCACGGGACCGGATTATTAGGCCTGATGGAGTGTCTGACATGGTGTGAGCATCTCGCAAACTATATCTCTATGGACCATGCCGAGTTCGACAAGGAAGGGAATGACACGGATGTCATGATGTGTAAACACACCAACGAGGAGATGTGCGTCGAGTCGTTCAAAATAGGCGGAATGTCGGGTGGGTACAGAGACCTGTTTGTCCGTACGGAACAGGAGTGCCCAAAACGTCCAACCGGACCACAGTATGTTCCTGTAGAAATTACACCAGACTCAGCCACTACCGTGGATAGTCCCGATACCACGACAGAAGCCCTCGCTCCAACAACGACAACAACAGCAACAACAACAACAACAGGAAAACCACAAACAACATCTTATGTAGCAATAACAAACAGCGGCACCCAGACAACGCAGACGAAGCAACAAACTAAACAACAAGCAACAGACAAACAAACTGTAACAACTTCTGTAACGCGTCCTACGATAAAACATAAGGCAACTAAACGGACACCAATGACACCAGCAGTGATAGATAGTGTAACAGAAGCTAGTGAAGTAGATCAAACAACCTTGAAGGATACCGTGATTGATTCACATAGCGGTAAGAAAAAAGACAGTCGTAAACATGACGATAATGCCAACGACGAAGTTGTGCACATAGACATTGAGGGTGACGACGATATACTGGATGATTCTGTCCCGGAGACAGCTGAAAATGCTGCTGGGTCCAGTGATCCGAGTTCTGGTTCCCGTCCAGTATCAGATAGTGTATGCAAGACCACTGTATTAGCCACAATATGTTCCGTTTATGTTATCTTTTGGGCGTAAGTTTTAAGTATATGGACCAAAGACGTGATTTATAAATACCGTGCCATTTTTACCCATTCCAAGTTGTCACGAATACAAAATAAACCCTCGTCCATCTAGGTCATAGATATGAAATACATCAGAAGTCCAGATACGGAGGGGTTAAAGCTCTTTTCCCCACAATATCTCTCTTATTATCCAACCAAACCCTAAAGTGTAGGTACTCAAATTGATCGTCTCATTGAGACGATTCTTTCGAGTACCCACAACATATGGTTAACGGATAAAATATGGATTTTAGAACAAGCTCTCGTGAAGCTGTAGACAAGAGGCGTATTTCATGCTCGTATATCCTTATCTGACATTCAAACCCTATGGTGTAGGTACTCAAAATAATCGTCTCTCTGGTCTGATTTTTGTGAGTACCCACACTATAAGGTTTACATGTTTAATAAGAGAGATATGCTCGTGCAAAGACATGTTTAATCGACGTCTAGTCATCTGCAGGTCTCTACCAAAGTTGCAGTTACTTCACAGTGGTCATGGGAAGCGAAAAGAATGTCATTAGCCCCTTCCCACATACAACGAATCTGCAGCAGACGACTTAGAAAAAATTTAGCGAAACATATGGAAACTCTATAAATGAAAGAATAACTATTGAATAAAGTTGAAAACATTGTGGCAAAAGGATAAAATTGCTCATTATGAGCAATTTTACCTTTTGTCACAATGTTTTCAAAAAAATCGTCTGCTGCAGTAAGAAATAAAGCATCTGTATGTAGGAATGGGTTAAGAAAAAAAAGAAAGAATAAAAGACATCATACTTGTCTTTATTATACTAAAAGGTGAACGGTTCTGAAGCAGAACGTTTTTCAATTATAAACTTATTGTTTAACCACTTTCCCTCATATAGACGCTTTCTGATGCCTCTGTAGCAGACGGATTTTTGAAAACATAGTGACAACAGAAGAAATTGCACAAAACGTGCAATTTCTCCTTTTGACACAATGTTTTCCGATTTTAGTCATAGGTTATCCATTCAATTATGGAGATTTTCTAATTTTTTTTTGTCAAAATATGTTCAAAGTCGTCTGCTGCAGAATTGTTGTAAGAGGGAAAGGGTTAACCACTTTCCCACATGCATCACATCCGCAGCCGATGACTTTCGAAAGTATTTACACAAACATATTGATAATCTGTAACAAGTTACATAAGTATTTTTTAAAACAATTGAAAACACTGTGGCAAAAGGGGAAATTGCTCATATTGAGCATTTATTCCCTCATTTCGGCACAATGATTTCACAAGTCGTCTGATGTGGATCCGCCAAATCTCTTCTGTGTGTGGGAAATGGTTAAATTTAAAAAAAAAAATGTTGATGTGATTTTTTGTGACTGGTTGTAAATAGTGTAAACTAGTTTTTACTTGTAAAAGATATCTGCATTTGCCACAATGTTTTCAACTCTTGTAAACAATTTTCTTTTATTTATACAGAGTTTCAATATTTTTTGCCCAAATGTTTTTAAAGTCGTCTGCTGCTGATTTTTGTGTTTATTGTGTACAAACGTTCATGTATATAGAATGAGAAAGAATCAACATGAACATTTTAAGGTCACGGTCAAGGTCAGCGAGTGCATTCCTTTACCCCTCTCCTACATGCAGACTCAGTTTTATGTATCTGCAGCAGACGACTTTGGAAAACTTTGTGGCAAAAGGAGAAATTGCTCATAATGAAAAGAAAAATATATTTGCTACAAGAAAATGGTTTCAACTTTATTCAATAAATATGATTTCATTTATAGAGATTTACTTCATTTGTCAGAATATATTTTCGAAGTCATCTGCTGCAGATTTGTTGTATGTGGGAAATGGTTATCGTGGATAATGTTTAACGTTTAATCGACTATCAGGGATTTAGGCAGGAGATGTTAATAATCAACCGCTTGTAACGGACACCGTCTGCTGTACACAGATTATGCTAAGCGTTGTTTCTAATGCATTTCTGAATTAACCCTTTTCTCACACGCAATAAATTCATAATGAGCAATTTTTCAATTTGCCACATTGTTTTCAACTTTATTCAATAAATATAGTTTCATTTATATAGATTTATTTCGTGTGTGTCCCTTTAGAGCTGCCGTAGATTTACTTTATTTGTCAGAATATATTTTCGAAGTCGTCTGCTGCAGATTTTTTTTGTATGGTGAAAAGGGTTATCGTGGATAATGATTAACGTTTAATCGACTATCAGCGATTTAAGCAGAAGATGCTAATAATCCACTGCTTGTAACGGACACCGTCTGCTGTACACAGATTATGTTTAACGTAATTGCCGATGCATTACTGAATTAACCCTTTCTCACACGCAATTAATCCACAGCAGACGACTTTGGAACAATCTAGGTGAAGCTATCGAAGATCAAGGTAGGAGATGCGAATAAACCATTGCTCGTAACGGAATTCATCTGCTACGCGTTGTTGACGAAGTCTTCTCCACTTGCAATAAATATGCAGCAAACGACTTTGAAAATGTAAAGGTGAAAACCAAAGACCTAATAGTACATGCACTATACGGTCTTTGGTGAAAACATAGGGCTAAGCTAAAGGCATTATCTGTTAATGAAAGTTTTAAAGTGGCATTTGAAAACACAACAGCAGACGGATCTTAACCCTTTCCCTCATACGACAGTTCTGCAGCAGACGACTTTGAACATATTTTGTCAAAAAATAGAAAATTTCTTTAATTGAATGGATAACCTATGACTAAAAGTGAAAAACATTGTGTCCAAAGGAGAAATTGCTCGTTTTGAGCAATTTCTTCTTTTGTCACTATGTTTTCAAAAAGCCGTCTGCTGCAGAGGCGTCAGAAAGCGTCTATATGAGGGAATGGGTTAAAAACAGTGTGAAAATAATTCTGCAGCAGACGAGTTTGAAAGCATTTGATCAAACATACGTGAGATCTCAATAATTGAAAATGTAATCCTCAAATAGTTTACAACATGTTGGCAAAATGAGAAGGTGCTCATTAATGAGCACTTTTTCTTTTTCCACAAAGTTTTCAAATAGCGTCTGCTGCAGATGCACATACAATTGATGGATTGCATCAACTGTTTACCTGGAAGTATATGTTTGGAATCGTCTGCTTTCAGGAAAGTCTTAGAAAAATATTTTATCATTCGGAAAATTATGGATTACGTTTTTTTTAATACATGTATAATGTTAATGTTGAAATAATTGTTGGCCAATGAGAAATTGCTCGTTTGTTGACAATTTTCCCGTTCCAATCAATGTCTTTGGAAGTCGTCAAAGCATACAAAGTCAGAAGTCGTTTGTTCATGTCAGGGAGGAAAGGGTTAATCTGTTACGTCTCTGTCTGATGGAACAAAGAACTGGATGCATCCTTCGTTTATTCAGGCTAATTGTCTAATTACTGTTTACACAACCGGATTTTATCATCAACCCTCTGTATATCACTTAGTCCGTTCCCTGATTTAGATAACGTTTGACGTCTTATCTGCATACGAATTTTGAAAAACGTGTTGGGAAAAGGAGACACTAATGAGCACGAGCATATTTTTTATTATATTCCCACCATGTGTTCATTTTCGTATTTTTTATTTTTTTTGCTCAGATATTTTCAATCCGAATGAGACAAAATGAGAAATTTC
Source organism: Serripes groenlandicus (assembly GCA_031761405.1). Lineage (NCBI taxonomy): Eukaryota > Metazoa > Mollusca > Bivalvia > Cardiida > Cardiidae > Serripes > Serripes groenlandicus. The sequence continues at coordinate 8,036,341 of JASEVX010000010.1, forward strand.
TCATTTTGAAAATATGTTTTAAATTTCTCATTTTTATTTGATTTTATTTTATACTTTAAATTATTAGCGACTGTTCGTGTTTTTTAGGTAGATATTTTTAAAAATCGTCTGCAGCAGAATTGTTCAAAGCGGGAAAAGAGTTAAATGAGGATTTGGTAAAGAAATTGTGAACCCATTAACCGATACGCCTTTCTTATTCTACCAAATTGACAAACATCTTATTACAGAAACAATGATCAATCCTTTTACATGATGCAGATTTTTGTCGCCTTTTACTGCAAACGCATTTAAATAGCAGTAGACGACTTTTGAAAACATTGTGGCCAAAGGTGAAATAGCTCGTGATGACCAATTTCACTTTTGGCCACAATGCTTTCAACTTTATTTAGCATTTTTTGTGTTTTTGCCACTATGTTTTCAAAGTCGTCTGCTGCAGGTTTTATTGTATGTGGGAAAGGGTTAAAGTCTCAGCCTAATATCAGCACGGAATAGAGTCAATCGCTCTTTTTATAGTAGCGCCTTATTACTGAATATACTGTCAATGTTAATATATCTGAACTATTTTAATAAAGGGACCGTTTCCTGTCAAACGGGACCTGGCTGCATATCCTTTTTCCACGTTTGTTTTCGAACGAGTCCGGGAACAGATACACGGTTAGCCCTTTTCCACATAAAGAGTACGTTTTCTGACGCCTCCGCAGCAGACGACTATTGAAAACATTGTGGAAAAAAAATCATAATGAGCAATTTCTCCTTTTATTAAAATGATATCAACCCTTATCTATAGTTATACTTTGAATTCAAAATGTTCATATGTTTGCCTATATGTTATCAAAGTCGTTGGCATCAGATTTGCTGTATGTGGGAAAGGGTTATGCCGACACAAACGATCATATTCAGATCGACCAGGAACGATTGTCGAGAAATGAGAATTCATCGACTTCATCTTTTGACACATTGATATTAAGTTCGTTGTAAATAGAAGCGCGAGTTCCTCAACATAGTCGATTTCACTTGCATGTATGTATGTATGTATTTATCATTTGTAGAGTAAATGGTTGAATAAATCTTGTATATTTTTCCATCAGTGTTTCACTTTTTCATTGTTAACTGCTTTAACCCTTTCCCACCTGCAAACGCACTTTGGCGCCCCAGCAGCATACGACCTTTGAAAATATTGTGGCCAAAGGTGAAGTTGCTCATGATGATGAGCAATTTCTCCTTTGGCCACAATGTTTTCAATTTTATCTATCTTATATGGAGATTGTTCAGGTTTTTGTACTATGTTTTCAAAGTCGTCTGCTGCATATTTGTTGTATGTGGGTTAACACTTTCACACGCAGACGTAATTTGGTGCATATACAGCAGTTGACTTTTGAAAACAATATAGCAACGGGAAAATTCTTATTAAATCTACCATCTCAACTTTGGCTATCAAAGTGAGGATTTTATTTTACACTGCTAATTGTAAGGATTTCCTCCATTTTCCCACAATGTTTTCATCGGAATTCAAGAATTACACTTGCGTTTATAGAGTTCATATTTTAAAAGTCGTCTGTGTGAAAAAATGTTGTATTTGGAAAAGGTGAATGCGACCTGACCAATTGTGGTATTTTATGACGCCTATGCTTGATTGTTTGGTGTTTTACGCCGCTTTCAACACCTTTTCATTTATATCACGGCGTTTCCTGAATAAGTTACTACTACTACTAATGCTAACCCCACAACCCAAAGCGCCAAGGAGGGCAGCTATTACTACCATTTTTAAACTTTTTGGTATGACCCGATCGGGCGTCGAACCTGTGACCTCCCTCACCAGAGCCGGACGCTGTACCACAATAACCACCGAGGCGGTATTGACGCCTATGTAACATTCTCTATATTCGGACCCACGGGACTGCCAAATCTGCCAAATCTACCTCAAATCTACCTTTACACTGCGCCACTCGAAATCAGCCATTCAGAAATTTGAAATCAAATGCATATACATGTACTAGCGAATAGTCAATTTTGGGTTATATATAGAGTATCTAGTTATGACGTTAATCTCTGGAGAGGGGGGACGAGGTTCAAGCCCCAATATTATCTGGTTTTGTTTTGTTTTGTTTTGTTTTAACCTATTACCCCCACTCTCAATAGTAATTCGGTTTTCTGGGTAATTTGCCGGTTATACAGTTATCATAATGCATCTGTCGTAATGCTCGCAAGCAACATTGAACGAACAGGAGGGCGGACATGGCTATCATATTTACAGTCTACGGTATGACATGGCCGGGGGATCGATCCCTGGTCTTCCGCTCACAAGATGAACGCTCTAACCTCTACACCACGGTGGCGGTATCTTAATACTATCATCATACCAAAAGCTGTTATACATCTGGAGATGAGCCTTGAAACATCAGTCTGTGACTCTGAAATGCGATTGTGGAGGCTCTGAGTTCGAATTCAGGCTCCGTCAAAATTTCTCTCCCCCCACCCCTACAAACAACCAAAACGGGCACCGAACCTTGGTCTAACGCCCCAAAGCAGGACACTCTGGCCACTACACCAAATGGAAAACAAAATATTGCAAACACCCAGTCCGTAAAACATGGCTGGCAAATGTATAAAACAAAAAGTGGTTGTTTTCAGCAATTTGGTATTTTTCCCAAAGTGTTTTCGTCTGCTGCTTGGGTGTCATGAATCCAAGATAGGGCAACGACACATAAAGGTTTGTGTTCAATGACAGTATTCATCGTTTCTCGTCCCATTTAACCCTTTCTGACTTACAATAAATCTGCAGCAGACGATATTGAAAACATCTGGGCAAGAAAGTGGAAAATGTCAATAAATGCAGCAATACTTATTCAAAACAGTTAAACACATTGTGGAAAAAGGGGTTATTGGTCATAATGAGCAATTTCTTCTTTTGCCACAGTGTTTTCAAAAGTCGACTGATGCATATGCGTCCGAATGCGTCTGCAGGTGGGAAAGGGTTAAAACCTAAACGATGTCCATGTTCAACGTTATAGAAAGGTTTATTGAAATACTTGTTGTCAATAGTCCATTTTATAGCACTGTTATGCGATTTTTACGATCATGGCTGTTAAATTTGAACTTCTCCTGGACGAAAGGAGGTTTGATCACATTGTCCGATTATGATTTACTGCGGACTTACAGCTGACATCAATATCCTGTGATAAATATAGCTGAAAAAGTAGTAATAACAAGTAAAGGGTACTGACATATTTTTTGTTATCTCACTACGGTTTTCTCAAATATGTATGTCGTGAAGGTTGTTTAAAAGCCGTGAGCAGCCGTTCCGTTTTGTTCATGTAAACATTTTCTTAATTTGAGATATTGCACGGTTAGGATGAAAGGGCTAACTGTATTTTGCGGAACGGAACGGAACGGAACGAAACGGAACGGAACAAGTGATGGGGCACCAGACAGGGAATATCTGTTTTCATACTTATATATTGTACCTGCGTTTTAATCAACATTTAGTAATATCTGGTTCAGGAGGGACATACTGTTATTAACTGTCCCTTGTATGAGTCGACATAAATAAATAAATAATAAATCAAAGTTGTGTCTTTAATCACGTATGCATGTCTTTACTGTCATACGATAGAAATATATATCATGTGCGGAGTTAAATCTATAACTCTGTGAAAGCTAGTGAGGAATAATCGGCAGATATTCATGAAGAACTGGTCAAACTAAAACCCATAGCAAGTGAACTTTGATTTACCTCCAGACGTCACTATTATGCACAGGTTACAAGAAATGAATAGTTATGTAGGTCGTTGTTCCGTTCCGTTCCGCAAAATACAGTTACCCACACGGGTAACTGTATAATGCGGAACGGAACGGAACAATATATATATATATATATAATTCCAACCATTAGGCAAGTGAACTTTGATTTACCGCTAGACGTTCCTATTTTGCACATCTTTACAAGAACCAGGGCTCGAAATCTGGTCATCTAGTCCCAGAGGCGAACACACGTCCGCGTCGCTACAAAACCTAGCTATGTAGCAAGGCAAGGCAATATAAGTTTTCCATTATACATTCACAAATCTGCATATTACCTACCAAAGTGACAGACCCATCTTCTACAAAGTCTCCCTCTATATGAAAATTCTACCTCGAAACCTTTGCAGTTTCAACAACTACTAATCTCTTACATTACCATTGGTTATTTCCGTTGGGCGCAATTGTAACCTATCTGAAAAAGTTCGACCAAATCAGGGGTCGAACTCCCCACTACAGTTTTCTTTTTGTTACAGTCCGTCTTGCCACATATGTTTGAACCTATTTGTGAAAGATGATCAAAGCTTGTCAAAGTGACTATGTGCAAGCGGTGCTTTAGAAACACCACGTGTAGAGAAAGATACCAATGCATGCGCACCCATGCTCGAAACAATAAAGGTTTAATCTGTGCTCAGAATGAGCTTTCAAACATCTGATTGGTTGATTAACACACATTTGTAGAAGTAAAGAGTGTTCTCTAACTTAGCAGTCACGTGACAGTGACAGTTCAACGTGCAGGAGGAATATTCATTTATTGGTTATTTCGGTTTTACGCTGTTTCAATAATATTCCAGTTGCAACGGGGATGTATGAGCCAGCGCATGAGAAACGCTAAAAGTTGGCTTCGGTGAACATTATATAACATCAAGATTAGCTAGTGCATACGAACAGTCTGATCAATATCTACTGTTGATACATGTTGATTCGAACCCATAGCAGGGGAACTTTGATTAACCTCTAGACGTCACTATTATGCACATGTTACAAGTAATGGATAGTTCTGAAGGTCGTTGTTCCGTTCCGTTCCGCAAAATACAGTTACCCACACAGGTAACTGTATAATGCGGAACGGAACGGAACAATATATATATATATATCTTTATATTAATTGTTGAAAGAATAATTACATTATCAGTAGTTCATTCTCAAATGAATATTGTAAAAAGGTAAGAATCTAAAGCGTTCAGACTCAATTAACTAAATCGTTATACGTGTGTTGTGTTTTGTGAATGCATTTTGCGAATGTTTTAAAAAAAAATGGTGGTGGGGGCGGGGGGGGGGGGGGGGGGGGGGGAGGGGACTCGAACCCATAGCAAGTGAACTTTGATTTACCTCTTGACGTTACTATTATGCACATGTTGCAAGTAATGAATAGTTATGTATCTCATTGTTCCGTTCCGTTCCGCAAAATACAGTTACCCACACAGGTAACTGTATAATGCGGAACGGAACGGAACAATATATATATATATATTCCAACCATTAGGTAAATGGACTTTAATTTACCGCTAGACGTTCCTATTATGCACATCTTTATAAGAAATGAATAGTTTTATAGGTCGTTCCGTTTCAATGAATTCAATGTTTGTTTGGGGTTTTGCGTTGCTTTCAACAATATATTTCAGTTATATCACGGTGTTTCCTGGGTAAGTTACCAGCACTACTTGTCTATTTATCTTGACACCAGAGAGTCAGTCGTCATGCTAACCCCACAACACTGAGCGCGAAGGAGGGAAAGTCATTACTACTATTTTTAAAGTATTTGGTATGACCCGGTCAGGGATAGAAAATGACACCTCCCGCACCGAGGCGAACGCTCTACCACTACATCATCGATGCGGTCAATATTCTTAATTAAACCTCACTCAATATTAATGAAATTCCGAGTAAGAACTCAAGTGAATATTTTTTTCATCTTTAAACCTATTTTTTTTTTTCGAAGTGTCTGTTAGCTGTATGAATAGTTAGAATGTTTGGTACTTAACACCGCTTTCACGTGTAGTTCAGTAACATTACATCTGCTAGATCATCAACGTGTAACCCATCTGAAAAAAAACTCGACCCGACCTGAGCTCGAATTCTGTCCTCTAGTCGATCCCAGAGGCGAACACTCGTCCGTTTGAACCTATTGGTGAAAGATTATCGAAGCTTGTCAACATGACTATGGGCAAGCGGTGCTAAAAGTTGGCTTCTGTGAACAGTATATAACATCAAGATCAGCTAGTGCATACAAACAGTCTGATCAATATCTACTGTTGATACATGTTGATTCGAACCCATAGCAGGGGAACTTTGATTAACCTCTAGACGTCACTTTTATGCACATGTTACAAGTAATGAATAGTTATGTAGGTCGTTGTTCCGTTCCGTTCCGTTCCGTTCCGCAAAATACAGTTACCCACACTGGTAACTGTATAATGCGGAACGGAACAATATATATATATATATATCTTTATATTAATTGTTGAAAGAATAATTACATTATCAGTAGTTCATTCTCAAATGAATATTGTTTTCTTCTCAGAAGAAAACAATATTCATTTGAGAATGAACTACTGATAATGTAATTATTCTTTCAACAATTAATATAAAGAAGTTCTGTTATGGGTTTGTCGGGTGAATGCATTGTGTGGTTACGAACAAAATTACATGGAATAACCCATAGCGAGTTTGCTGTTATTTTCTACTCAACAAAGTTAGACACTAAACAACGGACCCGAACACTCACCATCATTCACAAAACCGATGACAAAACATTTTAATACATAATCCTATTACACCGTCACTAGTATGCACGTTGTTATAACATATATGTTTAATATTTGGATTTGAACTGGTACAGAGTCCATTAATATTGTTCCGTTCCGTTCCGCATTATACAGTTACCTGTGTGGGTAACTGTATTTTGCGGAACGGAACGGAACAATGAAATACATAACTATTCATTACTTGCAACATGTGCATAATAGTAACATCTAGAGGTAAATCAAAGTTCACTTGCTATGGGTTCGATATGGTGCATGTTTGTGCCAAGTTATTTGAAAATATCTCTATGCATGACAAAGTTATGGTCCGGACAAGAAAAGTTCAATTAGAGTCTATTTCTTATCACTGTGACCTTGACTTTGAATCTACAGATTTTTTTTGCATTTGGCACATCGTCTTGATATGGTGCATGTTTGTGCCAAGTTATTTGAAAATATCTCGATGCATGACAAAGTTATGGTCCGGACAAGAAAAGTTCAATTAAAGTCTATTTCTTATCACTGTGACCTTGACCTTGAATATACAGATTTTTTTTTGCATTTGGCACATCGTCTTGATATGGTGCATGTTTGTGCCAAGTTATTTGAAAATTCTCTATGCATGGCAAAGTTATGGTCCGGACAAGGAAAGTTGACGGCCGCCCGCCGACCCAACTGCCCAACCGCCCGCCCGCCGACTTCGCCAAACTAATAACCAGATTTTTCCTTCGGAAAAACCTGGCTAAAAATACTCGGAATACATTGCACATTTTGATAATCTAGTCGATTAAATTTTGGAATAAAATTATTAAAAGTCATTTTAAATCCTATTACACCGTCACTAGTATGCACGTTGTTATAACATATGTGTTTAATATTTGGATTTGAACTGGTACAGAGTCCATTAATATTGTTCCGTTCCGTTCCGCATTATACAGTTACCTGTGTGGGTAACTGTATTTTGCGGAACGGAACGGAACAATGAAATACATAACTATTCATTACTTGCAACATGTGCATAATAGTAACATCTAGAGGTAAATCAAAGTTCACTTGCTATGGGTTCGAGTTTCCCCTCCACAAGACAGCCACAATTGCTCTTGATAAGAATGTAAAAACAATGGTAACTTTGATATTTCTTCTTTATTTTTAATGAAACATCGCGCAGTCTACGCCGCTTACATTGTCCTATCTCCGGTTGTTTACAGGAGTTTGATTGGTGGTCTAGTTTTTTCAAACACTCTGACGAACCTGTTCTCAAAATCCAGTTTGGGTAATGCTCCGGCTGTCGGCGATATTGATAAATTTTGAGAAAAGGTTCATAGAAGTGTTTGGAGAAACTAAACCACTTATCAAACTCCGTTGAAAAACCTGAGATAGGGCTCTGTAAGCGACGTAGACTGCGCCAAGTTTCATTAAAAATGATGAAGAAATAAAAAAGTTATCTTTGTTTTTTCTTTTAAACCGAAGTAAAATACTTCTGTGCACCGAAGCATTTGTGACGTCAAAGTCACGTGGTATACGCACACTGACAACATTCATTTGATAATGAACTACTTATAATGTAATTATTCTTTCAGCAATTAATATAAAGATATATATATACTGTTCCGTTCCGTTCCACATTATACAGTTACCTGTGTGGGTAACTGTATTTTGCGGAACGGAACGGAACAACGACACAAAACGACACAAAACACAACACACGTATAACGCTTTGGTTAATTGATTCTGCATGCTTTAGATTCTTACCTTTTAACAATATTCATTTGATAATGAACTACTTATAATGTGATTATTCTTTCAACAATTAATATAAAGATATATATATATTGTTCCGTTCCGTTCCGCATTATACAGTTACCTGTGTGGGTAACTGTATTTTGCGGAACGGAACGGAACGGAACAACGACCTACATAACTATCCATTATTTGTAACATGTGGATACTAGTGACGTCTAGAGGTAAATCAAAGTTCACTTGCTATGGGTTCGAAACAACATGTATCAACAGTAGATCTTGATCAGACTGGGCGGATGCACTAGCTGATCTTGATCTTATATACTCCTACTGCACGTTGAACTGTCACTGTCACGTGACTGCTAATGCTTCCGTTACACCAAACTAGTTCTCAGAACGTCCGACCCCGTCCTACAAAAATAGTAGAACGGGTTGTGAACTGGCTAGAACGTGTAGATTTAGCAGGAAAATGTATATAAAACGAGCATAGTTAGTTCACAAACAGTTCCCAATACGTCCATCTAGTCCTTATCCCGTCTACAGTCCCGTTATACAAAGTTCAGATCGGGTAAAATTACCCCATTCTCCTCATGGGGACACCGTTTCCAACCAGTTCAAACTCGTCTTTAGTCAGTTCGAACCCGTTCACAACTAGTTCTACTACGTTCCTTATACGTCGAAATCCGTTCTAACTAGTTCGTAACTCGACCGAGACAGTCGAACTCATTCTGAGAACGTTCTCTTCTCATTCCTGGTCCGTTCAGAACGTAATTGCAATCACGTCCTAACCGGACGGATATAAAAACCCGGTACGTTTCTGCCAGTCCTCAATCTCGTTCACCGCTTCAAGCTGTGAAGACGAACTCCACAACAATTGTGACAAACATCGTAACCATCTCTCATCCTTGTGATCATCATGCCTCCAAGGAAGGGTAGAGCCAGACAAACAGGGTGTGCTAAAGCTGCCACTACTAAAAGAATCCAAAGCACCTGCTCAACTGAAGCCCGTTCAGATCACCCCAAAGTTCCTGAGCCCGGAACGGAACAATGAAATACATAACTATTCATTACTTGCAACATGTGCATAATAGTAACGTCTAGAGGTAAATTAAAGTTCACTTGCTATGTGTTCGAGTCACCCCCCCCGCTCCCACCACAAAAAAAAAAAATATTCGCAAAATGCATTCACAAAACACAACACACGTATAACGATTTAGTTAATTGATTCTGCATGCTTTAGATTCTTACCTTTTTAAAATATTCATTTGAGAATTAACTGATAATGTAATTATTCCTAAAAGCAATTAATATAAAGATATATATATATATTGTTCCGTTCCGTTCCGTTCCGCATTATACAGTTACCTGTGTGGGTAACTGTATTTTGCGGAACGGAACGGAACAACGACCTACAAAACTATCCATTACTTGTAACATGTGCATAATAGTGACGTCTAGAGGTTAATCAAAGTTCCCCTGCTATGGGTTCGAATCAACATGTATCAACAGTAGATATTGATCAGACTGTTCGTATGCACTAGCTGATCTTGATGTTATATAATGTTCACAGAAGCCAACTTTGGGCGTTTCTCATGCGCTGGCTCATACATCCCCGTTGCAACTGGAATATTATTGAAACAGCATAAAACCGAAATAACCAATAAATGAATATTCCTCCTGCACGTTGAACTGTCACTGTCACGTGACTGCTAAGTTAGAGAACACTCTTTACTTCTACAAATGTGTGTTAATCAACCAATCAGATGTTTGAAAGCTCATTCAGAGCACATATTAAACCTTTATTGTTTCGAGCATGGGTGCGCATGCATTGGTATCTTTCTCTACACGTGGTGTTTCTAAAGCACCGCTTGCACATAGTCACTTTGACAAGCTTTGATCATCTTTCACAAATAGGTTCAAACATATGTGGCAAGACGGACTGTAACAAAAAGAAAACTGTAGTGGGGAGTTCGATTGTACACAGGTTAGAATACCTAGCATATCGATGTGAACAATAAGTCTGGAGTTCGACCCCTGATTTGGTCGAACTTTTTCAGATAGGTTGCAATTGCGCCCAACGGAAATAACCAATGGTAATGTAAGAGATTAGTAGTTGTTGAAACTGCAAAGGTTTCGAGGTAGAATTTCCATAAAGAGGGAGACTTTGTAGAAGAGGGGTCTGTCACTTTGGTAGGTAATATGCAGATATGTGAATGTATAATGAAAAACTTATATTGCCTTGCCTTGCTACATAGCTAGGTTTTGTAGCGACGCGGACGTGTGTTCGCCTCTGGGACTAGATGACCAGATTTCGAGCCCTGGTTCTTGTAAAGATGTGCAAAATAGGAACGTCTAGCGGTAAATCAAAGTTCACTTGCCTAATGGTTGGAATTATATATATATATATATTGTTCCGTTCCGTTCCGCATTATACAGTTACCCGTGTGGGTAACTGTATTTTGCGGAACGGAACGGAACAACGACCTACATAACTATTCATTTCTTGTAACCTGTGCATAATAGTGACGTCTGGAGGTAAATCAAAGTTCACTTGCTATGGGTTTTAGTTTGACCAGTTCTTCATGAATATCTGCCGATTATTCCTCACTAGCTTTCACAGAGTTATAGATTTAACTCCGCACATGATATATATTTCTATCGTATGACAGTATAGACATGCATACGTGATTAAAGACACAACTTTGATTTATTATTTATTTATTTATGTCGACTCATACAAGGGACAGTTAATAACAGTATGTCCCTCCTGAACCAGATATTACTAAATGTTGATTAAAACGCAGGTACAATATATAAGTATGAAAACAGATATTCCCTGTCTGGTGCCCCATCACTTGTTCCGTTCCGTTTCGTTCCGTTCCGTTCCGTTCCGCAAAATACAGTTAGCCGATGAAAGAAAGTGTCAACATTAGACGACGAAGATAAGAAATAAAATAAATGTAAAGTATCTGCTGTTGCTTATCACGATATTTTTTTGAGAAAGCATAGCCTGTTTACTACACACTATGCACATACTTTTAAAATGGTAGTAATGGCTTCCCTCCTTGGCGTTCTGGGTTGCGGGGTTAGCATTACGACTAACTTGCTGTGGTGTCAGGATAAATGGACCAGTAGTACTGGTAACTTACCCAGGAAACGCCGTGATATAACTGAACAATTGTTAAAAGCGGCGTAAAACACCAAACAATCAATCAATCGACACACCATGTAGTTAGAAAACCGGAAGTAAGCTTATCCTCGGGAAAAATGTACACATGGGTATTTCTGACCTGTAAAGGTTCCGATCTGCTCGGTCTTATCAGAATCTACACACATGGTGGAAACTTCTAAAAAGCTTTGTGCAAGTAGTATGTGAACAATGCTAATTTTGATAAGACTGTGCGGATGTACAGGAAGATTGGGATCTATATTGATAAGACTGTGCGGAAGTACAGGCTGGTATGGATCTATATTAATCACACAAATAAACTTGTTTGTATCTTTTCCGACGAAGAAGCTTAAATTACGTTAGACAACGATTTAACCTTTTCCCAAATAAAAATCAGCAACAGACGACTTGGAAAACATCAAGGCAAGATTATGGAAAATCTCTAAAATGGAAAGGTTAACAATTGAAAAGAGGTGAAGAATATAGTGACAGAAGGGGAATTTAATCATAATGAGCAATTTCTCTATTTGCCACAATTTCCCCAAAAGTTATCAGATGCAGTGGCGTCAGAAAGCGTCTGTATCTGGGAAATATTGGTGGGTAAATAACGTCGTACATGTAACTGTAATTGTCAGTTTTTTGGTTGCGTTCGGTATAAACCCAGGGAAGCCTATGCATACTCACAGCGGCTCCCTTTCTTCCACTTAAGTCTTGGTAAAGTGGTTTAAGTGTCAGCCTTGAGGGCGGGATACCAGGATTCGAGTAAGTCAGAGTCCGGCAGTAACAAATACTATAACAATCGCAGTATTAGCCGAATTTCACAAAGTCGACTATTCCATGTTGAACATCGGACCTCTCCATTGTTGCGTCTAACAGGATGAATGTCTAAGTGGCAAACAATGCTGATTTCAGGAGAGACAGCTCGTTACGAGCTGTCTCTCCTGAATCTGCATTGTTTGCAGAAGCCTTTAACCCTTTCCCATATGCAACAAATCTGCAGCAGACAACTTTGGAAACATGTGGACAGAAATATAGAAAATCCCTATAAATGAGGGTAGAAATACTGAAACAAGTTGAAAACATTGTGGCAAAAGGAGAAATTGCTCGTTTTGAGCAATTTTTCCTTTTGTCACGATGTTATTCAGAAGTCGTCTGCTGCAGATGCGTCAAAATGCGTCTATAGGTGGGAAAGGGTTAAAAGAAAATTTCAAACAAACAGGTCGTCGCAAATTCTTCCAATTGTTGTGTTTTTAACGCAGATTCTTACGTTCTTGTCCTTTTACGCAAACATGTTCTATTTTCTTAAGGAAAAGAAGCCTTCCATCCTTCCTCGCTAGCAGACATTGGATTCATCTGCAGCAAACGTGTTTTGAAAATTAATTTTGGCCAATGTTCCTTTTTGCAACAATGTTTACAACTTTATTCAACTATTTTACTTTAATTAAAGAGAAAGTGTGCACATGTTTACCCAGATGTTTTCAAAACCGGCTGCTTCAGATTTGTTTACAGCTCGAAAAGATACAAATTCAAGAAAAAAAGTTAAGCGAACAATTGTCTGTCATCGTAATGGTATTTGTTACAAAATCTCTAGTTGGAATGTGGAACTGCACGAAGATTTATTTAGTTTTACACAGATACAGAGAACCGTAAGGTATTTTTTCATGAAACTAGTTCAACCCTTTCCCACTTACAAAACAATCTGCAGCAATTGACTTTGGAAATATATAGGCAAAGCTATGAAAACTCTGTATTTATCAAGGAGGGTACAACATGTTATAGCTTTGACCACATTTTGACAAAAATGATATTGCACATAATGAGCAGTTTCTCCTTTTGCCACAATGGTGTCAAAAGTAGTCTGCTGCAGATGCATGAACATGCGTCTGAAATGGGAAACGGTTTATTTAAACCAACTCGTTTGGGTTTACGGTCGGAGCGCCCGCATATGGTACCATAAACCCAAGTTCTAGAGCGCACGCACAATTGAGCGAGAGATCCTTGCTCTAGAGCGCCGTAAAGGGTTCATACATGAGGCCAGAGACCCATGTTGTAGAGCGCCCGCAAATGGGGCGAGATACCAATGTTACAACATGTAGGCTTTAGTGCCGAACGTCTCTCCCATGACACTATATCATACGGGCTTCTCCTTAACCCTTTCCCTCATATAGACGCTTTCTGACGCCTCTGCAGCAGACGGCTTTTTGAAAACATAGTGACAAAAGAAGAAATTGCACAAAACGTGCAATTTCTCCTTCTGCCACAATGTTTTCCACTTTTTGTCATAGGTTATCCATTCAATTATAGAGATTTTCAATTTGTTTTTGTCAGAATAAGTTCAAAGTTCTCTGCTGCATAATTGTGGTATGAGGGAAAGGGTTAAATCATTATTCAGAAATAGTTCAAGTCGAATCACACAACGGGAAGACTTTGGATGTATTCATGAGCAACGAGTTTTAACCCTTTCCCTCATACACCAATTCTGCAGCAGACGACTTTGAACATATTTTGTCAAAAAATAGTAAATCTCTATAATTGAATTGATAACCTATGACTAAAAGTGGAAACACATTGTGGCAAAAGGAGAAATTGCTCGTTTTGAGCAATTTCTTCTTTTGTCACTATGTTTTCAAAAAGCTGTCTGCTGCAGAGGCGTCAGAAAGCGTCTATATGAGGGAAAGGGTTAAGCGATTGACCGAATTGATCTACGATATTATACTCTTGTTAACTTGCCAATAGGCAGAAGTTAAGCAGGAAAGTATTATTACAATTCCTGTATCGAATAACTTTCGAAACATTTTATCTTCTATCTTTCTTTTTTATTCAGTCGAGCCTGTGCTAAAGACCACGTTGGAATAGCAATGCCCTGACTATTGCGACCATAATTTTAAATTTCATGATTATTCTGAATAAATGATCCTGCGATGAAAGACCACCCGTGAACAAAGACCAGAGTGTCCACTTCCCATGGGTGGTCTTTACACACAGGTTTGAAGGTATATATCAACCCTTCCTCAAGAAATCTGCATCAAGCCAAAACAGAAGGAAAATTTCAATAAGTAATTTGTATTGTAGAGAGTCATAATGAACCATAATATTTGAGAAATTGTCTGCCCGAGATGCGTATAAATGCGTTTGCAAGTTGGAAAGAGTTACCAATATCTCTTAGTAGAAAGAAGCCTCTCATTATGAAATAATTTGGAACAAAATAAATGGATGGATTGATTTCAGTCTTCACGCCAGTGATAAGAGTTTTCAGTGAAAATAGTTGAATGTGGTCCAAGTTCTAAATATATATCGCTGGTGAACAGGGTTCAACTGCTCTGACTTTAACCCTTTCCCACGGAATCCGCCGTGGTCGAGTGGTTATCGTCGGGGCTTTCGAACCGGATTGCGTCAGTCGTGGTGGACTGTCCTTAGGCAAGGCACATTTCCTAGCCTAGTACTGGTTTGTTTACATGAATATATTAACAGTTGTCGTGATATGAATGAAATAATGTTGAAACCGGCGTTAAACTCCAAATAAAACAAACAATCCTTTCCCACAAACAGACGCATGTGTAGCAGACTACTGTTGAAAACAGTGTGACAAAAGGGGAAAATACTCATGATGAGCAACTTCTCCGTCTGTCACAGTGCTTTTAACTCTATTCAATCTTAATCTAAGATTATGATTTACAGATACTTTTCATATACACGTATTTCCTATATTGTATCAAAGTCGTCTGATGTTAATTTGCTATATGTGGGAAAAGGCTTGGCCTTTACCTGATTTGATATAATATCAGATAAAAACAATCAGATTCTCATGCCCTCAGGAAAAATTGCAATTTGGAGTACAGTCAAGATACAATGCTGAAACATTGTGGTAAAGGTAATTTCTCCTTTTTCCAAAATATTTATCACAGTCGTCTGTTGCATAAGGCGCCAAGTGTCGTCTGTATCAAGTTAAAGGTTGAACTCGTCTATTTCGAAGAAAACACATGCTTTTGAAGATTCAAATAAAACACGCAGAAATCGCAGGTTAAATAATGGAACATTATCCGGAAAGGAGACAATGTTAATTATCATCACTGTGTACGGTGTAGAAACGTTAATGGTCGTATCTATGAAGGGAATAGTTTAAAGCATTTAACGTGAACTTTTTTCTACAATTTTATTGATTGGAAATGTTTACAAAGCATGCTGATTGATAGCTGTTTAAATAGTTTAAGCCGCATCGAACAAAAATTGATCTTACGCCAAAAACGTATAGCAAAAACCTCAAGTAAAGCTAGACCTGTAGACCTGCGAGTATCCCTGTAATTCAAGTATATGGGCCGTCTCGCGAGAAAATCAAAAGTGTGGACTCTGCGTAAAGTATCGATCCGGATCAGCCTAAGCATACCACACAGGCGTACCCGGATATACACTTTTCACCTCCTGTGGATTTTCTGTTTCAGGAATCGCTACTCTATCTATCCCCCTTTAGACGGAATGTGTCGGCCGGATCAGTCTGCGCGGACAGCGCAGGCTGATCTGGTCGATACATTACGCAGATGTGTATATATATATGAGCCATCCCGCGAGAAAATCAAAAGTGTGGGGACTCTGCGTAAAGTATCGACCCGGATCGGCCTAAGCATGCCACGCAGGCTAACCCGGATAGACATGTTTCGCCTCCTGTGGATTTTCTGTTCCAGGAATCATTACTCTATACCTCTATCCACCTGAGACGGAATGTGTCGGCCCGGATAAGCCTGCGCGGACTGCGCAGGCTTATCTGGGTCGATACATTACGCAGAAGCAATACTGTTGGTTTTCTCGCGGGACGCTTCAATCATGCTGAATTAACCCGTCAAAAGAAATGTCAGTTGTTATTGACAGCACGCTGTTAGCTATTTTAAATATTTGAGCCCATCGAACTAAAAGTGGTCTTCTGGCAAAAGCGCATAGCAAGCGAATGGGACTAGAATCGGTTCATGAATTTGATCCTTTCCCACATGCATCCACTCTGCAGCAGACGACTTTGAAAACGTACCCGAACAAATATGGATACAAACCAAAATACAAATAGTTTATTCAGTTATACTAGGCTTACAGCCTCAAATACACAATGAATTTACCAAAGAACATGAAAGTAGTTGTGAAAATGATTCTAGTTAGTATTACAAAAGTTATTTTAACATGACGGTTGTTGGTGGAATGTCTCGAACAAATCACTTTACTTTGTTTAATGTGTTTTACTAAATACTAGGGATGGGACCGGGTACCCGAGTACCCGAGTACTCGATCGGACGTCCGAGTACCGGTAGTAGTATAGGCAGCGGTTTAGGTGTAAACAAAGATGACGTAATCGGCGGCCATTTTGTTGACCTAGTTACTATTTATAGTATCTCATTTGCATATAAGGATTGACACGAGTGAGGACGCCATTTTGTAGTTATACAAGGACTGCGCATGTCCATTTTAGTTCTATATTTAGAATGACATCATGGGTCTATATTTAGAAAGCTTTAACAATGGAGCAAGTGTTTCGGTAGCACCCTTCGGGCGAGACCACCAACGATTTGTCTCTAGCCTTCTACCAATAGATTCTAGCGGGTATGTTGTTGGAACCCTCGAAAATAATGGCGGGGAAATTCGACCTAACCTTTGCTACATTGTTTCGGGAAACCTGACACGAGACATCCATACGACACGATATATCCCTTTAATATGTCGTATAGTCGAGCCGAAGCACGCAGTCAAACATGTATGGTAAAGCAATAAATTTAACGTCTTACCTCTAGAGCGTCCACAGTTCAAATGACAGAGATCCCGCTCTATTTTTAGACTCGGTATTTCACCATATTTTTATAAATAGATTATGTGTCATGTTCTATAAATAGATTATATGTCATTTACTATAAATAGATATTTCTAATAGTTCTATATTTAGAATGACATCATGGGTCTATATTTAGAAAGTGTTGGAGCTGGCGGAGAAATTCGACCTACCCTTTGCTACATTGTTTCGGGAAACTGAAACATCCATACGACACGATATATCCCTTTAGTATAGTCGGCACATAGTCAAACATGTATGGCAATAAATGTAACGTCTTACCTCTAGAGCGTCCAGAGTTCAAATGACAGAGGTCCCGATCTATTTTTAGTTTCGATATTTCACAACCACTATCGAATATTTCATCAGACCAGGTGTACCAACAATAGAGCATTGAAATGACAAAGTTAATCTCATTTAAAGGCGCCATACTGTCTGCGTCTGAACACCTGCAACGAACGTGTTAACACTTGTCTGAGAATAACACTTTACAGTGCGGTTTCAAAAGATTACCCCATATGATGAAAGTTATTATTATGCCTATACAAGAACTTGAGTGAAGTTATACACGACTTTACCAATTTGATCATATTTCAAATATATTGAGAAAAGAAGCCAATTAAAGTTGTCAAATCGGTTTTTGCTAATTTGTATCACTATTTACGATTTTTTTCTCTTTATGCTACTAAGTAATAGAAGAACCAAAAAGCTTTCATTTAAACCAAAGTTTGTCACAATAATTGTTTACCGTTTTCGAGTTATGTAATATGAGAGATTTTTAAATCCCCAAAATGAACTTGTCCCGATCCTCAAGATTGATATACCGTTGAAAAGATCTCGTCGAGCCCTTTTCATATATGAAAAAATTATGATCCTAGGACTAATAGTTCTCTAGTTATCGTCGTTTTAAATTATTTCTTAAAAGTGCGTCAAAAGGCTTCTTAATGCGTAAATGCCGATATCTCCTTTATTTCTTGTCCGAATGTAGTCGTGTTTGGACTCGTTGAAAAGGATTTCGGATTTTCTAACGATTGAGATGATCTAACCGGAAGTGACGTAATTTTTTCTTAAAATGATCATATTTTCAATATTAATTAATTTGATTTTTTTTTTTTTAGGAATTCGTAACGTTGGACTGCACTTATATATTAATAGCTGTTGTCATTTTCAAAACCTGAATATTGATTTAAATTTCAGCCGTTTTCGAGTTATGTAATATGAACAAAATTTAAACCCAAAAAATAAAGATATATCATTCGAAAGATGTTGTCGCGCTCTTTTCAAATCTGAAAAAATGATGGTCCTAGGACTATTCATTCTCTAGTTATCTCAGTTTAATTTTTTATTTCAAAGCGTGACTGATAAGCCAATTTGACCCACACATCTTAAAATGATGATATCTTCCTTATTTCTTGACCGATTGTAGACGTGTTTGGATTCGTTAAAAAGGGCTCAGTAAACTCTATCAATTGAATTGGTCAAACCGGAAGTGACGTTATTAATTAATTTGATAAGTTTTTTAGATACATCGTAACGTATAGAAGGCACTCATATATTGATAACTGTGGGCAAAACCTGAATATTGACAGAGTTTCGAACTCATAACCCTCATCATATTGCTCCCAGGTGTGTTAGCATTAACCCATTATCAGAGTCACCAGATTGTGTTCATTTGGTGACGTAAGTACGGACAAAGACCTTTTGAAATGCTAAACACGATATATCCCTTTTGTATAGCATATAGTCGAGTCGAAGCACGCAGTCAAACATATATGGTAAAGCAATAAATTTAACGTCTTACCTCTAGAACGTCCAGATCTCAAATGACCGATGCGCATGTCCCAATCTATTTTTAAATTCGATATTTCACCATCGCTATCGGATATTTCATCAGAAACTCAACAGGTGTTAGAACAATATAGCATTGAAATGCCAAAGAAAACGTGGACAATGGATGAATAGACTACTTTAAACCAAACGGCGCCACAGTGTCTGTAGAACACCTGCACGTTAACACTTGCCTGAGAATAACCCTTTACACTGCTGTTCAAAAGTTTATCCCTCATGACGAAAGTTTTTATTATGACTATACAAGCACTTGAAAAGTGTCAGTGAAGTTATACACGACTTTACCAATTTGATCATATTTCAAATATAGAGGGAAAAGGAGCCCATTAAAGTTGTCAAATCAGTTTTTGTTAATCTATTTCACTATTTACGCTTTAACTTTTTCTCTTTATGCTACCAAATGATAGAGGACACCAAAACCTTTCATTTAAACCCGGGGTTGTAGAGAAAATATTCAGCCGTTTTCGAGTTATGTAATATGAGAGATTTTTAAACCCCAAAAATGAACTTGCCCCGGTCCTCAAGTTTGATATACCGTTGAAAAGATCTCGTTGAGCCCTTTTCATATATGAAACAAATATGATCCTAGGACTAATAGTTCTCTAGTTATCGTCGATTTAAATATTTGTTTCAAAGTGAGTCAAAAGTCTTCTTAATGCGTAAATGCCGATATCTCCTTTATTTCTTGTCCGAATGTAGTCGTGTTTGGATCCATTGAAAAGGATTTCTGATTTTCTATCGATTGATATGATCAAACCGGAAGTGACGTCATTTCTTAAATATTTGTTTGTTTCAAAGTGCGTCAAAAGTATTCTCAATGAGTAAATGCCTATATCTCCTTTATTTCTGGTCAGTTTTCTGATATTATTTTTTTTTTTTTTTATTTAGAAATATTGTTATTGATAGTTGTTGACCCGAATATTGACAGAGTTATAAACGTCATTGTAATGCTCGAAGTCGCATGTATTCGGGTGTAGAGGCTTGAAGATCAATAACGAGATGTCCATATGGCTTTTCTGTGGCGTTTCGATATACATTCATGAAACTGTGACTGGTAGGGTAGATCCGTCATGCCAGTACAGAAATTTGATGTCTATCAACTGGGTTGTTAAACACAATTAAATATTTTGTATTAAGGCTGATATCTCGGCACGCTTTTCCTTGAGGAAAAACGTTCTGTGTCAAGAAAATGACCGTCAAGTTTCTATGATGAGATCCTTTAGTAAAAAGATTAGCCACTCTTTCATCCTTCTTCGCCTCTCCCATCAAATCATCTAATATGATGCAGTTCCGCACGTTTACGTCTAGATACATATCTTGTTCAAGACAGTCTGGAAGACCCCTCACAAATTCAACGTTAGACAATTCTGTCTTGATTTCGTCGTATAATGGTTGATTTTGACTATAACACCAGATGATCCTCTGAGGTGGTGGTTGGATTGTATCTTGGCACAATATCATCTTAGTCAATACCGATTTATCACTTCCACTCGGCCCAGACAAAACGAGTGTACACGGATGTTTAAACTTAAATACGGGCGCTCCGGGCGCTCCCAAATGCGCTCCGGGAGCTCCCAAATGCGCTCCGGGAGCTCATAAATGCGCTCCGGGCGCTCCCAAATGCGCTCCGGGCGCTCCCAGATGCGCTCCGGGCGCTCCCAGATGCGCTCCGAGAGCTCCCAAATGCGCTCCGGGAGCTCCCAAATGCGCTCCGGGCGCTCCCAAATGCGCTCCGAGCGCTCCCAAATGCACTCCGGGAGCTCCTAAATGCGCTCCGGGTGCTCCCAAATGCGCTCCGGGAGCTCTCAAATGCGCTCCGGGCGCTCCCTCATATTGTTGTACTCCTGGTGATATATTCCAGTATCTTTGGTCTGTATGTGAAGATGGTTCTTCAAAGTGTTTGTTTCTCTCATGTCTCATTAGATTGTATCTACTACAGAACGTCTGATCACACGTTGTACAGAAAGTTGTACTCATCTTTTCAAAGTCGTGTGTTGCAGTTTATTGTGAATATCTTTCCCCTTATAAACTTACAGAGCGCTCGGAGCGCTCCGGGAGACCGGGCTCTCGGAGCGCATTTGGGAGCGCCTTGTAAGTTTATAGGGGAAAGATATCCACAATAAACTGCAACACACGACTTTGAAAAGATGAGTACAACTTTCTGTACAACGTGTGATCAGACGTTCTGTAGTAGATACAATCTAATGAGACATGAGAGAAACAAACACTTTGAAGAACCATCTTCACATACAGACCAAAGATACTGGAATATATCACCAGGAGTACAACAATATGAGGGAGCGCCCGGAGCGCATTTGAGAGCTCCCGGAGCGCATTTGGGAGCACCCGGAGCGCATTTAGGAGCTCCCGGAGTGCATTTGGGAGCGCATTTGGGAGCGCCCGGAGCGCATTTGGGAGCTCCCGGAGCGCATTTGGGAGCTCTCGGAGCGCATCTGGGAGCGCCCGGAGCGCATCTGGGAGCGCCCGGAGCGCATTTGGGAGCGCCCGGAGCGCATTTAGGAGCTCCCGGAGCGCATTTGGGAGCTCCCGGAGCGCATTTGGGAGCGCCCGGAGCGCCCGTATTTAAGTTTAAACATCCGTGTACACTCGTTTTGTCTGGGCCGAGTGGAAGTGATAAATCGGTATTGACTAAGATGATATTGTGCCAAGATACAATCCAACCACCACCTCAGAGGATCATCTGGTGTTATAGTCAAAATCAACCATTATACGACGAAATCAAGACAGAATTGTCTAACGTTGAATTTGTGAGGGGTCTTCCAGACTGTCTTGAACAAGATATGTATCTAGACGTAAACGTGCGGAACTGCATCATATTAGATGATTTGATGGGAGAGGCGAAGAAGGATGAAAGAGTGGCTAATCTTTTTACTAAAGGATCTCATCATAGAAACTTGACGGTCATTTTCTTGACACAGAACGTTTTTCCTCAAGGAAAAGCGTGCCGAGATATCAGCCTTAATACAAAATATTTAATTGTGTTTAACAACCCAGTTGATAGACATCAAATTTCTGTACTGGCATGACGGATCTACCCTACCAGTCACAGTTTCATGAATGTATATCGAAACGCCACAGAAAAGCCATATGGACATCTCGTTATTGATCTTCAAGCCTCTACACCCGAATACATGCGACTTCGAGCATTACAATGACGTTTATAACTCTGTCAATATTCGGGTCAACAACTATCAATAACAATATTTCTAAATAAAAAAAAAAAAAAATAATATCAGAAAACTGACCAGAAATAAAGGAGATATAGGCATTTACTCATTGAGAATACTTTTGACGCACTTTGAAACAAACAAATATTTAAGAAATGACGTCACTTCCGGTTTGATCATATCAATCGATAGAAAATCAGAAATCCTTTTCAATGGATCCAAACACGACTACATTCGGACAAGAAATAAAGGAGATATCGGCATTTACGCATTAAGAAGACTTTTGACTCACTTTGAAACAAATATTTAAATCGACGATAACTAGAGAACTATTAGTCCTAGGATCATATTTGTTTCATATATGAAAAGGGCTCAACGAGATCTTTTCAACGGTATATCAAACTTGAGGACCGGGGCAAGTTCATTTTTGGGGTTTAAAAATCTCTCATATTACATAACTCGAAAACGGCTGAATATTTTCTCTACAACCCCGGGTTTAAATGAAAGGTTTTGGTGTCCTCTATCATTTGGTAGCATAAAGAGAAAAAGTTAAAGCGTAAATAGTGAAATAGATTAACAAAAACTGATTTGACAACTTTAATGGGCTCCTTTTCCCTCTATATTTGAAATATGATCAAATTGGTAAAGTCGTGTATAACTTCACTGACACTTTTCAAGTGCTTGTATAGTCATAATAAAAACTTTCGTCATGAGGGATAAACTTTTGAACAGCAGTGTAAAGGGTTATTCTCAGGCAAGTGTTAACGTGCAGGTGTTCTACAGACACTGTGGCGCCGTTTGGTTTAAAGTAGTCTATTCATCCATTGTCCACGTTTTCTTTGGCATTTCAATGCTATATTGTTCTAACACCTGTTGAGTTTCTGATGAAATATCCGATAGCGATGGTGAAATATCGAATTTAAAAATAGATTGGGACATGCGCATCGGTCATTTGAGATCTGGACGTTCTAGAGGTAAGACGTTAAATTTATTGCTTTACCATATATGTTTGACTGCGTGCTTCGACTCGACTATATGCTATACAAAAGGGATATATCGTGTTTAGCATTTCAAAAGGTCTTTGTCCGTACTTACGTCACCAAATGAACACAATCTGGTGACTCTGATAATGGGTTAATGCTAACACACCTGGGAGCAATATGATGAGGGTTATGAGTTCGAAACTCTGTCAATATTCAGGTTTTGCCCACAGTTATCAATATATGAGTGCCTTCTATACGTTACGATGTATCTAAAAAACTTATCAAATTAATTAATAACGTCACTTCCGGTTTGACCAATTCAATTGATAGAGTTTACTGAGCCCTTTTTAACGAATCCAAACACGTCTACAATCGGTCAAGAAATAAGGAAGATATCATCATTTTAAGATGTGTGGGTCAAATTGGCTTATCAGTCACGCTTTGAAATAAAAAATTAAACTGAGATAACTAGAGAATGAATAGTCCTAGGACCATCATTTTTTCAGATTTGAAAAGAGCGCGACAACATCTTTCGAATGATATATCTTTATTTTTTGGGTTTAAATTTTGTTCATATTACATAACTCGAAAACGGCTGAAATTTAAATCAATATTCAGGTTTTGAAAATGACAACAGCTATTAATATATAAGTGCAGTCCAACGTTACGAATTCCTAAAAAAAAAAAAATCAAATTAATTAATATTGAAAATATGATCATTTTAAGAAAAAATTACGTCACTTCCGGTTAGATCATCTCAATCGTTAGAAAATCCGAAATCCTTTTCAACGAGTCCAAACACGACTACATTCGGACAAGAAATAAAGGAGATATCGGCATTTACGCATTAAGAAGCCTTTTGACGCACTTTTAAGAAATAATTTAAAACGACGATAACTAGAGAACTATTAGTCCTAGGATCATAATTTTTTCATATATGAAAAGGGCTCGACGAGATCTTTTCAACGGTATATCAATCTTGAGGATCGGGACAAGTTCATTTTGGGGATTTAAAAATCTCTCATATTACATAACTCGAAAACGGTAAACAATTATTGTGACAAACTTTGGTTTAAATGAAAGCTTTTTGGTTCTTCTATTACTTAGTAGCATAAAGAGAAAAAAATCGTAAATAGTGATACAAATTAGCAAAAACCGATTTGACAACTTTAATTGGCTTCTTTTCTCAATATATTTGAAATATGATCAAATTGGTAAAGTCGTGTATAACTTCACTCAAGTTCTTGTATAGGCATAATAATAACTTTCATCATATGGGGTAATCTTTTGAAACCGCACTGTAAAGTGTTATTCTCAGACAAGTGTTAACACGTTCGTTGCAGGTGTTCAGACGCAGACAGTATGGCGCCTTTAAATGAGATTAACTTTGTCATTTCAATGCTCTATTGTTGGTACACCTGGTCTGATGAAATATTCGATAGTGGTTGTGAAATATCGAAACTAAAAATAGATCGGGACCTCTGTCATTTGAACTCTGGACGCTCTAGAGGTAAGACGTTACATTTATTGCCATACATGTTTGACTATGTGCCGACTATACTAAAGGGATATATCGTGTCGTATGGATGTTTCAGTTTCCCGAAACAATGTAGCAAAGGGTAGGTCGAATTTCTCCGCCAGCTCCAACACTTTCTAAATATAGACCCATGATGTCATTCTAAATATAGAACTATTAGAAATATCTATTTATAGTAAATGACATATAATCTATTTATAGAACATGACACATAATCTATTTATAAAAATATGGTGAAATACCGAGTCTAAAAATAGAGCGGGATCTCTGTCATTTGAACTGTGGACGCTCTAGAGGTAAGACGTTAAATTTATTGCTTTACCATACATGTTTGACTGCGTGCTTCGGCTCGACTATACGACATATTAAAGGGATATATCGTGTCGTATGGATGTCTCGTGTCAGGTTTCCCGAAACAATGTAGCAAAGGTTAGGTCGAATTTCCCCGCCATTATTTTCGAGGGTTCCAACAACATACCCGCTAGAATCTATTGGTAGAAGGCTAGAGACAAATCGTTGGTGGTCTCGCCCGAAGGGTGCTACCGAAACACTTGCTCCATTGTTAAAGCTTTCTAAATATAGACCCATGATGTCATTCTAAATATAGAACTAAAATGGACATGCGCAGTCCTTGTATAACTACAAAATGGCGTCCTCACTCGTGTCAATCCTTATATGCAAATGAGATACTATAAATAGTAACTAGGTCAACAAAATGGCCGCCGATTACGTCATCTTTGTTTACACCTAAACCGCTGCCTATACTACTACCGGTTATTAAAATAGGTACTCGAGTACTCGGTTATAATTTCGCCATTTTGTGTTGTTCATCTGATAAATTAAGCTAATTAAGACTTAAAAAATAATGAATTGGTTGTTCTCTCTCGGATCCATTAATACCCGTTTTAAATGACGACTTGATTGCAATCACGAGTCAATAGAGATTTTAATGTTATCTCCAGTCAATTTGCAACAATATGTCAAAATGGGATGTCAAAATTTCACACCTTTGTCGTAATTGTGTTTTCAATTGTCATCGCGTTTTAATTGAATAGTTGTAAGAAATACATCTCACAATTATTAAATAGGAACTTGTACGTTAAAGCATAAGAACTAGGTTTCCTTTTATACGAACGCGGCTTATTTCTTGTTTATTTTTTTAGTCATGTAAATATTACGGACACCGGTTGATTAATAAACCGAAAGTACAAACCAAATTTAAGTGTTCATCTACTTTTCTTATTTTTATAGGTGATATTAATATTCACTTATTAAGCTTAGTACGTGTTGTTTATCCTAGCTATTCGTTATGGAAGCTAACAGTTGGTTATTGCTTCTTTTTGCGCCTTTAAAAGCGGATGCAAGTCTGCACTAAACGTTTGATGTTTACGCGAATACGCGAATACAATTTCTATGTTTTGTTGTTGTGAATTCTTTGGTGTTTTCTTTTAAAGTAAAGCAACTTGTTTCCTTCAAATTTCAAATTAAAAGAAGGCCAATACACGCACACATAGTACTTAAAAAACAATTAAAAGTAAGTGAACGATGGTCAGAATATTAAGAGAGACAATACTTTTTGATGAATAAGTGAACACATTTTGATTTCTTGCGAGTACCCGAGTACTCGATCGGAAGAGTATACGAGTACCCGAGTACTAATATCAATACTCGTTCCCATCCCTACTAAATACATATGAGACTAAATAAGCACTTTAGTGTTTAAATAGTTTCCCTTTTGTCGAATGCCAGGTTCAAGTTCAAATTAAGTATCACATGTGTTGCAAGAGTGTAGGTCAAAATCCACTCAGTCATGATCCCCTCAGTCCGAAAATGGCATAGTAGTCAGAATCCCCTCAATGTATTTAACAGAGTATTCGAGGGGATTCTGACTACCCTTACATTTTGGTCTAGGGGATACTGACTACTATGCCATTTTCAGAGTGAGGGGATTATGACTGAGGGGATTTTGACTGTCTCCCCTATTGCAATGCAGTAGGTTTCTGTCAATTTGTAAATTGAAAGTATAATGAGTTAAAGATATGGTGACAAAAGGAGAAATTACTCGTTTTGAGCAATTTCTTTCTTCGTCGCCATGGTTTCAAAAAGCCGTCTGCTGCAGAGGTATCAGAAAGCGTCTTATGAGGGAAATCTATGCATCAGCACAGAATTAGTCTAAACACGATCTTTCTGACTGGTATACGTCTATTAATCTGCCAATCTTTTAGATTGTATTTCTAACCAACAGAAGACATTTTCATTTCTTATTGATACTTGATTGGTTGATCGATTGATTGTTTGGTGTTTTACTCCCTTTAAAAAAATTTCATAGCGCGGCGTTTGCTTACCCCGCAATCACGAGCGCCAAAAAGGGCACTATTATTATTAAAGGTAATATTTAATGAATAGATAAGAGTCTTCCATATGTATCCCTTTCCCACATACGACAATTCTGCAGCAGACGACTTTGAAAACATATTTGCAAAAATGTGATAAATCTTTATAAATAATAATATAAAAATTAAATAAAGTTGAAACACTGTGAAAAAGGGGAAATTGCTCGTTTTGAGCAATTTCCCCTTTTTTCAGAGTGTTTTCAAATTTCGTCTAATGCAGAGGCGTCTTTATGTTGGAAAAGGTTAAAAACATGATGAACAATTTCTCCATTACCTTTGTTCTGCTATCGGCGACATCTGACGCCTTCTCAACAGACGACTTTTTTTTAAAACATTATGGGAGAAGGAGCAATTACTCAAAACTTTTTATTTCTTCAAATTCTGTACAAATTAACATTTTTTAAGTTTTCTTTCCACCATTCAAGATCCAAGATCTATTTGGTCGCCATATTTTTTTTAAAAGCCGAACATTTTTGCATCCAAAATTATAACAATCCGGTAAAAACGTTTAAATCTAATATCGACTCAGAATGTAGGCAATTTATTTATTTTTTTAATTTATAATGTATCCCGCCAGTTGCTTCAAATGTTCTATTTACTTTTCTGATAACGCCGAATAGCATCAAAGAAAACATTTTTACTATAATATAAATAGATATGCTGGGCTATTTTAAGTCTAATATACGTTTTGTATTGCGAAAACTAAGATAAAACTAGAGCTCTAAGATAAGGGGCGTTTTGCATGTTCTGAAAGGGAGCCAGACAAAAGATCCCATGGACAAAAGATACCAAGCTATTTTTGGCAGGGTGGACAAAAGCTCCCTCATCATGTTTACAGGGTGGACAAAAGCTCCCACATCATTTTTACAGGGTGGACAAAAGATCCCATGTTATTTTTACAGGGTGGACAAAAGATCCCATGTTATTTTTACAGGGTGGACAAAAGATCCCATGTTATTTTAACAGGGTGGACAAAAGCTCCCACATCATTTTTACAGGGTGGACAAAAGATCCCATGTTATTTTAACAGAGTGGACAAAAGCTGCTACAAAATCCGTATTTGACTTTGTAACCCTATGTTGTGGGTACTCAAAAGAATTGTCTAAATGACACGATTCTTTCAGTACCCACAACATAAAGTTTGGTTGGATAATAAGATATATTTTGAGGGAAAGAGCTGGATAAACCTCCGTATCTAGTCCAAAAAGCCTGAACGAGACTCGCCTGCTGTTCTAATATTTGTTCAGGTTTGGATGACTTTGCTTTTAAAACCCAATTACCTCATATGGCATCTTAAGATTCGTCTGCTCTGAAAACATATTAGGGAAAGAGAGTAACATATGGAAATATACAAAACAAAAATTGGAAACATTATGAGAAGAGGAGAAATTGCTAAAGACGAGCACAGTTTCATTGTTCTACAATGTTTTTCAAACGAGGTCTGTTACAGAGGCTTTAGCCCTTTCCCACATGCAACACATATGCAGCAGACGACTTAGAAAACATCTACGCAAACATACAGAAAATCCCTATAAGTGAATGTTTGATTACTGAAAAACGTTGAAAACATTGTGGCAAAAGGAGAAATTGCTCGTTTTGAGCAATTTCTCCTTTTGTCATAATGTTTTCAAAAGTCGTCTGCTATAGAGGCGTCAGAAAGCGTCTGTATGTTGCAGATGCTCTAACGTCGTCTATGTCAGAGAAAGGATTAATTGATGACGTTGAGATGCTAGTAACCAGAACCCTTAAGTGGTTGTCTCAGATTATTTGCATAATTAATCCATATATGGCAGGACATTACATTATACTCCGAAGATATCGATTATTGACCGTTTTATTGATTGATGACCGGTGTCATCGCCTAACACGGACGGTTTTAGACGCCTCTGTAGCAGACATTTTTTTGGAAACATTTTGTGTCACTGACAATTCGCTTTAAAAGGGAGATACAATGAAACAATTATGAATATCAAAACAAATGTTTTGAAATAAATAATATAAAGAAGAGGACCATGATGGTCCTATATCGTTCATATCATTTAATAGAACTTAAATATGTTCAATGGTCTTACTCTATACATTTAGGGAAAACGAGAAACGCCCCTAGTGGCCGCCATGTTTATAACGCAATCGGAATAATTTGAACAATCTTGGTAGAGGGTCACTCAAGGAACATTTGTGCCACATTATTTTCAAATCGAGACAGTTTTTAGTGGTAATTGTCCCGAAGAACACTTCTACATTTATAATTGGCCAAAGGAACATTTCGTGTATACAGCATTTGGCTTAAACAACAAAAAATAAAGATAAAAGCAGAAATTGCTTAAAGATTTCACACCAAGATTTATGGCAATCTCCGTAGACATATAGCTATGTATATTCATTTTATGGACAGTAGACGACATGGGAACAAGGGTGAAGACGAAATGGGACAAAAAACTGTAGAAGAAATGGGATTAGACGAAATGGGATGTTACCAGGGGGAACAATAGTTAAATTGCTCCCACGAATTAGTAAATCAATGGATCTTTTCATTTCAAACGAATATGTTAGGAAAACCTTTTCTCTTTAATATGATATTCATAATAAGATTCTATGATTTTACATTTAAGTCCTGTTTTAGGTTTTGTAGGGCACCTTAAGTTACATTGACATAAGAAGAAGCTAAACTTTATTCTGCTTTATTAAGGTATTTAACAACATCCGATCGCTTCAGTTCGAAAGTTATTATTTATCAACAGATAGCGCGCATTAACTGTGGTTTCACACATTGTTAAGATATAACGTGTCAACGTGTCATTGTAGGGAATGGTCCATAATTGGCAGTACTATGTATGGATTAAGGGCCATGAAGCCATATGTGAAGACACCAAACATACCTATATAAAAGAGTCGAACTTAATGACATTTCCCTTTCTTATTCATTTAAAACTTTAATTCGTTTGACCTAAGAACGAAATTCGTTTATACGGAAATACTCTAAAAAGTGTTGAAAAATAATGGAGAGCAAAATTGTTATTGAAAATGTCGACGATGGAACTTATTTAGTAGTGACACATGGTTATTTGAGAAAAATGAATACAGAATTCATTCAATGTATAAACCGCGACTTATCAACTGTGGTAGTAGCCCAGAGCGATAGACTAAAACAGAGAATTAACGTTGAGTACTCCAGACCAGTGTGTGGGTATAGATTAACCCTTTCCCTCATACAATAATTCTGCAGCAGACGACTTTGAACATATTTTGTCAAAAAATGGAAAATCTCTATAATTGAATGGATAACCTATGACTAAAATCGGAAAACATTGTGGCAAAAGGAGAAATCGCTCGTTTTGAGTAATTTCTTCTTTTGTCACTATGTTTTTCAAAAAACCGTCTGCTGCAGAGGCGTCAGAAAGCGTCTATATGAGGGTATAGATTAACGAAAGGTGGCAATATTAAAGCTAAATTTGACTCAAAGGTGAAACGTATACAGCTGAGTGAGAACGAGGTAGTGCTCAGATCTACTGAAACGCCTAGATGTGTGTTTCAATTTTAAGTCGTAATTGTCCTATTAGTCTTAATTTTAACTTAATGTTAACTTAATGATAACTTAATGATAACTTAATGATAACTTAATGTTAACTTAAACATAATGTTAACTTTAACCTAATGTTAACTTAATGTTAACTTAATGTTAACTTAATGTTAACTTAATATTAAGTTAACTTAATGTTAACTTAATGTTAACTTAAACTTAATCTTAACTTAATGTTAACTTAAACTTAATCTTAACTTAATGTTAACTTAATGCACACTTATATTGTTATGATGATCTACCAGTGAAATATAAGACAATACGATTAAAAAAATAACTTATCCCTTTCCCTCATAGGACAATTCTGCAGCAGGTTTCACACATTGTTAAGATATAACGTGTCAACGTGTCATTGTAGGGAATGGTCCCTAATTGGCAGTACTATGTATGGATTAAGGGCCATGAAGCCATATGTAAAGACACCAAACATACCTATATAAAAGAGTCGAACTTAATGACCCTTTCTTATTCATTTAAAACTTTAATTCGATTGACCTAAGAACGAAATTCGTTTATACGGAAATACTCTAAAAAGTGTTGAAAAATAATGGAGAGCAAAATTGTTATTGAAAATGTCGACGATGGAACTTATTTAGTAGTGACACATGGTTATTTGAGAAAAATGAATACAGAATTCATTCAATGTATAAACCGCGACTTATCAACTGTGGTAGTAGCCCAGAGCGGTTTATTCCTGAAACACCCACTTTCTAATTTTCATATTCCTGAAACCCCCACTTTTTAATTTTCAAATTCCTGAAACACCCACTTTTAATTTATGTAACCCATGGTTACGGACTATAGTCTGTTTTACCTATTGGTATAATATTTGCTGCATAAGGAGATATAAACAGATACAACATCTGTGTGCAGCCAACACTATTTACGCCGACGGAACATTTTACACGTGCCCAAGTTTATTTCACCAGTTGTTTACGTTACATGGATTTATTGACGGTGAAATGTATCCGCTAGTATTCGCGTTTCTCCCAGGAAAATCAACTGACGTCTACGTGAAATTTTTCAGCCAACTAAAACAGAAATGTGAGGAGTACGGTTTTGAACTTCAACCTGAAACTGTATTTCTAGACCACGAGGTGGCTTCCCGTAACGGCGCACAGAGAGTTTTTCCAGACACCAATGTGAAAGCTTGCTTTTTTCATTACACACAGTGCGTTTGGCGAAAAGTTCAAGCTTTAGGACTCTCTACAGCCTACAAGGAAAATGACACAATCCATCGACTGGTTAGACGAGCATCGGTGTTGCCATTAGTTCCAATAGCTGAGGTAGAGGACATTTGGTTTCAAGCGTTAGAGGCCATAGGGGAGGAGGATCTTCCTGCGAGCGTTACTGCCTTCACAGACTACGTAACAGAACAGTGGGTTGAGGGTGATAAGCCAATTTGGAATCATTATACAACTGTGGGTCCCAGGACAACAAACCATTGTGAAGGGTGGCACAGTAAATTGAAGAAGGCCGTACGACATGCCCATCCAAACATCTTCGGTATCATTTCCATACTACAGCGGATTGAAGCTGCTTGCTACATTAGGGTTCTTCAATACCAGGCAGGGGGCGTTCGTCCAGTCAAAAAAAGAAAGTATCGTCAGCTCGAGCAAAGACTAGCAGCCCTGAAAACACGTTTGGAAAACGGAGACATGACGGCGATGGAATACTCTGACGCAGCATCGCAACTTCTTGAACATCATTAGTGATTGATTGACTGATGAGTAATGCAGATGAATCTGTGTTTAATGACTATAACATGCGTTCATACGTGTGTATATATTTGTGACAATAGAAAATATATATAAATGTAAAATATTAAAAAAAAAATTCTAATTTTCATATTCCTGAAACCCTGAAAAAAAAGAAGAAAACTATAATTAATTTATTAATGTTCAATTATAATATTGCCTGTTTTAATGTAAAAAAAGAAGATTTTTATAAGTTAACATTATAATATTAAATAAAATCCATTAAATTATCCAAAAAAAGATGATATAAATGTATAAAAAAACTTGTCTTGTTTTATTAAATCATCCTAAGAAACAGACTATAGCTATAATTTGACCTAAGGCCGTAGGAAGGTGTTAATTGGAAAAAGCAAAATTCCTGAAACACCCACTTTTTTTTTATCAAAATTTGAAAAGTGGGGGTTTCAGGAAGACACCCCCAGAGCGATAGACTAAAACAGAGAATTAACGTTGAGTACTCCAGACCAGTGTGTGGGTATAGATTAACCCTTTCCCTCATACAATAATTCTGCAGCAGACGACTTTGAACATATTTTGTCAAAAAATGGAAAATCTCTATAATTGAATGGATAACCTATGACTAAAATCGGAAAACATTGTGGCAAAAGGAGAAATCGCTCGTTTTGAGTAATTTCTTCTTTTGTCACTATGTTTTTCAAAAAACCGTCTGCTGCAGAGGCGTCAGAAAGCGTCTATATGAGGGTATAGATTAACGAAAGGTGGCAATATTAAAGCTAAATTTGACTCAAAGGTGAAACGTATACAGCTGAGTGAGAACGAGGTAGTGCTCAGATCTACTGAAACGCCTAGATGTGTGTTTCAATTTTAAGTCGTAATTGTCCTATTAGTCTTAATTTTAACTTAATGTTAACTTAATGATAACTTAATGATAACTTAATGATAACTTAATGTTAACTTAAACATAATGTTAACTTTAACATAATGTTAACTAAATGTTAACTTAATGTTAACTTAATGTTAACTTAATGTTAACTTAAACTTAATCTTAACTTAATGTTAACTTAAACTTAATCTTAACTTAATGTTAACTTAATGCACACTTATATTGTTATGATGATCTACCAGTGAAATATAAGACAATACGATTAAAAAAATAACTTATCCCTTTCCCTCATAGGACAATTCTGCAGCAGACGACTTTGAACATATTTGGTAAAAAAAATGGAAAATCTCTATAATTGAATGGACGACCTATAACATTGGAAAACGTTGTGGCAAAAGTAGAAATTGCTCGTTTTGAGCAATTTCTTCTTTTGTCACTATGTTTTTAAAAAGTCGTCTGCTGCAGAGGCGTCAGAAAGCGTCTATTTGAGGGAAAGGGTCAAGGTAACTTACGGACGCATGTTGACTCATCTGCATAATAAGACGTTTGAAAAGATTAGTGCAACGGGAGAAATGGCTTATAATAAGCAATTTCACCTTTTGCTTTCATGTTTTCAACTATATATTTTTATTTAATGCGATATTTTAGGCCTCCGGCCCATACATATGTTACAGCGTAAATACATAGCACGTATCTACATAATAATGAAACAGACATGTAATACCAATACTATACATTATATTATTTATTCTAGAAGGTTAAGAATATGGCTAATGTTAGACATTTTCAATTATTTTCAATAAATATATTTTCATTTTTAGAGATTAATCTTTTTTTTTTTTGCATTGACGATTTCAAAGTCGTCTTCTGTATAATTGATGCCTAAAGGATAAACGAATGTTTCGGATTTTCAACAATGTTTTCTTAAATATCAACATTATTTTCCCGTTTTTCCACATGGTCCTTGATGTTTTAATGTAATCAAAGGAGGCGATGCTTGAAATATTTTCAAGATTTAAACTAAAAGGTTATTTTTGTTTTCAAAATGTAATGTTCTACCATAATAGGAACGATTCACAAAACGATATGTAATTAAATTTTGTAATTTTTCACAATTACACAGATTGCGAAAAGGAAATTGCGAATTAGAAAAGGATTATAGCGTGACTGGTTCAATTACACACGTGACCTTCGGAAAAGAGCGCTTTACGGCTCAGAATCAGCTGATAGTAAATAGGTCAAAAAACACAATTTTCTGTCATTGCTTTTAATCTTCGTCATATGACTGATTTACACTTGAATACAGAAAAGTCGGTCCTTAAAAATACGGACGAGACAAGTCGGTGAATGATTGTGAACAGTGCAAACTTTCCAGCATCTACAACATCCACATGCTGGTGGCAAAGAAATACAGTCGTCCTGGAGAGGTGATGCTCCATACAGGTTAACACTTTTCCCTGATGCATCTAAATGCAGTTAAATTTCGAAGACATTATGTGAAGTTGAGAAATTGCTCGTTACGATAAATACAGTCCAACCTGTGTTTAAAGACCACCCATGGGAAGATAACAATATGGTCTTTGTTTTACAGGTGGTCTTTAATTGCAGGGTCATTTATGCAGAACATGGGTAATTGGGAAATTAAAAATGTGGTTGCTATAGACAGGCAATTGCTATACAAAGGTGTTCTTTAACAAAGGTTTGACTTTATCTTCTTTTTACCAAACGTTTTCCCCCTCCATCCCCAAAATAACATGTTTTCGTGGTCCATACTTTCCATTTGCTCATTCGCTTTTCGTTTGAATAGGGAAAGTATTAACCTGAAGTTCTTAACCCTTTCCCTCATAAAGACGCTTTCTGACGCCTCTGTAGCAGACGGCTTTTTGAAAACATCGTGACAAAAGAAGAAGTTAATCAAAACGAGCAATTTCTCCTTTTGTCACAATGTTTTCCCCTTTTAGTCATAGGTTATCCATTCAGTTATAGAGATTTTCTATTCTTTTTACAAAGTATGTTCAAAGTCTTCTGCTGCAGAATTGTCGTATGAGGGAAAGGGTTAAGAGGCTTTCTCCATACATCCCATTTTATCCTGACACGTCTCTCTCATAATTGTGTCATTCCATGTATGTCATAAGTCATCCGATATGGATGAGTAAATAAGAGTAAAAACTAAAAAGGTCTTGCTTCCATGATATCTCTGTTAGCATTCATAAAAACCTAGTTTGTTGGTACTCAAAAGAATCGTTTTGGAGATCAAATAAAGAACGGCTCTGTGATACCTTGACAGTTTTTGCACAAATAGATACAAACACTGACACGATCTCTGTTAGCACTCATATACACCTTTGTTGTTGGTACTAAAAAGAATCGTCTCACTGAGACGATTCTTTTGAGTACCAACACAATAGGTTTTTGGATATCAAATACAGATTTAATGATTTGTAAAAAACTCCCCTTATCTAGGGCTCGCTCTGTGATACCTTGACAGTTTTTGCACGAACAGATAAAAACGATGAGTCTGTAAAGCGATCATCCCCCCCCCCCCCCCCCCCCCCCCCCCTCTGAGTCATCATGTTAGTGATGCATTCACTGCACTTAGTTATGAGTGTAGGGCTTAACCTTTCTCATCCAACACTACCATACTTACTTTTTCACTTGACTTATTTACGTGCATTGTCATACACATATATGTATGCCTTGTTTGACTAAAGGGTGTGACACAAGATCACGTGGCATTGAAAAAGCCATTAAATAATTAAATGACGATTCATCAAAATAGTTTTATCAGATATAATGATGCAAACAAATCAAAACATGAAATAGTGAACGAGTTTCACAGAATGTCAGAATCACCCTTAAATCGAAGATGGTTAGCTAACTAAGCTCCAAATATGTATATATGAGCCGTTCCACGAGAAAACCAATATTGTGGACACTGCGTAAAGCATCGACCCGGATCAGCCTAAGCATGCCGCGCAGGCTAACCCGGACAGACATTCTTTCGCCCCTGTGGATTTTCGGTTTCATGATTCTTTACTCTATACCTCCATCCCCCTGGGACGGAATGTGTAAGTCAGGATTAGGCTGCGCGGACTGTGCAGACTGATCTGGGTCGATACATTACGCAGAGTCCATAATGTTGGTTTTCTTATGGAACGGCTTTCGCCGTCCATCTGCAAGTAATTATTCCAAGATGCATCGTTTCACTTGGTTTGCTATTTCAGTCTTTTCACTATATACAGACGTCTCAATATCGTTATATATATATAATTTATCAAGAAACACTGACCTTGATCTTGAGCTAAGTGACCCAAAATGCGAATCCACATCTAGGTATTAATGTAAGCTGTCTACTTAAAAAGGGTTGGTCACAACATAGTATAGGCATCCATAATTATCATATGGAAGTCTTTTTTCTCTTTATAGTAACAGTGACTTTGAAACGAGTGACCCCACATCTTTTCATGGAAATTAGTAAACAAACTTGTTGGTTCTTGCTGAAGTTACTGACCAGAAACCACTTTCCTATTCAACAGTGACTTTGACATTGACCCTGGCCAAATTGATCCAGAATACAATACAAGTATATTGATTATCTTTCTATGAAGTGTATTAACATATAAAACACCATCAAATCTATCCAAAGTTATTCGAGTCAAACATTTACCCTTATTTGTAACAATGCCATAAAAAATGACTCATAATGAAAAATAAACTATGTATGAATGCTAGCTATCTATCCATGAATATAAATCACAAAACGTCAGACGTAGCTGAAGTTGCTGAACAGAAATTTATATACTAGTATATATTTGATGAAAAGATGACCTTGACTTCGATCGAAGGGACTCATAAACCGTTATGTTAGTTTCCTATCCATTAAGTCTGGTCACAAAATGTCAGACCGTATTAATGTTATTGTGTGTAAATTGTTTTTCTAATTCAAGTAACAGTGACCTTGACCAGAATGACCACACAAAACTGTTCAAAGTTATAGTTGTATATAAGCTATCTACATGTTAGACCTGCTGAGAAAATCACAAAACTAACTGAAGTTATTAGTGTAAACGAATGTAGATAATCCATACTTCCAAAGCCTGAGGTATGGTCAAAGGACAGAGATAAGGTCCTTGTGACCTAGATTTATTACATGTCACAACCTCTCCCCAAGATGCATGTACATGCTTTCGTGTAAGTAATGCAGTATTGGAAATATGGGCCAGACAAAGGTCAATTGAATCAGGGTGAGTGTATTAAATAATACACTCACCCTGATTGAATGTACAACGAATCTAGACAACTTATTTATATGTTCATGTGATTTTCATACTTTCATTAATAAATTTAATAATGATACTATTTATTTAATCTTTACTCACATCCTATATCTATAACACTTTAATCTTTAAATTGTAGTTTCGCTTGCCATATTATACTGTATATTAATAGTAACTAATTGGTCCGTCGGGCCGGGTGTATTTATTTATATGTTTTTGTATATATGTATTGAATTCATTTGTACACATGTCACTGAAATAAATGATTTACTTACTTACTTATTTACTTATAGCTATATATATATATATATACTGCTGATGTTGGATAAAGAACTCGGGCGTGTTTTTTTATTTTTTTCATTGGGATACACGTCTAGTAAATATGGATCGGACGTATCTTGGAAGAAAGACAGGCGGACGAGCTGTTAAACGTTTATCCCCCAATCCCGCCTACTAATTGTTATACTTGACTAATGACACGATTGTAACCTTCTTGAAATCCCGTGTAAAGTGTGTCCATCACTATAATTGTTCATGCACATGCAGTAGAAGTTGTAAATGAAAGTGAGAACCAAGCTCATAAAAATCAAACCTAATACTTCGCTGTACGTATATTGAGTCTGACGGCATCGCGTAGAAGGTTGTTTCGAATTGACCCTATAAACTTTAATATCTTTGAGAAGGTGCTTATTTTTTTCATCCAATGAAATTACTCGATACAAGCAACGTTTGGTTATATTCATTCGGAACACTCGACACTCATCGCTTCTCAGTCTGGTTTATTTATATTGGTTAGTTCTCCTCTTTTAAACCAAACTATTTTTATACCGAAACAAATGACAATCTGAGAAGACTTGTATAAGGCGGTCATAAGATTTAAATACGAGCGAGCGATGTCGGATTTAAATGAGACTTGCGAGAGCAGCAAACATTGGCTTAATTGGCTTATGGCGTGGCTTCCATCGACGTTTTCCACCTGCCTAACTTCTATTTGTTGACCCGGATTCTTTTTCTCCAGAAGAACATCGTTGTGCTAAACGTTTCCCACATATAGGCGCTGAAAGCTTTCTGGAGACATTTGAAAATATTGAGGCAAAATGAGAAATTACATAAAACGAGCAATTTCTACTCTTGTCATAACGTTTTCAATATTTTTCCCATTACTTATACAGTAAATTACTTTCAATGAATTTCCGTGTTTTTGCCTCGATATTTTCCAAAGTCGCCTGCTGCTATACTGTTGTATGAGGGAAATGGTTTATCAGATTATCGGTTCAGATACGCGTGAGGCATAATCACAAGTGTTTAGTTGAGTATGACTTGATTCATTACTAATGAGTAATTGAGAAGTCATTACTATATATGATTAATATGGACTTATAGACTAGACTCAAGATTCAGCACTATTTTCTGACTCTCATCTTAACTCTTTTCCTCTAACACCAATGTTTAGCCCTTTCACCCTTTCGCTACCAAATGCAAGTGAAGGCTTTTGCTGAGACAGCTCCTAACTTGTGACATTATAGAATATGTTATACATTTATTTTTTAAGGAGAGAATTACTCTGGCTTTTTCAACTTATCCCTGGAACATACAGAATAGATATACTCAGTGAAAATAAGCCTAAAGAACAATGATCATAATTGAGCCGTTCCACGAGAAAACCAACATTGTGGAGTCTGCGTAAAGTATCGACTCGGATCCGTATAAGCATGCCGTACAGGCTAATCCGGGCAGACAATTTTCCGCCTCCTGTGGAGTTTCTGTTTCAGGAATAATTACTTTATACCTCTATCCCCCTGAGACGGAATGTGTCGGTCCAGATTAGCCTTCGCGGAATGCGCAGGCTGATCCGGGCCGATACATTACGCTGAGTCCACATTAGTTTTCCCATATGTGTTTATTCTACTTACAGAGCAATGACACAGTATTCAAAAGGAACACTTATTCTATATAATTAAGGACCAAAGGAGCAACCTTTCTATATAAACCTCATGTGCACCAAGACTCAAATAGTATCGTCCTGGTTAGAACATATATTTAGCAAACAGCAGGATAAGTTCATGACCTTCCTGAACAAACGGAATGTTAATATTAACCCTTGTCCTGATACACAGACGATATACCTCGCATGTGCAGCAAGCGAAGTTTGAAATCATTGTTGAAAAAGAAGAAATTGCAGAGTAATTTCTTCTTTTGTCACAATATTTAAAACCCTATGCAATCATTATTCTTACTTTAATAGAGATTTTCCATGGTCATGCCGAGATGTTTTCAAAGTCGTCTGCTACAGATGTGTTGTATGTGGGAAAGGGTTGATCTTAACTCAATCCCGGGGGTTTAATTCATGGACTGTACTAGAAGAAGATACGTACTCGTTTTTATGGCGGAATAAAAGTTTGACCCGACAGTAATTTTATTTTACCCGGAGTCGTCTGCTGCAGATTTGTTGTATGTGGGAAAGGGTTGATCTTAACTCAATCCCGGGGGTTTAATTCATGGACAGATACGTACTCGTTTTTATGAGAGGATAAAAGTTTGACCCGACCTTTACCCTCTTACCCGACATTTTGTTTTACCGGAGTCGTCTGCTTTGGAAACATCCGAGGTTAAACATATAGCATAATCGTGCATCTGGTTGAATTGAAGCATGCTTTCGTTAGAAAGTTGTAAAACACTGTGGGACATAGAGAAATGGAGCTCTTTCAAAGAATTATTCATTTTCCCTCAATGTTTGCAATAGTCTGCTACAAAATGCGTCAAATATCGTCCGCGTCAGAGAAAGGGCTTCACTTATCAGTTTGAAAGAGAGTCAACATGTTGTAGGATAGGAATTCACACAACTACAATAATAAACGCCGTGGTATCTTCATGCTCTTTTTGACATCAAACGATTCTTCTGAACGATTCGACGTCGCCAAAAGTCGTCTGTTGCATAGGGCGTCAAAAGTCGCTTTCGTCAGGGAAAGGGGTTCTCTCATCATGTTCAAAGACAGTCAACGCTTTGTACGATTTCACACGACTATAATAATGAACGTAGCGTTATCTTCACGCTTCGTATGACATCTAACGATTGATCTGAACGTTTCACAGTATTTTCAAAAGTCGTCTGCTGCATAAGTCGTTTAACAGGGGCGTAGCTTGGCAATAATCAACATTTTGGACTCTACGTAAAGTATCGACCCGGATCAGCCTAAGCATGCCACACAGGCGTACCCGGATATACATTTTTCGCCTCCTGTGGATTTTCTGTTTCAGGAATCACTACTCTATCTATCCCCCCTTAGACGGAATGTGTCGGCCGGATCAGTCTGCGCGAACAGCGCAGGCTGATCCAGTCGATACATTACGCAGATGTGTATCGCCGCAGCTGCATTTTGGGGCATTTTTAGAAAAAATGTGTAGGCACGTGCCTACAGTTCCTAAAGTGAGCTACGCCCCTGTTTAACCTTTTCTAACATTCAATAAATCTCGAGTCGACGACACTGAAAACATCAAGACAGACATAGGGATAATCTCTGTAAAATGAAAATGTAATTATGGAATACAGTTGAAAACATTGTAGTAAAAGAAGAAACTTCTCCTTGTGCTGTACACTGTTTTCAAAAGTCGTCTGCTGCAGATGCGACAAAATGCGTCTGTAAGTGTGTCAAATCGTCTGTAGAGAATATATTACAAATATCTCTTTTCTGGCAACCTTTTAGCGTGCCACATTTCTGTATGTTTACCTACCTACCTATCCTGACATGTTTGACATCTCTGTAATTTAAATGACCGCATGAGGTCAGAAACCATATGTCCACTTACTTGGACTGTGTAACCCTTAATGCTCTTCATTTTTGAAGGAAATAATATATTATTCCTACAATGTTTTCAAAATTCGTCTGTTGCAGATGCACTAAAATGCGCATGTAAAACAAATACATAACTTTCCACCCTTATGAACAGGTCAATACCTGGCCATATTGTCAAACAATACCTGATATATTGGGTGGAAAGCCTGGGTTCAAACTCCGGACCCGTGACTCCGGACCCGTGAATCCGGACCCGTGAATCCGGACCCGTGACTCCGGACCCGTCGTCGTTACAGACTAAGCTATATGTTACAAATGTATTAAATCAAAGAAAAATTAATTAAACCTGAAATAGAAACAATAATATTAGAACTGTTGAGCAAACACTGTTACTGTTTGCCCGTAGCTTTTTTATCTTGTTTCTTTTTGTCCGATTACCATCACAGACCACCTAAGGGAACCCTCCGTGGTCAAGTGGTTAGCGTCGGGAACTTGGAACCGGGCGTCCCGGGTCGATCCCAAGTCGCGGCACGGCAGTCATGGTAGAGCACATTTCCTAGCATAGTACTAGTTTATTTACGCAGGGATTATGAATAAGTGGACTGTCGCCGTGATAGAATCGAAACAGTGTTGAAAAAAGACGTAAACCCCAAATAAAATAAAATAAAAGAAACCGAGGGAGCAGGAGACATGTACCTTTTAAACAGTATGTTATGCGGCGTTTTTTTGAGTGGGTTCGCAGGAAAATGTGCTGTCCGTCATTCTTAAATTTAACCCTTTCCTCATATAGACGCTTTCTGAAGCCTCTTTAGCAGACGTCTTTTTTAAGATATGGTGACAAAACGAGCAATTTCTCCGTTTGTCTCCATGTTTGCAATTCTATTCAATTATTTTACTTTCATTTAAAGGGAGTTTCCATGTTTTTGTTCGGGTTTGTTTTCAAAGTCGTCTGCTGCAGATGTGTTGTATGTTGGAAGGGTTAAGCGAAAATCTGCACTGTTGGCTCTCAAGTGAATGAACGACGCGAACATATTGACCAGACTGTAGGAGCTTGTGTGTCGATTTTAGTCTTTTCACACAAACATCAAGTCTGCAGTAGACGACATT
Source organism: Serripes groenlandicus (assembly GCA_031761405.1). NCBI lineage: Eukaryota > Metazoa > Mollusca > Bivalvia > Cardiida > Cardiidae > Serripes > Serripes groenlandicus. The sequence continues at coordinate 8,078,903 of JASEVX010000010.1, forward strand.
GAAAACCTCTATGTAAACATATGGAAGATCTTTGTAAAGATAGCTTGATAATTGAGTTCAATAAAAAACATTGTGTCGGAAGAGGACATTGTTCATTAGAACCAATTTCTCCTTTTGTAACAATGTTTTTAAAACCCGTTTGCAGTAGATGCATCAAATGTGTATGTGTGTTGAGAATGGGTTATAAACTTATAATACACAACGTATCAGATATCACACGGCCATTTTCCTAGGTAGAGGATCCTTTTTCCAATTTGCTCAAGAATGAAAAGAATCTGCAGATTTCCGAGAAGCGATGCATGTTTCTATTACTCGTTTTTCATAGGTTATGAGATCAACATTCATTGCTTGTCAAGTTTAACCCTTCCGCACATGAAGACGCATTTTTGACTCATCTGCAGCAGACATATGTTGTAAACATTGCGGTAAAGTAAAAAGTTTCTCCTTATACCAAACTACTTTAAAGAGTTTTCAATAATCATTATTTTTTCCAATTAAAATATGTATTATATGTTGTTTTGCATACATATCCTAACTCTTTCGTTGCCAAAGACAATCAAAGGCTTTTGCAAACAATGCAGATTCAGGTGAGACAGCTCGTAACGAGCTGTCTCTCCTGAAATCTGCGGCATTGTTTACCACAAAGGCATTAAACTTTTCCGAATTTCCTATTGGACGAAAATGAAGTGATCAAACTTCCAGCACGGAAGAGTCGACTTTGGTAAATTCGGCAGTGAAAGAGTTAAGAGTCACATGCTGTATATTTGTCGTATATGTGGGAAAGAGTTAACCCTTTTCCTCATATAGACGCTTTCTGATGCCTCTGCAGCAGACGGCTTTTTGAAAACATAGTGACAAAAGAAGAAATTGCTCAAAACGAGCAACTTCTCCTTTTGCCACAATGTTTTCCACTTTTAGTCATAGGTTATCCTTTCAATTATAGAGATTTTCCACTTTTTGACAAAATATGTTCAAAGTCGTCTGCATCAGAATTGTCGTATATGAGGGAAAGGGTTAACTTTCCAAAAACCTTCCAATTTATCACTGGGTGTGCCGGAATGTACCGTAACCGTTGACTCGGATACGCTATCTGGTTCACTTCTAAAACCGGGAACAGGAATAAACTTGGGATACTTTTTTGCTTGTTTGTATTGGTATAAGATGGAGATTTCCTCCCTCGTTTCAGCACCAAACGTGAAATGCCGCTGCGGCGATATACATCTGCGTAATGTAGTGTACGCCACACAGCAGGCTTACCAAGCAACGGATTGCTTTTCAACATAGACTTTTAATCCATTAGTGGAAGACGAATGGCGCTTGTCACAGTGACTTTTGTTCAACTTCGGCAAAAATGTTGGACGAGCTGGAGTTCTAACTCACATTAAGGGTTTAAATCAATCGTGACTATATATTTGCTCTATTTGTTCGACTCTTATTCTGCCAGGTGTATGGGGAATATTGAAGGATCGGGCGTGTGTGCATGTATTTACTGGTTCGTTCACGTGCATCTTCACTTTTCGCAGATGCAATGCGACTCCCTTTCGCCTCATTTGTATATTTCTTCAAAGGTCAGAATCAGCGCCAAATTTCCTAGAAATAAATCCGCAGTGCAAAACTGATCCACATCCCACGAACGAGAATTATCATAGAATATCTCCAATGAAAGTGTAATTATAGTTCAATTGTTGATTTGAAAACATTGCCACAAAAGAAGAAAATCTTCTTTTGTGAAAATATTTTCAAAGCTCTTTTGTGAAAATGCGTCTGCAAGTGGGAAAGGGAAAATGACAGTTTGGCAAACAGGAGCACAAATCATAAAGTTCTTAGGGTCGGTTTTCCTGTGTTATAGCTCAAATAAGAGCAGTTATGTCGGTCAATGTTTCTGTGTATCACATTAATCTTCATGGATCTATATCTTCAAGTGTCTGCCAAAACAGTAAATTACATTTTATCTAGACGTCTCGTGTCTTTAAGATGTCCTATCAACTTATTTATACACGCACTGGCGGAACAATGACTTGTACAGCGTCCAAAAGACACTATGAATGTATTGTTAAGCGTCAAGATCTTTTCCCTTGGGATGAAACGTTGTCAGTTTACACGAAAAACACGCTGCTGGTTTTACTCTATATATTTGGTAGGCTGCTGGTTTACCATTTGACAGTAGCGGATTTTTTTTAAACACGAGGAAAATGGACCACGCTTATTGCGATATGTAGATCAAAATGCATGTATGCAGATTTTTTCAAAGCAGCAGTTCGACCCTGGGTCGAATAACACTAAACACGTTACATTTTCCCGTCTTTGATTCCGGGTACCAGTTGCTTTTTGTAAACAAGATCGTCTTGTCTATCCCCACAGTTTCATCAAGGTCTACACAGTTTACAACTTTACCAATATAGGTTTGTTTAAAGTTTCTTTCAACCTCTGTAGATTCGTCTATAAGACGGAGCAAAATGTACCGGCTGCTAAGAAATGCGAACTTGTATATTGTAACTGAAAAAAAATGAAAGCTGTGTAAACCGTTATTCAAACAAACAAGTAAACACAGACTCTAAAATGTAATTAGTTAAAATGTGTTCAATGTCAATCATTGAAATCACTGGGCAGTAAAGATACGATGTATCAACATAACCGTTAACCCTTTTCCCACATACAGCTTATCCAAAGCAAACGACTATGAAAACAACATCTAGACAAACATATGCAATATCCGGACCAGTATTGAATATACAGTATATGAAAACAATATGAATATTGCTCATTTTGATCAATTTCCCCTTTTCACTCACTGTCTTCAATACTTGTTTGCTGTAGATGCATCACATTGCGTTTGTTTGCAAGTGGGAAATGGTTAAACAGGACAGAGATAAGGTAAAAGCAGACATATCTTAATTACTGATTATAATAATAAATTTTAGTTTAATAACAGGGGTAAATACCTGATCCTGGCATGTGAAATGTCAAATGTATTGGACTTGCCGGTGATACCCCTTAATCCATTAAGCATTTCCCTCATACAGACGTGTTCCTAGCGCCTAGAGAAAAGGATGGAATATCTGAACAACGATTCAATGTATTTCAAAATATTGCGGGAAAATGAAAAGTTGCTCATTATGAGCAATTTTTCCTTTTGCCATATTGTTTTCATATTGTCTCCTAAACTCAATTAACCATTTCCCTCATACAGACGTTTTTCTGTCGCCTTTGCAGCAGATGACTTTTTTCAACACATTGTGGCAAAAGTGGAAAGTAGTCTCATAGTGAGCGATTTCTGCTTTTGCCACAATATCGTCAAACGTTTTCAATGATCAACATGTCTCATAAAGAAGCATTCTTCCTAGATACTTTCAAAAATGTCTGCTGCAGATGTGTTTTATGTTGGAAAGGGTTAAAACGTCCTTCGTGAATATTCCAAAAACTACGGATAGGGAATTTGTCAATCTCACTGAAATCAGACTAAAGTATTCCACTGTGCGTATATATCAAGGGCTTGGCGTGAAACGGTTGTAATTAAAAACCGATTTTGAAAACCTTGGTTTAGGGGCAATTTTGACCCGTTTGTAAACAATGCAAATCTAGGTGCCATTGCTCAGAACGAGCAATGGCACCTAAATTTCCATTGTTTACCAAGAATTATTTAACGCGAGGTGATTAACCTTGGTCAAAAATAACCAATTTCAGTTGCAACCGTTTCACGCCAAGCCCTCGATATACGAGCGTTTGCTACTGGAACGAAAGTAAGGACTGGTTTTAACTTTTTCAGCGTCGTGGTTCTCAAAGAAGACCCTTCCATGTTTCGAAATCAGTCGACTCCATTTTTCATGTTATTAGAGTTTTAAAATATTGCGATACCTGAAAGACGAACCATGCTTACGAGCTTACTCCCCTGAATCTCAATTGTTTTTGCGAGACCCCCAATATCTCCATTGGCGCTGAAAGATGTAATGAGATTGTGAATTTGTTTACGTTTGTGTTTTGTTTGTATAGTCTCTTTTTTAACATAATTCAAATTAAATTACGTCGTATGTTGAACGGCTATGATTTGCGGTTGTGAATTTAACCCTTATCCATCTGCAGACGTATTGGCAGCCGAAATTACAAAACCTTGTGATAAAATGGAGAATTGCTAATAATGAGCACACTTTCCCCCTTTTTCCACAATGTTTTTCAACTCTTTTCAATAATCATTTCTTTCATTTGTAGAGATTTTCAATATGTGATGTTTTCAAATTCGTCTGCTGCAGATTTCCTGTGTGTGGGAAACGGTTAAAGCCAAACGGTGACGTGGTAGGAGATATATTCGAGACATACCAATATCCTTGTGGGGTATTATATATCGCAACCAGCAAAAAAATCATTCTTTCTAAAAACACTTAGACCTGGCATCATACATGTCCCATGTATAGCAACCAGGCCTACCAAAAAACGAAAATGTGCTGGTTTTTACCTTTTTTATCAACTTGCCTCATTGATTTCAATCATAAAACCTGTCTAAAATATCAGTCTGGCTATTTTCATAAGTTCCGCTTATTTCTATGATATAATTATGTATGACACAAATATAAGATCATGACGTTATTTTGAAAATGAAAATATTCTATATTCAGAACGTTTCGTGAATAAGGGCACGGAATTATAATAAGTGTTGGATAACTAAACAAGGACATCACTAATCATACGTGTACATCTAATAATGGTCCGGCAAATATTAGCCACGACGCACGAAAACAATCCTACAGAGTTGTTAGTGTATATCAATTAAGACCAATTTCCTTTCTTTTATGTTTTTTTTCCCGGCAACATCTTCCTCCAAGGGCATCTGGTATGCGTGTAGAGATAGATTGCGTACGGACAAGATCCGGATCAGACTACACGACGGCACAAGATTGTTAAAATCTTCGCTGATCGCCAAAAGTTCTTAATTAACTGTTTCCGTTGCCATATGTCTAGCCAAACAATGAAATTCAATAATGAATGTTTGTTTAATATGACGGATGATGGTTAGTTAGCAGCTCTTCCACGACACAGGGAGACTGGTCCCGTATCCACTTAGCATTCTTAATACATTCTAATTCTGATATTTGAAGGATATTCTAAATTTTACAAAGGAGTATTCAATCCTATTCAATCAATATACTAAAGGTATATGTGGAAAAGCAGCTATTTGTTTGGTGAGACTGTTGTGTGGAGTACTGGTGTGGGAAAGCAAGGAAACACATGGGGAGATGAACTTTACCTCCGAGATATAACCGAAAAAAGTGTTGAAAAAGAAGCTAAGCCTCAATCAATCACCCAATCAAACTGCCGCGTTGTCAGATAGGGTCATCACTATGCACCGCCAATGTTATAGTACACTCACTATGAAGATACCTGGAGAATGGTCGTATACGGAAGTTCTCAAACTAATCTTAAAGGTGCTGATCTCACGAAAATAGATGTTATAGTCAAAGTTTAATAACTATTCAAAAGTTGCCTTGAAATATTAGAATTATAATTTTGGGATAGTTATAATTTCACTTTCCAGTACAATAAACATCTAAGTATTGATTGTGTATGCTTCATTTCTACTGGGTAGATATATCCAATAAGACATTTTCATGACTTACAATTGACTGTTTTTCAGCATTTACTGCCAAAATAGTTTTGAACCATGTATTACTTACTTTGTTATCACTATTAGCAATATTTGCGAAAGTTTCAATATTTAAAAATTGTGATCTGCATCTGTAGTTCGGCACGTTCAGTCCTTCTAAAACACACTAGACCCTGTACCACAAGTAGACATTTTTAGACGCATCTGCCGCGGAAAACTTTTAATAACATTGGGACAAAAGAAGACATTTATAAAAGTGGACATTTTCTCCTTTGCTACAGTTTCTTTTGAAATCTACTTTATGTTAATGTCATTTATAGCGATTTTTAATATGTTTTGATGAGATGTTTTCATACGTTGTCTGCTGCATATGTGTTGTTTATAGAAAAAGGGTTAATCCTTAATTCGACATCATCATCCCTTATGTTTAACAAATTCTTAACATATGTATGGACTTATATTTGCGTAATTCTGCGAAAGAAGAAGCGAACGATACAGACCGATATGAAACCACACACACATGTGCAGACTGGTCTTGTTTCAAAATTGAGCTATCCAATCGTGTATAAACATGATACGCAAAATATTGTTAATTAACCCTTCCCACATATAACAAAATCTGCAACAAACGACTTTGAAACTATTTGGGAAAAAATATGGAAAACCTCTAAAAATGAAAGTTTACCTACTGAAAATATTTAAAAACATTTTGGCAAAAGAAGAAATTGCTCATTATGAGCAATTTCTCCTTTTGCCACAATGTTTTCGAAAGCCGTCTGCTGCAGAGGCGTCGGAAAGCGTCTGTATGTGGGAAAGGGTTAATACCGTGTACAGCACACTAAGGGTTTATCGTCATCAATTAGTAAACCTCCACTGAAACGATTTTATTAGTTGAAATAATCTAATCAAACATGGTTACCCGGAAACACCATCACAAAAGAGACAAATGTTGCTATAAACCCTTTCCCTTATACAACACGTTTGGAGCAGATTACTATGCAAAACTAGTAAACATCTCTTTAGTTAAGTTTAAAGTTACTTATTTGACATCGATTGCGAAACAAGGTTTAAGCTTATATTAATCACCATTGACCTCTGCTTCCTGAGACATAACTAGTACTCACGTTTGACCTCTGCTTCCTGAGACATAACTAGTACTCACGTTTGCGTCGAAAAAAACCAAAGGCAGAACCTTTAAAAATCTCCTTAAATGAAAGTAAAATTATTGAATAGAGTTTCAAAACGACCAATTGCTAAAATGTTCGCAATTTTTTCTTTTGTCACAATGTATTAAAACATTGTTTGTTGCAGATATGGCAAAATGCGTCTGCATTCGGGAAATGGATCAGGACAAGGAACGAAGTACAGTCAGCAATGAGCTTGTCAATGCAACAAAAAAGGTACGACCCAACCAACCTTTGCGAAAAGTGTAAATCCAGACCAGTTTGCATCTGCACAATTTATTCTAGATCTACACTTTTCGCATATTACCTACCAAGACATTTTAAGCTTCTGGCGAGCGTTGTGAATATTTTGATAAGACTGAACATGTACACAGGTTGATCTAAACCTACGCCGTTCACAAATGCCGGCTTTGCACCATTGTTCGAATGGGCTCTTGTAAATGATTACATTATAACAGACACATGTTTATTTCTTTTGCAACAGACATCATTGTTGAAGGTTAATAAATTACTAAAAACTTTGTTTCATTTGTATGAAGATTGCCTCGCTTTAACCCTTTCCCTCATATATACGCTTTCTGACGCCTCTGCACCAGACGGCTTTTTGAAAACATAGTGACAAAAGAAGAAATTGCACAAAACGTGCCATTTCTCCTTTTGCCACAATGTTTTCCACTTTTAGTCATCCAACTCGGATGTTCACAAAGGTTAACGCTAACCCTTTCACACGCATAGACTCAATTAAATCTTCCCCATAATATTATATAAACATATGGTTAGGTATGTGTTCAGCAGATGATTTCTGAAATCGTTCGGCCAAAAGACGAAAATGCTGCTGACGTGTTGTATGTGGGAAAGGATTTCTTTTCACGCAGCTCTTAAACCAGTCGTATTTTAAAGATCGGATCCCGCTGTCGTCATTGGTAGTTCTAACTTCGACCTTGCGTCCTCGAAGCGAGTGCATTAACCACTTGGCATCCGGAACAGACACCAGTATACAGTTAAGTGTGTTGATGAATAATGTTTTTCGAAACACGCTTGCGATTAAGAAAATGAAAAGAAAACGCATTTTTCTGTCTTAATTCTTTCGTCTGTTTAAAACACTATTCGGCACACCTCGGCCGATTTCCTAGATGTATTCTGCCGAGTTGTTACGAATGTATAAGACACGAACAAAATGAGGAAAATAAGATTCTTTTTAACGGATTTTATTTTTGTTCTTGCGAAAAAAATCACAAGTTTGCCTTTGTGAACAGTGCTGATCCAGATCAGCCTATGTAACAAGATCTACACTACTGACATATCACTAACACAAGCTTGATGAACGTGTATATTCTGATAAGACTGGGGGGAAAGACTGAGTGATCTGAATGCCAACTTGTACCTTAACCCATGGACTCCCACATGTAGTATTCTTTATATGTACATTTTTTGACGAACTTTGCATTGTACAATTTTCATTACTCATATACGTTGGGGGGACTTTGATGGTTAATTGAATTCGTTTCGTATCAATATTCATTATCGTTAATTATCATAGTTGTAGTAAAATGACCGTATCAACAGGCGACCGAAAATATAAATGAGATTTTAAAACATTTAAGCCGCGCCAGGCGATAAGCGGGTCTTGCTGCATCAGCGTACAGTGATGACTCTGTTCAGACATCTTAGCCCTTTCCCATGTGTAATAAATCGGCTGCAGACGACTTTGAAAACCTTTAGGCAAAATATTGAAAACTTTAATAAATGAACGATATTGGATAGAGTTGAAATGATTGTGGTAGAAACTATTAACCCTTTCCCTTCTACAACACGTTTGTAACAGACTACTCTGCAAAACTTTTAAAAATCTCTTTAGTTTAGATCAAACTTATTTATTTTACATCGATTGCGAAACAAGGTTTAAGCTTATATTAATCACGCTCGATGTCTGCATCCTAGAGACATACATGTAACTAGTTCTTGCGACGTTTGCGTGGACAAGTCACAAAGGCAGAACCTTTATTTAAATGAAAGTAAAACTATAGAATAGCGTGGCAAAACTATAAATTGTTAATAATCACAATTTCTTCTTTTGTTACAATGTTTTGAAACATTGGTTGTTGCAAATTAGGCGAAATGCATCTGCATGTGGGAAATCGATCAGGACAAAGAACCAAGTACAGTGAGAAATGAGCAGTCTGTTTTAGATCTTCACTTTTCACACATTGCTTACAAATATGTTTTTTTAGGAAGGGGTATGTTATGAAGATTTTAATGAATCGCGACCTACACTTTTCGCAAATGCCAACTTTTATCTTTGTGCATGTACGGGATCGAATGTGTGGGTGTTTTTTTAAATTTGTTTACAGCAGACATCATTTGAAGTCATGGCATATTGCCCACTTGTAAAACATTGATTTCGGGTGAGAAATGAATCAAATCAATGTTTTAAAATACATTTATGTATCAAAACAGTTACTTATCTTTTAATTTTCCTGCCTCCATTTTATAATTGTAAACGGTCTAACGTTTACTTCTGCAACAGAACACGATGAGATTCTTACTACTCCCGCAATATTTCTAGCCTTCCAGATGTTACATTATAAAACGTGTTTTTCTTATCTTTTCTTTAAGAAGGCGCATCTAAAATATTACAATATGAAATATGAAGTTCAGATTGAAAATTTTGCAAGGTCAAGTAAAATATTTCATGCTTGTATAAGTAATATGTGTTCTAGATCTATACTTTTCATAGAGGCCGACTTGTACCTTTTCTCATTTCTCAGTTAACCCTTTCCCTCATATAGACGCTTTCTGACGCCTCTGCAGCAGACGGCTTTTTGAAAACATACTGACAAAAGAAGAAATTGCACAAAACGTGCAATTTCTCCTTTAGCCACAATGTTTTCCACTTTTTGTCATAGGTTATCCATTCAATTATGGAGATATTCTACGTTTTGACAAAATACGTTCAAAGTCGTCTGCTGCAGAATTGTCGTATGAGGGAAAGGGTTAACCGTTCCCAACATGCAGACACGGTTTGAGACTTTCTCAGCAGACAGTGTTTGAACAAATTCCGACAAAAAGAAGAAAATGCCGCTGACTTGTTGTATGTTGGAAAGGGTTAATTTTCACGCAGTATAGTTTGTTGATAAAATCAAAGCACTGAAAGTGCTGTGGGACGGTACCAATTGTATGAGGGGGGAAAAGATGGTCAACTGTTCCATTTTTTGGAAAGTTACAACAGAACTCACATAATTTAAAACAAGAGGGCCATGATGGCCCTTGAATCGCTCACCTGATTTTTTTTTTTCACTTTAGCTATATAAGCCCCGCCCCCTGGCGGCCATAGTTTCCGACGAATCAACTTGGCTTGAAGGAATCTGATAGAGGGTCACCCTAGGAACATTTCTACAAAATTATTTGAAAATCGGCCCGACACTTATGGAGGAGAAGATTTTTGAAGTTTTCACTATAGCCATAAAAGGCAAAATAGCCCCGCCCCCTGGCGGCCATGTTTTTCGACCAATCAACATGGCTTGAAGGAATCTGATAGAGGATCACCCAAGGAACATTTCTACAAAATAATTTGAAAATCGGCCTGACACTTTCGGAGGAGAAGATTTTTTTAAGTTTTCACTATAGCCATATATGGCAAAATAGCCCCGCCCCCCCCTGGCGGCCATGTTTTTCGACCAATCAACATGGCTTGAAGGAATCTGATAGAGGGTCATCCAAGGAACATTTCTACAAAATTATTTTAAAATCTGCCAACCAGTTTGGGAGAAGAAGAATTTTGAAGTTTTTTCGGTTTTGTTGCCATGGAAACCAGAATTTTGCATGGATCCCAAAAATTTGAAGGATTTCTGGTGAGGTCATTGAGAGGATGCTTTTTGTGAAGTTTCATCCAAATTGACCCACTGGTTACTGAGGAGAAGAAGTTGACGGACGACGGACGCCGGACAAAAGGCGATCACAATAACTCACCTTCAGCAAAGCTCAGGTGAGCTAAAAAATGTAAACAAAAAAGCAGAAATGCATACAGTTCAAACATTTATTTAAGACAGGGTTAACCTTATTTCCAGAGATCTATAATTAAACTCTTGAACTGTAGACAGTAGATACAGTTAGATAAACAAACACATTTGTGATAGATAATTTATCACATGGATAAACTCTACAGCAGATGATTTGAAAATGTTTAACTAAAGATACTGGTAAATCTGTATTGATGAAACTAAAAGTGAATAAAACATTGAGAAAACTGTCAAAATTTCTCAAACCATCCATCTGTTGAAGATTAGACAACATGTGTCTGTAGTGTAGAAAGGGTAAAATAGTACCTATAGCAAAGCTATTTATTATCTATAGTATCTAAAGAATCAACTTAATATTAACACTCTTAGTAAAGAGTCACGCAAGGAACATTTGAGAGAAATGTGGTGACTAGAGTGTTTACAAAATAGTTCTCAATATTGGCCTAGTGACCTAGTTTTTAGCCAGACCATATTCGAAGTTAGCCTAAATATCATCAAGATAAACATTCTGGTAAAGTTTCATAATGCTGGAGTTAAAAACATGGCTTCCAGATCATTAACAAGATTTTTCTTAAATTTGATCAAGGGACCTAATTTTTGACTCAACATGACCAATAGTCTAAATTGGCTTGTATATCATTAAGAAAAACTGTCTGACAAAGTTTCAAGCCGCTAAAGTCAAAATTGTGGTCTCTTAAGTGTTAAATCAAGATTGTCCTACAATTTGGCATAGTGACCTAATTTTTTAACAAACATTACCCATATTCAAAATAAATATAATAACAAGAGGCCCAAGAGGGCCAGTATCGCTCCACGGCCATAAGGCAAAAATCAAATCTCCAAACAGCCCTGCCCCCTAGTGGCCATATCTTTTACCAACCACCATGGCTTAAAGGAATCTTGTAGAGTGTCACACAAGGAATGTTTCTGCAAAATTATTTGAAAATCGGCCTGACACTTTCGGAGGAGAAGATTTTTTAAGTTTTCACAATAGCCATATAAGGCAAAATAGCCCCACCCCATGGCGGCCATATTTTTGAACCAATCAACATGGCTTGAAGGAATCTGATAGAGGGTCACCCAAAGAACATTTCTACAAAATTATTTGAAAATCTGCTCAACACTTTCGGAGAAGAAGATTTTTTAAATTTTCACTATGGTCATATAGAGCAAAATAGCCCCGCCCTCTGGCGGCCATATTTTTCGACCAATCAACATGGCTTGAAGGAATCTGATAGAGGGTCACCCAATGAACATTTCTACAAAATTATTTGAAAATCGGCTGAACACTTTCGGAGAAGAAGATTTTTTAAGTTTTCACTATGGTCATATAAGGCAAAATAGCCCCGCCCTCTGGCGACCATGTTTTTCGACCAATCAACATTTCTTGAAGGAATCTAATAAAGGGTCACCCAAGGAACATTTCTACAAAATTATTTGAAAATCGGCCTGACACTTTCAAAGAAGAAGATTTTTTAAGTTTTCACTATTTTTTTCTTTTGGTTGCCATGGAAACAAGAATTATGGATGGATCAAAAAAAATTGAAGGAATTTAAGAGAGGACATTGAGAGGATGCTTCCTATGAAGTTTCAACCAAATTGGCCAAGTGGTTAGTGAGAAGAAGTCGTTTAAAGGAAAAAGTTTACGCACGCACGCACGCACAGACGCACGACGGACAATTCGCCATGACATAAGCTCGACTGGCTTTCAGCCAGTGGAGCTAAAAACAATCATTCTGACAAAGTTTCAGCATGCTCAAGCTAAAAGTGCCGCTTCCAGAGTCTTAACCCTTTCCCTCATACGACAATTCTGCAGCAGACGACTTTGAACATATTTTGTCAAATGATACAAAACCTCTATAATTGAATGGATAACCTATGAGTTAAAGTGGAAAACATTGTGGCAAAAGGAGAAATTGCTCGTTTTGAGCAATTTCTTCTTTTGTCTCTATGTTTTCAAAAAGCCATCTGCTGCAGAACGCCTCTATAATATGAGGGAAAGGGTTAACAAGATTTTCCTCCAACTTGGCTTAGTGCCCTAATGTTTTTATCCAAAATAACCAATATTTGAAATTGGCCTATCATCAAGACAAACTTTCTGACAAAGTTTCAAAATGCTCAATACAAAAATGCAGTGTCTATAGCGTTTGGCTAAGTGACCTAGTTCTTTACTGGATCTGACACATATTCGAACTAAGGCTAGATATCATACAAGCAAATATTCTGAGAAAGTTTCAACATGCTCAAGTAAAACATGCGGCTTCCAGAGTGTTAACTAGATTTTCCTATAATTTGAGCAGTCCTGCGAGCAAAACAACATTGTGGACTCTGAGTAAAGTATCGATCCGGATCAGCCTAAGCATGCCACACAGGCTTACAAGGATAGACAAATTTCACCTGTGGATTTTATGTCAAATTGACCTGTAACTTAACCAACAATGTCCAATTTTCTAATGCAACCAAAATACATCAAAATTGATACTTTTTACCCCAAAACATAGGCTACACTATAGTATACAATGAGAAGAAGGGTATTAGATGAACAAAATAGTTTGAATGATTAATTGGGGTTTAACACCATTTTCATCAATCTTTCAGTCATATCACGGCAGCCAGTTCAACTACTCATATGTTTCTTGGCTTTCTCATACCAATACTTCACACAACATACTTTCCAAGCAACTGGCTGCTTTTCCACATAGTCTGAAAGCCCATTGGTGGTAGTCATGTCAAATGTCGGAAGGAATGTAGGCCAAGCTGGTGTTCGAACTCACAACCCCTGGATTAACAGCCTGTGTCTCTACTGACTGAGCTACGGTAAACTGAGTAATAAAATAGGAAACATGCTGTACCAAAGTGAGCTTGCAAAGATATTTTCAAAGTTGTCTGCTGTAGATTGGTTAAATTTGGGTAAAGTTTTTTAAAAAGAGCCTTGATATTGTTTCCGTTCAAATATTTCTTCCAATCCTTGAAGTTCGCAAAAAAATCAACAGGTCAAAATGTACAGTTGTGTTAAAAATTTCAAACTTTTCTTCCCATTACTATGTTCAACAATTGAAAAATTGGGGACATATTTTGTACATGTAAATTCTGTTGCATGATGAGTACATATCAACTTGAATATACATAGAAAAAAATAGTAAACTGACCTTTGAATGTATATAGGCTGTAGACAATAATTATGCAATAGAAAATCTTTAAACTTTATGTCAGAAGTTAAATCTCATAATGTGCTTTTTCCTTTTGTGATCAATAATTGGATTGTGAAATTAATTCTTCTTATGAACATGTACCAGTACTCTCTGGAATCTAGACAGAGAAAGCTTTGATCAGATTTAAAAAACAAGAGGCCCAAGAGGGCCAGTATCGCTCCACGGCCATTAGGCAACAATTAAATCTTCAAACAGCCCCGCCCCCTGATGGCCATGTTTTTGACCAATCAACATTGTTGAAGGAATCTGATAGAGGACCATCCTAGGAACATTTCTACAAAATTATTTGAAAATCAGCCGGAAACTTTCGGAGGAAAAGATTTTTTAAGTTTTCACTATAGCCATATAAGGCAAAATAGCCCCGCCCCCTGGCAGACATAGTTTTTGACCAATCAACTTGGCTTGAAGGAATCTGATAGAGGGTCATCCAAGGAACATATCTACAAAATTATTTGAAAATCAGCCGGACACTTTCGGAGGAGAAGATTTTTTAAGTTTCCACTATAGCCATATACGGCAAAATAGCCCCACCCTCTGACTGCCATGTTTTTCGACTAATCAACATGGCTTGAAGGATTTGATAGATTGATTGATTGATTGATTGGGGTTTAACGCCGTTTTTAACAATTTCTCAGTTATATCACGGCGGCCAGTTCACCTATTCATGCATTTCCTGGTTTTCTCACACCAGTACTCCACACAACAATCTTCCCAAGCAACTGGCTGCTTTTCCACATAGACTTAGCCCATTGGTTGAAGACGAGATTTGATAGAGGGTCTCCCTAGGAACATTTCTACAAAATTATTTGAAAATTTGTCTGAAACTTTCGGAGGAGAAGATTTTTTAAGTTTTCACTATAGCCATATAAGGCAAAATAGCCCCGCCCCCTGGCAGCCATAGTTTTCGATAAATCAACATGGCTTGAAGAAATCTGATAGAGGGTCACCATAGGAACATTTCTAAAAAATAATTTGAAAATCGGCCTGACACTTTCGGAGGAGAAGCTTTTTTAAGTTTTCCCTACTTTTTTAATTTGGTTGCCATGGAAACCAGAATTTTGCATGGATCCAAAAAATTTGAATGAATTTAGAAGAGGACATTAAGAGGATGCTTCCTAGGAAGTTTCATCTTAATTGGCCAAGTGGTTAAGTAGGAGAAGTCGTTTGAAGCAAAAAGTTAACGCATGCACGACGGACAATTCGCCATGACATAAGCTCGACTAGCTTTCAGCCAGAGGAGCTAATTATAATATTTCAATCACCCTTTCCCTCAAATAGACACTTTCTGACGCCTCTGCAGCAGACAGCTTTTTGAAAACATGGAGGCAGAGGAAGAAATTGCTCCATACGAGCAATTTCTCCTTTTGTCACAATGCTTTTTACCCATGCCTCTTACTGTTGACATATGCTAGTAAACTTACAGTTTTACTTTTAAATTTTACATCTTGGGTCATTTAACAAACCTTTTACATCTTGGGTCATTTAACAAAACAAATGATCTGCCTGATCAAAATTATCAACAGGTTCACCCTGTGTGACACAATATGTAGTTCAAAATGATCTACTTAATGTTAGTTATCATGTACAAGTGTCTTCCTGGAAGGCTGTGTTATAGCTCAAAATGATTTACTTGAATGTCTTGTTCATAGTAATTAGTTAATTACACAGTTATCTTCCTGTATTATAGTAAACAAAAACAGATCACATTGTGCATCCTTGATTCGTATTTGTGTCGTTTATATCTCCTAGATACTTGTCCTTCCATTCCGTTATTGTTTTCCGAGTTACCTTTACAGAATAAACACTTTCATTCAGAATACTTGTCACAACGACTCGCTGTTGTTACCAGCTTTGAAGAATGTCATTAACGTCGTTTTGTTTTTGTTTTCTACCCATTTTGTTGCGTCCAGGACTTGCCATGTTCACCCTGTGTGACAAAATATGTAGTTCAAAATGATCTACTTAATGTTAGTTAATATCATGTACAAGTGTCTTCCTGGAAGGCTGTGTTATAGCTCAAAATGATTTACTTGAATGTCTTGTTCATAGTAATTAGTTAATTACACAGTTATCTTCCTGTATTATAGTAAACAACAAGAGCTGTCGGAGGACAGCGCGCTCGACTACAGGCCGCTTATTCACATAAAGCACTATTTCATTATATTGCACTTAAGTACTATTAAATCATATTATATACTCTATATGTAAAAGCAACTGAATAGATATACATACATTTAAATATAATTTAAAAATAAAATTTCCTAAGTCAATCAAGGGCCATTACTCCATATTTAGGATACAATGGAGTTATCTAACCTAATTGTACGATGGTCCTTAACAAATATGTGAAGTATGAAGTGATTTGAATGATGTAACTTTAACGTTGAGCTAAACGCAAATGTTAAAACTGACCGAGTCCAAAATTAGCAAAACCTTAAAAAAAGGTTTTCCTAATGTTTGACACCATGCAAAACCCGTTTGATATGTTGAAGAATTATATTTGATAAATAAATGATCACAATTAGAAAGAAATGCAACCAAAAATTAAGAATTTATCTAAAATTCTCAAAATCAAACAAAAATCATGTTTTTACCCCCTAAAAGTCACACTCAGCATCTTCAACATACAATGTGAAGAAAGGAATTACATGTAATTATATTCCAAATATGGAAGCCCTAACACAAGTACTTATTTAGAAAAATTTGAAAATTAAATGAAAAAGCCAACTTGCCCTAAAACTTTAACCACCCAAAAGCATGTGTTTTACCGCAAACAGAAGGTCACACTCAGCATCTTCAGCATATAATATGAAGAAATGTATTAAATGTAATTATTTTCCAAATATGAAAGCCCTAGCACAAGTACTTATTCAGAAAAAGTTAAAAAATAAAATAAAATCCTACTTGCCCCAAAACTTTAACCATCATGTTTTTTACCCCAAAAAGAAGGTCACACTCAGCATTTTCAGCATTCAATGTGAAGAAAGGTATAAGATGTAACTATATTCTAAATATTAAAGCCCTAGCACAAATTCTTATAGAGAAAAATTAAAAAATTAAATGAAAATGCCAACTTGCCCTAAAACTTTAACCACCCAAAATCATGTCTTTTACCCCAAAAAGAAGGTAAAACTCAGAATCTTCAGCATACAATATAAAGAAAGGTATTAGATGTAATTATATTCCAAATATGAAAGCCCTAGCACAAGTACTTATTGAGAAAAAAAAAAAAAAAAAAAAATTCCAACTTGCCCTAAAACTTTAACCCCCGAAAATCATGTTTTTTTTCCCAAAAGGAAGGTCACACTCAGCATCTTTAGCGTTCAATGTGAAGAAAGGTATAAGATGTAACTATATTCCAAATATGAAAGCCCTAGCACAAATACTTATGAATGAAAATCCCAACTTGCCCTAAAACTTTAACCGGACGCCGCAACGACGCCGACGCCGGGGCGAGTAGTAAAGCTCTCATATTCTTCGAATAGTCGAGCTAAAAACAGATCACATTGTGCATCCTTGATATGTATTTGTGTCGTTTATATCTCCTAGATACTTGTCCTTCCATTCCGTTATTGTTTTCCGAGTTACCTTTACAGAATAAACACTTTCATTCAGAATACTTGTCACAACGACTCGCTGCTGTTACCAGCTTTGAAGAATGTCATTAACGTCATTTTGTTTTTGTTTTCTACCCGTTTTGTTGCATCCAGGACTTCACAAGTAATGTTGCGTATTGTGCATTTCCATCAACATTTCCATGATCTGAAATGAAACAAAAATACATACAGTTACTGATTGCACAATAAAAATAAAATCAAGATGTGTATACATGTCTGCACAAAACCATTTTTTATCAATATATATGTATGCTATGATTTGAATAATAAAATAGTCTGTTTATAATAGATACTTTGCAATTATTGATCTGCATTAAGTTATTTGGGGTTATAATGCATATGTATCCAGTGAAGACTCAGAGGAGCCTATGTATGCAGTCTCACCAGTCTTAACTGACCATTTACATGTAATTTAGACCTAGAAACGGTGTAGCATCACTACTTTTATGTCAATATAACTTTATAAATGACGTCAAGGCAAAGTGTCAGTTAGACATGGATTCACTAGACAATTTATAACATAACGTACACAAATATACATATGTTTTTGTGCGTTAATTGAATAACATTTTTGGCAAAGCATCATGCATATACTCCATCTAAGTAAAGACAAAATCTGAAAAATTAATTTATCAATATACATTGTATTTCTTCATTCTTTTCAATAACAAACTTGTATACATAATATCATCAAAGACCTAATTAGGTCTTTGATATCATCAATACAAATAATTGTACACACTTAAGTTTGAAAGCAGTTTTCACATCACTTAACCACTTTTGTCTCCTAAGTCCTCAAATGAGCCTAAATAGTGTATACATACAGTAACAATGATATACTTGTACAATATATACGACGTCTCCGAAGTCCTTCACTTATTATTTTTTATTTTCCTTCATATGCCACCCTTTTAAATAATTAACAGATGTCAGATGATAACACGAACAAGCGAATGTCTACAGGAATTGGGCTATTTTCAGACATACGTGTACATACATACACGAAATACATGTGAGCTTATTTTCATATTCGGTTACGATACAGCACAGGGCGAAAAAATAAATCCACTCCAAATTACAGTTTAATTGACAGACCTACCTCGAACGTTTTACGGATTGATGACTAAATGAACATTTTAGGCGTGCACACATTTCTTTCCTGTCAGTCTTCCTCAATATAAAACTTCATGTGTCTTTTCTCCACTATAACAATCTATCGTCAGGGCAGCTTGTCAGATTTGGTCAGATTTCTACTTTCATTTTGAACGGAAGTTGCAAGTTCTCCTTCGCAGAGTTGTCGTTCCTTACCATCTCTTTCAGTAAAATGAATCGAGTGGCTAGATAATTAGTTGGGATATAGTTTTTCATCGAAGCGTTTGGCATTATTGTTAATACTACAGATAGTTTTTCATCGAAGCGTTTGGCATTATTCTGAATACTACCAAACATCCCAAAATCACTTCTGATCTACAAGAAAATCAAAATATCACGTGATATCATCAAAATTGCCGTACTACGATTTTATATCAAACGAAATTTTAAGAAACATAATAACGTATGAATTGTAATAGTGTCAATATTATTTCGTTTCTAAAAATTAAATTCTTTCTGATTGAAACATGTAAAAAATTGGTATATATTCATACATTGTTTATGAATATATTAATTCAATCTTCAACGCAAAATTGTAAACGTAATACTTCATCCACTAATGCTGCCTTTTTACAGTCCGTTTTCAAAATTCAGATATCTTGATTCACCAATGTTTTCGAAAAGCAGTTATATTGCCTGATAATTGGCACTACTTTTTTGTTGTGGGTATAAAAAAAGCCCTCTCGGTTTTTGGTACCCAGCTTTACACTGTCATACTGTTTATAATCAGGGAGCCAATTGTTGTACGATTTCTCAAAATGCACATGGCTATAGACAGTACCCTAAGGGGTACCGTCCAAAAACCGTTTACGTTTTCGAAAGACGCTTGTGATTAAGAGAATGAAAAGAAAACGTGTTGTTTCTTGATTCTTTCGTCTGTATAAGACACGATAAAATGAATCGATCGGAGGAAAACAGTATTTCCTAGCGGAATCCAAGTTGAGTCCTTCTTTGCTTGCCTTTGACAGTGTGGAACCAGATCAGCCTGTGTATCAAGATCTGCGAATTTAAAAATATGTTGACTTGACGTCATACACAATTACGCGTTCAGATTGCTCCAAATAATTAATGAACGAATTAAAGCAAAAAAAAAGTGGAAGAAATTAAGACTTACACAATATAGCAATGTACTCCGTAGCATAGTTCATATATTATAATAAAAGAAAAACTATAATGAAATACATATGTAAGCTTTTTAATATCGTTCTATTTAGTTTTACTTATAGTGAAGTATAAACATGTACATTACTTTTTTCATCATGATTTGACGACAATATTTCGTGATAAATTGTCAGTCCGGGAACTTTTTGACTGAAACTCGAACATTACTGACATATCACTTTGATAATCTTGATGGCAGCACGAGTGATCTGAACCTACACTTTTCAGAAATGTCAACGTGTACCTTAACCTATGTACACCCTCATGTAGTATTATTTATATCGACACTTTTTTGCGACCTTTGCATTATACAAGTTTCATTTCTCGTATACGTTGGGGGTACTTTGATGGTTAATTAAATTCGTTTCGTATCAATATTCATTATCGTTTATTTATCATAGTTGTAGTACAATGACCATATCAACAGGCGACCGGAAATATAAATGAGATTTTAAAATACATTTGAGCCGCGTCAGGCGATAAGCGGGTCTTGTTGCATCAGCGCACAGTGATGACCCTGGTGAGTCTATACAAAACCTTCACTGCTCGCCTTTTTATGTAGAATGGCTATAAGCGCAACCCCTTACGAACAACTAGAATTGTATTTCAACCGACTTTACTACCACATCTCTTCATGTGAATTGCAAAGTGGTTCATTTTCGTTTGATCGGGCTCACTTTAATAGAAATGAGGTTTTTATTATTAGTGCGAATATTCCCCTTTCACACACAGCTGCAGCAGACGTCGAAAGAAAACATTGTGACAACAGCAGTACATGTTAATAATATGATGTGTATCCTTTTGCCACACTGTAGTCAACTGTAATAGCTAATTATATTTTCAATAGAGATTTTTATAGAGATTTAACATAGTTTTCAAGATGTTTCAAAAGTCGTTGGCTTCAGATTCGTTGTATTCGGGGAAAAAGGTTTAATTAACCGGTATTTGTTACAACCCTACCCTTTAGACACATGGGCTATTTCAAAATTCGAAAAGCTAGGATGATGGGTCAATCAAAAATGAGAATTGTCACGAACCTACGCATCAAGATGGTATGTAAGGGAATCCACTGGGGGCAACCGTTCTAGTTTTTCGTGATCTGTTATGCTCTTTTAAATGTTAACGAACAGTTAATTGATTTATTAGGGTTTAATGCCGTTTTCAACAATTTTAAGCCAGTTCACCTACCCATGGTTTCCTGACTTTCTCCATACAACAGTCTTTCCAAGCAACTAGCTGCTCTTCCAGAGTAGACGAACAAAGAAGGTTCAGGTGAGATGTATTTAAAGTCGTCTGCTAAATATGTGTTGTATGTGAAAGAGGGTGCAATGGTATCAACTCCATTGATGTCGGCAAGCTAGATTAATTGCTTACACTTCACCACAGTAAAGATAAGTTAGATAGATTTTTTATTGACGAGCACATAATTGTGTAGTCGTATTTTATGCATCTTAGCCCTTTCCCATATACAATAAATCGGCTGCACATCATTTTAAAAACCTCTAGGCAAAATATCGAAAAGTTTAACCCTTTCCCTCATACGACAATTCTGCAGCAGACGACTTTGAACGTATTTTGTCAAAACATAGAAAATCTCCATAATTGAATGGATAACCTATGACAAAAAGTGGAAAGCATTGTGGCAAAAGGAGAAATTGCACGTTCTGTGCAATTTCTTCTTTTGTCACTATATTTTCAAAAAGCCGTCTGCTGCAGAGGCGTCAGAAAGCGTCTATATGAGGGAAAGGGTTAATAAATGACAGATGTTGGATATATTTGAAAATATTGTGACAAGAGGAGAAATGTGCTCAAAATGAGCAATTTCTTCTATTGCCACATTGTTTTTAAAAGTTGTCTGTTGCAGAGGCGTTATAAAGCGTCTGTATGGGGGAAAAGGCAATACGACTCTGATTAGTTGTTTCAGACGAAGGTGGTCGTAATATCTTTCGCATTGCAGCAAACTTAAGGTGTATGGGTGAGTCGAATCAATGTAAGACGTTTTGGCATTATCGGTGCCTATACTAAATATAATTTTCTTATATTTATACAGATATAGCACTTAAAATAATGATTCGGCCAAAAAGTCCTATCTGAATAAATGGCTGCCATAACGGGGACAGGTTAACAAGTTATAGACCGAAAAAGTCTTGGACGAAACGTCCATTTGTCTAAAAGTCCGGGCCAAAACATCCCTCGGCAAAAATGTCCAGGCCAAAACGTGCAGTCCAAAACTTTGATCGTTGATTGAATTCGTTTCGTCCGGGCCGTATATGGGAAAAGGTTATATGGATGAAAGTTAACGGTCGCTAATAACCATGACGGACAATTGCTATGTGGTGTGAAATTCAGCGGAAACGAGGTCGAATGTATCGTCCAGTTTACATAGAATGTTTATGAGATTTAAATCCAATATTAAATTCCCAACTACCGTAAATCATATATACACATAAATCTAGCTCACTTTTCGCCTTCATCTCGCCATAAAGGATTATTGACGAATATAGACCATCATTCACTAACATAAATATGTTAACTCTTTCAGTTATCGCACCTACAGTCAGCATTGCTTTGTCTTTAACCAATATACAACAAATATTCAGCGGACGATTTTTTTTGAAAACATCTTCACTAAAATATGAAAAATCTCTGTTAAAGAAAGTATGGTAATTGAAAAGAGATGAACATATTGTTACGTTAGGAGCAATTTCTCCTTGTGCCACAATGTATTCAAAAGTCGACTGCTGCAGAGGGGTTAACAAGCATCTGTATTTCAGAAAGGGTTAAGATGCTTCTAAATCAACATATGAGCCGTTCCACGAGAAAATCAACATTATAGACTCTGCGTAATGTATCGACCCAGATAAGACTAAGCATGCTGCGCAGGTTAACCCGGACAGACATTTTTCACTTCCTCTGGATTTTCTGTTTCAGTAATCATAACTCTATACCCCTGAGAAGAACTGTGTCGGCCATAAGGCTTATCAGATGCTGTACAAGTTCACAGCAGCTTTTGACAAGGGTGTGTATGTAAAATGTGAACAGTGTAGATTTTGATCAGACTTGTAGACATACCATTTAAGCCAAATTCTGTACAAATTCATGACTTTCAATTGACAGTTTTTCAGCATTTACTGCCGAAATAGTTTTGAACTACTTATTACTTACTTTGTTGTCACTAGGAAGCACAGGCTAGCCCGAGTCATCATTGTTGGTACATGTAACAAGACCCCTAGACGTGGTCCTTTTATACATCGTCTCACACCTGTCTATTCTACATACAATGAATGCAGACAGAAATGCTATCAGTGGGGTCAACGAATAAAACAAACCTCGAGTGTGAAATTGGATGTGACTCCGATAAATACATTACAGGAAAAAATACACATAGATAAATAATAGAGATAAAACAAGCTAAATGAGACGGTTGAGACAGCTTGTAGTCAATCGGTCGATAGCTTTTTCGACAACGGATATCATCAATCCATGGCTTGTGCATTCGAACAAGGGCACGGTCGTCTGCTCATTTCTTCTGTTAGCCAGTTAATCTAAGAAAAGTTCAAGAGACTTCCAAGAAATGGATTAAATTCCTTTGAAGCGCTGGTATATCGTTAAGAATGGTTTTCTAATAGTACCGGCAATCTGCTCCACGTTACGTGAAAGCAGACAGTGAAAGTTCACGCGAGACCGCTGATGCACAGGCTCATTAGAGTATTTACTGGTCGAATAATATACTTCATGACACAAGATCGCCTTAGGCGGCTGTGTTGTATGAAAAGCTGTGATGGGGGTTTAACAACGTTTTCAACATTTCTCAGGCATATCACGGCGGCCAGTTCAACCGCCATGCGTTTCCTGACTTTCTCACACCACCAATACACCACAAAACATTCTTTCAAAGCAACTTGCTGCTTTTCAACATAGACCTTTAGGACATTGGTCGTGACGAATGCCGGTTGTCGCATTGCCTTTTGACCAATCGTTGTAAAGAATGTTGGCCGATCAAGTGATCGAGCCTACGATCCATTAATTGTCAGCCCACATCGTTACCGACTGAGCTACCAGTGCTCGGCTCTCAAGTGTATGACTTCAACAGACTAAGGGTTACGATGTAAGGAATGTACATTAAGAATGTCGTGTCAGGTGGGGTAGGATGTATTTTAATAGGTCACAGCGTGGGGTAGATGAGGCTGGACCGTAGTTTTTCAAATTAATCCTTTTCCATTCGCAGATGCAATTTAACGCATCTGCAGCAGACGAGTTTTTAATACATTGTGACAAAAGAAGAAATTGCTCAATGGCTTTCAGCTCTTTTCAATAATATACATTTTACTGAAATATTTCATATACAGTATTTACATGGATATTTTCTGACGTCTGTTTCAGGATTGTTGTACGTGAAAAGGGGGTTCAAATAGCCCCAGGTCAGTGTCTTTTATGTAAATTGTTTCCGCTCTATCAGAAATTAGAAACTTACTTCTCAATTGACACGTTCATTAAAATAGTAACCCGTTTCCTTGATACAGTCGACTTATGACGCACCGTGTAGCACACGACCTTTGCAAACAGTTTTGAAATCATTTTTGAAAAAGGAGAAATTGATAAAAAAACGCACTATTTTCAACTCTGTATTAAGATAATGTTCTCCCTATTTTCCCTACCGCCTCGGTTGTTTTGTGGGAAAGCGTCCGCCTCAGGAGCGGTAGGTCGGAGGTTCGATCCCCGGTCGGGTTGGCATACCAAAGACCTAAACCACTGTAGCAAGGGCTGCCCTCCTTGGCGCTCAGGGTTGCGGGGTTAGCATTATGACTGACTGGCTGATGTCAGGTTAAATGGACCAGTAGTACTGGTAACTTACCCAGGAAAGGCCGTGATATAACTGAGAAAATATTAAATGCGGCGTAAAACACTAAATAACTAATTAATCTCCTTACATTCCAGGTATTACAATTTTTCTTCAGATTCTTTCAAAGAAGACGACTCTGAAAAAGTCATATCAGGTTAAGGTTTAGATGAGTCGTAATCCTAACGTAAGGCAATTGCGATCAATGCTGACCCAGATCAGCCTGCACATCCGTGCAGCCCAATCTAGCTCTACACTGATCGCAAATTTATCAAAGAAGATTTCCAGAAACATCTAAAAATCAGTTTCTGTATGATGCGCAGGTACATATGAGCCGTTCCACGAGAAAATTAATATTATGGACTCTGCGTAATGTATCGACCCGGATCAGCATAAGCATGCAGCGCAGGCTATCACGGACAGACACTTTTCGCCTCTTGTAGATTTTCTGTTTCAGGAATCATTACTCTATACCTTTATTCTCCTTTCAGCTTATATTAATCACACTCGACGTGTTCTTTCTGGAGACTTAACCATTACTCGCGCCGTTCGTGTGGAAAAGTCCCAAAGGCAGAATCTGCTCATCACGGGATTCGAACCCGGGTCCTTTGGTAAGAGCGGTCGACTCGCTACCACTGGACCACTGTATTCCACAAACGGTTACCATTTGATCTGCGAAGTTTGATATATTTGTATTTTCTCATCAATGATAAACATACTGGTGCTTTACACAGGAATGGGCGAGATATTTAGAAATTAGATATGACTGAAATATTATTAGGAGCAGCCACAACACAATTTATAAACAAAAACAAACCATAAATTGTCTACACAACATTAAATGGGCCAAAAAGCCCGTATAGTTTGTGAGGATAAAAGATTAAATCAAGCGAGTCCATGTGTTAAAGAAATAAATAAGATAATACGTCAAATTAAACTTTTCCCACATACAACAAATCTGCAGCAGACGACTTTGCAAATAACAGAAATTCTCTTTAAATGAAAGAGAGATGAACAAACTGTGGCAATATAGAAAATCCTTATCATGAACGATTTCTCAATTTTGTTACAATGTTTTCATTAGCCGTCTGCTACAGACGCATTAACCCTTTCCCTCATACGACATGCGGCAGACGACTTTGAACATATTTTGTCAAACAATAGAAAATCTCTATAATTGAATGGATAACCTATGAATAAAAGTGGAACACATTGTGGCAAAAGGAGAAATTGCTCGATTTGAGCAATTTCTTCTTTTGTCACTATGTTTTCAAAAAGCCGTCTGCTGCAGAGCCGTCAGAAAGTGTCTATATGAGGGAAAGGCTTAAAATGCGTCTACAAGTGGGAAAGGGTTAAAGGAGTCTGCATCATCACCGCGTCATTCGAAAAAGGGGCTTGGTGCATCTTCGTAATGGCGTCACACAATAGGCATAAATCATTCAGGAAATCTTTAAACCCTTTCCCACACACAATACTTTCAAGCAGACGACTTGGAAGGCATCTTGGTAATACTATATGTAGAAAACCTTAATACATGAGAGGTTGATTAATGAATTAAATTAAAATCATTGTGCCATAAGGAGAAATGGCTTCTGCTGCAGAGGAGGTAGAAAGCGAAGGGTTAAGTTTAGCTTTTGTCAGAATCCAGTATAAGAATCCTATACCAAATGCATTTTGATGCATTTGCAGCAGACCACTTTTGTAAACTATTCAACTGTATTCAATAATGCTTCATTTAATTAGAGACATTTTCGATGCGTCTGCTAACAGTTTTTAACATTTTTAGAGCAGGTTTTTGTTTTATGTGGGCAAGGTTTAAGTAAGTAGGCACACAGTGAATATGCCTACTTTAATGAGACTGTGCTCGCATGTTTTGTTCCCGGGTGCGTATGTGCAAAAGGAACTATTTCCACCGACGCGGTTCATCAATTTCCGGTTGTTAGAATCTCTCCACGTGAGTTTTTATTTTAAGTTCAGCCTTCAACCCTCATTTATCTATCACCAGATCTAGATCCAAATCTGTGAGATCTAAGTGCGCCACCTCTCCAATGACAGAGGAAATGTTCATTAATAAGCGGTTGTCCACAAAAACGAGCCTTAATGCATTAACGATACTAGATCTAGATTAATCTGGCTGTGTACCTTTTCATTAAGTGATCGCATATGGTTTGAGAAAGATAAACACATTGTGTTATTGGATCTGGTATCATGGATGTACAGATATACATCCATGCACGTAAGGCTGCTTCTCCTGGTCCATGTACTAGTACATACATGCGCGCTAGGCTGGTTGACCTGGTCCAAAGATCATAATCATGGTCATAATCCATTTAAACAAGATGGAAACAAACATTCAATTAAATGTTAACTTAATTGTTGTCATTACTCTACTTAAACATGTTTACAAGGAAGAGAAATTTCACAAAATTAAAAAAGAAAATGCGCCTTACAGAAGTCGAAGGGTTAATGCATGTCAGACCCCGCCTTAGTTTATCAGAGGTTTTGATCGAGAAATAAAGCGTTGATCTAAATGAAGTTTAATACAAAACAAGTTAAGTTTGTTATGATACTGATTTTAACCCTTTTCCCGCTAAGCTTGTCTTCAAATGATGATACGAATGCCGGTATACATTACTTTTATCTACAGTGGGCGCTATTCATGCACACATATGGAACTATTCAATCAATATTTGATAAAAAATATATAAGCGGGCATTGCGAAAAGCAATCGTAAGGTTGATTGTTTCAGTGTTTGACGCTGCTTTCGAAAAAGATCGGTTATATTAAGGTGTTTCCTGGGTAAGTTTCCAGTACTGCTGGTCCGTTTATTCCGACACCAGCCAGTCAGTCAGTCGTAATGCTAACTCCTTAAACCTGAGCGGGAAGGAGGGCAGCCATTGCTACCATTTGTAAAGTCTTCCAATCGTAGGGAA
This sequence comes from Serripes groenlandicus, assembly GCA_031761405.1. Lineage (NCBI taxonomy): Eukaryota > Metazoa > Mollusca > Bivalvia > Cardiida > Cardiidae > Serripes > Serripes groenlandicus. The sequence continues at coordinate 8,106,617 of JASEVX010000010.1, forward strand.
ATAACCAGATAAGTCTGCGCATCCATGCAGTCTGATCTGGTTAGGCAATGTTCGTCAATTAGTCAAGTAAGGTATCATGAGCCTTCTGAATATAGCAGTTGCCGTTTGGATCTTTTAGCATGGACGTGTATACATGGTTAGGCCCGAACTTGCAATATATGCTTTAATGTTACCAGTTTCAGGAATTAAGCGGGATGAGGGTTAAGCGCTTGAAGGATTAACTTATGTATCACATTCTGGCAAGAGTATTGTTCTCTAGTCGGTTTACCAATGCGAGCATGATATATGCGACAGTATTAATATGCAATACAACGCCTGCCTCCAGTGGTCAAGGATTAGAGTTTCCTTTATTTCTAGTCATTCGCTAAGTTTGAACTCAACGGTATTCATTTAAATCATGTCACCTTTTCCCTCATATTTTTTTCTTTTCTTCTTTTGAAACAATGTTTTCCACTTTTACTCATAGGTTATCCATTCAATTAAAGAGATTTTCTAATTTTTGACAAAATATATTCAAAGTCGTCTGCTGCAGAATTGTCGTATGAGGGAAAGGGTTAAGCGCCAAATTTCCCAAAATATCTACTCTTCCATGATCAAAACCAAGCGACTCCATTTTTTATTGAATAAGAGATTTGAAATGCTGATTTCAGGTGAGACAGCTCGTTGCAATCATCTTAATATCGCCATTTGCGCTGAAAGGGTTTAATATGTGTACGAAAGTTATTTCAACGCATATTTAGTTAAAATGTAAAGTTTAAAAAACTTCTTCTCGGAGACTTAATCGGGCCTGTGTAATTTGACACCACTATAAACTTGTGGAACAAGATGTGTTTGTGAAACACTGATGCCCCAGAATGGCAAATGGCAACATCTAAGTCAAAGGTCAAGGTCGCAAGGTCAAAAATGTTGGTACTGACAGAAAGGTCATGTCACAAGGAATACACATGTGAAATATGGTAGCCGTACCTGTTATGGTTCAAAAGAAGTGGTCAAGGTTAAAGGTTTTTTTCGAGAATGTCAACATCTAGGTCAAAGGTCAAGGTCGCAAGGTCAAAAATGTTGGTACTGACAGAAAGGTCATGTCACAAGGAATACACACGTGAAATATGGTAGCCGTACCTGTTATGGTTCAAAAGAAGTGGTCAAGGTTAAAGTTTTTTTCGAGAATGGCTACATCTAGGTCAAAGGTCAAGGTCGCAAGGTCACAAGGAATACACATGTGAAATAAGGGTAGCCGTACCTGTTATGGTTCAAAAGTAGTGGTCAAGGTTAAAGTTTTTTCGTGCAGACAGACGTGCAGACAGACATACAGACGTGCAGACAGACCCACCGAATCGGTGATTCCGGGAGCATAACAATGGGACACATTGCTTAAAAGGCAGTCGCGAGGATAAGCCTAAGGAGGCATGAACCGGTATCAGGATGAACTCTCCGTTATTTTAAACCGTTAACGTGATAAGGATTCAATATCGAACATTTCTAGAGTTTCTTGTTAGACGTTTAGCCATTCTGTATTGTTGACTAACGTTGCAGAAACATCCCATTTGTGTTAGTCAATATTCTCGTCAGATTGGGATTTTTTCTCTCACGAAAACCTGTGTAACATCTTGAAAATTGAAACTATTGTTAAAATAAAGGAAATATTTTCCAGTTTCCAATAATGTTTTCAAACGTCGTCTATTGTTTGAACGACAAACATTGCCAGCAATTTCTCCTTTTTTCTACACTATCTTAAAAAGTCGTGCATTATAGATACATCAGATGATCCGTTCAACGAGAAAGCCAACGTTATGGTCCCTGCGTAATGTATCGATTCAGATCAGCCTGCGCAGTCTGCACAGGCATATCCGGGCCAACACTTTCCGTCACAGGGGGATAGAGGTATAGAGTAATGATTCATGAAACAGAAAATCAACAGGAGACGAAAAGTGTCTGTCTGGGTTAGCCTGCACAGCATGTTTAGGCTGATCCGGGTCAATACTTTACACACACAACAGTTGGTTTTCTCGTAATTCGGCTCAAATGTTGTTTGTTTAACCCTTTCCCTCATATAGACGCTTTCTGACGACTCTGCAGCAGACAGCTTTTTGAAAACATAGTGTCAAAAAAAGAAATTGCACAAAACGTGCAATTTCTCCTTTTGCCACAATGTTTTTCACTTTTTGTCATAGGTTATCCATTCAATTATGGAGATTTTCTAATTTTTGACAAAATACGTTCAAAGTCGTCTGCTGCAGAATTGCCGTATGAGGGAAAGGGTTAAGAAATTAGGTTTATCTACAATCACACGTACCTAACAACATCCCCTATCCCGAGTCATAGTGATAACCGTGTACTTTCATAGATTAAGAGAGATGATAGCAGAAATAAGTAGATAATAAAACTAGAAAGAGTCCGGGTATTTTATGGTTACCTCAGCGTCAAATAATCACTTTCTATAAGTAATAATCTACTGATAGTTGAACTAGTTACCCGCTCTCCGATATGCTTCGTCCCTTTTCCCTATTGTAGTTGTATTTCCACGCATCTGCTGCAGACAACCTTTCAAAACGTCGGAAATTGATCATGATGAGCAATTACTCCTTTTTCCACACTGATTCCATCTCTATTTGATGATGATGTTTTCATTTATAGAGAGTTTTGCCTTACTGTTTTCAAAGTCGCCTGCTGCACATTTGTTATAAGTGGGAATGGGTTAAAACATCTGAGTATGGAACTAAAAACATTATTGTGTATTTATTGTACTACCTAAAGTTATGTCGTATACATGAGTATATAATGTTTTTATAACAATTATGTTCTAGTTATTTGTTAGCTAATAAGACCTGTGATAACCTAGTCAAGTATTGTATTGTAATTTGATGGTGAGCTAATACGATTTATCTCAACGTAAGACAATCACCAGGTTTATAGAATGGGATTACGGTATTTCAAAAATCCTTTGAAAAAAACAACAAATTTCACTGAAAAATGAAGACGTTATTAGATTTCCGATCCTAAATATTTGGAGAACGAAATGTAACTTCCGTCTCCGCAAATTAAGTGAATTCCTAGCCTGGTAACGGATCGTTTACTCAGTTAGGTCATAAATAAGTGAACTGGCGCCGTGATATTAATGAAATAGTGTTAAAAACGGCGTAAAATCCAAATAAAACAAACACAAACATAAAGAGAAATATGACGCATGTATATACATTAGATTTTCGTTTAGGGATTGTGGGTCTTGTTACCATCTCAATACGGTAACCCGTTACCCTTTCCCGAATGCAGACGCATTTTTACGCATCTTCAGGCAGACGACGTTTGAAAACGTTTCGGCAAACGTAGAAGGTGTTCATTATGACGAATTTCTCCTTTTGCCACAATGTTTTCTACTCTGTATTAAAACTGTACTATCATTTCATAAGTATGTCGATTGTTCCATATTTCCCCCTCGATGTTTTCCAAGTCGTCTGCTGCATATGCTAACATAGACATGATAAAGGGTACATAGACACTCTGTTACTGGTAGGGACAGCACGTATATTATGTTTGCCAAACGTTACATCTCGGACTGTAAAAAATACGTGTAGATGGCCAGTGAAGCCTTAGGTGAAATAGTGCACATGCACAGGTTCGTCCGAGTCGTCACTGTTGGCACAGACGTAAAGGCCCGAAATCGTCGGACGCGGATCTTGTGTATATGTAATCCAGACCCGGATGTTCGAGTCAAGTGTTTCCAGTTATTCCTCAGATAAATTTACAAAATAAATAGGCGGCTAACCAAAGAAAACTGAAACGTAATCCAGAAACCTATTTTGTAATCATAACCGAGCATGCTAAGATTTGTGAGTGATAGATCATTTATTTTCTTAGAAAAATAGAAATCGAATAGGGCTTCTGACTCGTAGTTTGTTTCAAAGCATTTACTGAGTGGAATTACGGTATTTCAAAATCATCTTAGCGTCAATCAGATTAAAAATGCATTCGCATTAAACGTTTTTATATCCATTGTGGTTAGATCGTCTGCCTCGAGAGCGGGAGACTAGGGTTCGATCCCCGGTCGGGAGTAATGGCTTCCCTCATTGGCCCTCATGCTTGTAGAGATAGCATTTTAACGGATGCCTCGGTGTCAGAATAAATAATTCCGATGGTACTGGTAATTCACCGATACGACACCGTGATAACTGAAATGCTATTGTAATTGGCGAGCCCTGATAGCTCAGTCGGTAGCGACGTGGGATGTCAATCCAGGGATTATAAATTCGAACCCCAGCTCGACCAACATACTTTTTGACGTTTGACAAAAGACACTGTGAAAGACGTCATTCGTCTTCCACCATTGGGCTAACAGTCTATGTGAAAACATAACCAGTTGCTTGGAAGTTCTGTTGCCTGGAGTACTGGTATGGGAAAGTCAGGAAAGTCATGGTTAGGTGAACTGACCGCCGTGATATGCGTTGAACCAAAATCAATTAATTAATCAAGCATTTGGCTTACAAACGTCATTCAAATAAACCGGCAAATGTCCTTCTCTGGCATGTAATTTTTGTTGTGGCTCTTTGGTAAATTGACCTTTGACATGCAATGGTTAATAATTCTACCTTTATCAAATCATTAGTTAGATAAAATAGACTCGAATATGCGGATAATTCGCTATGAACCATTTCCAGGAATGCAACTGTCTTTTGAAATCATACGAGCAATCAGAAGTAGTCACAATGTATAAGTGTGGTATAACTGAAATACTTCTAGGAAACTGGTTGAACCTATATTTAAATAAAAAGAAACAAACTGGTAGTCTTCTTTCTACCTGCCCCACCATTCCCAGACAATTGTGAACACTGCTTGTTTTCATTCATCATATGTCATGTTAGGAATTCTCTTTCCTTATCTATGTACCGCTTGTATAGTTAAACCTACGCTAAAGACCATACTTGTAAATATAGCAATTCCCTGTCTATATATAGCAACCACACTTTTAATGCCCTAATTACTCATTTTCTGCATGAATGACCATGTAATTAAAGACCACCTGTGACTCAAGACCAGATTGTTTTATTCGCATGGGTTGGTTTTAAACACAAGTTGAACTGTACTTCAACTGACGCCTTTAGGTTTGTTTACGAGGAATTCACCATATATTAAAAACGTTTCAGATAAGTATACTTTCCATTTTCGATAACAAAACGTAGCAGATGACTATGAAAACTAGGCATAAAAGAAATATCTCTAAAGTGAAAGCATATTTCATTTTGATCTTTTTAATCAGAGTAAGAAACATTGTGACAAAGGGAGAAATTGTTCATTTTATGGGCCATTTCTCGTTTGCCACGAAGTTTTCTAAAGTGGTCTGCTGCAGAGGTGTCAAAATACGACTTCGCGCGAGGAAGGAATAAAGTTGTTATTATGGGAAACGTCCAGTTTTCTAATAAGAAATCGACTGAATAAAAATCAACTCGCCGCAGTATTTGAACGTAGAGACAGCTGCCAAGAAATCACCTCTCTCTCTCTCTCTTTTGAAACGCTGGTTACGAATCGTTTACTTGATTTTGGGAAAGAGCATCGGGAAACTTTCACACACTTATCGTAATAGTATTTTATGTTGAAAATATAGAACAGAAAAAATGAGCAATTTCTATTTTTTCCTAACACTAATCAGTCGAGTCCTGGATGCTGAGTCGGTAGCAACTCGGGCTGTCTGTCAATCCAGGGGTTTGGAGCTCAAATCATAGCTCGGTCAGTATACTTTTCAACGTTTGACAGAAGTCAATGAGACAAACGTTATTATTCTTCCTCCAATGGGTTAATTCTCTATATTAAAAAAGCCAGTTAATTGGAACGACTGTTGTGTGGAGTACTGCTGTGAGAAAGCCGGGAAACACTTCGGAAGGTGAACTAGTCTTATATGGGTCTGTAACTATTAAACTCTGAAAACGTTCTCAGTGCTCAGAAATGAACTCCATGCTCCAAATAAGGCTTCTGATTGGTCAATTTTAAAAGGAATTAGCTTCTGACCAATCATACACTTGAGCGTAAATTCTGAGCACAGATTAAACATTTATAGTTTTGGCGCATGACTGTAAAATTAATTGTAAACGGCGTAAAACCCCATTCAATCAATCTTACATTTTTGTCTAGCAAAACTGTATAAATATAACTTCAGTTTAACGGGTAAACCGAGAGTGCGTTAAAGCATCTAAAATACGCCGAAACAGATAATTGTAGAATGAGTCAAACATATATGTTGAAACAAAGAACATGATACTTTTGTTTTTGTGTTTGTGTCGTCTGCTAAACTCATTATCTTCTCCTCGTTTGTGTGCGAGACCTTGAACTAACAAGCTCAAATCCGTTATTTGAAAGTCTGTTAGTAGTTAATCTTTCCCACTCGCAGACGCATTTTGACGCATTTGCAGCAGAGTTTCTTTAAAATCAGTGTGGCCAAAGGAGAAATTGTTCATAATGAATAATTTCTCCTTTTGCCACTCAATTTTCAACTATGCTCAATTATCAAACGTTCATTTAAAGAGATCTTGATTTTTTCCATCGAGATGTTTTCAATGTTGTCTGCTCTAGATGTTTCGTAACTGGGAATGGGTAAATAGTTAAATGTTTTTTATAAATATTAAAGTCTTATATTTACCAAATATTTATCATAATAAATGTTACTATGTAGTTGATGTCGTTTCAAACGGAAACATCACACGGAAACATGTTAACGCCTGTAAGATTAGCAGCACATAATCAAGTATATCTTAAAACAGGGATTATAAAGTTAACCCTTTCCCTCATACAGACGCTTTCTGACGCCTCTGCAGCAGACGGCGTTTTGAAAACATAGTGACAAAAGAAGAAATTGCTCAAAACGAGCAATTTCTCCTTTTGCCACAATGTTTTCCACTTTTAGTCATAGGTCATCCATTCAATTATAAAGATTTTCTATTTTTTGACAAATTATGTTCAAAGTCGTCTGCTGCATAATTGTCGTATGAGGGAAAGGGTTAAAATGGGACCATTCTCAAGATGAGGATTTTTCCTTTATCATGATGTTTTACAATTTCGCCAGCAGCAATGGTGGCAAACGTCAATTACATCGGCGAAAAGGTTAACCAATTTTACGGTCTTCATTTTGACAATCTTCGTGAAACAGTCTGGTTAGATTAGTTTTACTGTTACTGCAACAACAACACGCATGATCAAGCAAGGAATCGCGTCTTCTCGTAAAAAGTGTAAAGTGGAACTGTTGGTGTAATATTTAGTAAACACCAAGAACTCATTATAGGTAATTACTGAAAGACATTTAAAACTCCTTAACACTTTACCAAATGTAGAAGCATTTTTGCAGATCTAAAGCAGAAGCCTTTAAAAAAAAAACACTGTTGCAAGGGAAGACATTGTTCGTATTGAGCAATTTCGTCTTTTGCCACAATGTTTTCAATAATCATCATTTTATTAATAGTTTTTGTCCATAGTTTTACAAGGGACGTAGATTATCTATGTCCCTGGTTTTACATAGACGTTAAATGTTATCAAATTCGTCTGCTGGAAGTAGCAGCAGTAAGGAGGAACACATATGGATAAGCAATCTTTAGAAGGAAGGAACGTGGCTGATTACATCGAAAATAATGCCGAGCCCCGCTAGTCGGTATCGACGCGGACTGTCAATCCAGAGGTTCGAAGCCCATCTCAGTCAGCATTCATTCTGATTTCCGATTTTTTTTAATGAGACATGCGTTATTCGATTTCCAAATATATGCGTGTTAGTTTAAGGGGGAAGGTAGCAAGTGGCAACGGTAAGAATGGTATGTCGAGTACTGGTGCGACACAGCCCGGAATCACATAGGTAGGTGAACTGGCAGCCGAGATGAGGCTTAACAATGCTCGAAAGCGGCGTTAAATCCCAATCAAGCAATCGAAAGTAACCATTTTCCCTAAAATACATGTACACGCAATAATGGAAGAATTTAATATATCGTCAATCATTCGCTTAATATAGACATCTTTAGTCGCAAATGCAGCAGACGACATTTTGAAACGTCGATGATTTGATTTGTTTGGATTTAATACCGTTTTCAATATTATTTCAGTTATATCACGGCGACAGTTCACTTCTTTGTGATCCCTGGATAAACAAACCAGTACTAGGCTAAGAAATGTGTCTTATTTTGTTCTGTTGTTATATATATATGAGCCGTTTCACGAGACAACCAACAGTGTGGACTCTGCGAGAAGTATCGACCCGAATCAGCCTAAGCATGCCGCGCAGGCTAATCCGGACCTACACTTTTCGCCTCCTGTGTAGTTTCTGTTTCAGAACCATTACTCTATACCTCTATGCCTCTGAGACGAAAACTGTTGGCCCGGATTAGCCTGCGCGGACTGCGCAAGCTGATCTGGAGCGATTAATTACGCAGAGGCCATAATGTAGGTTTTCTCGTGGAACGGCTTATATATCTTCATGATATTACCCTTTCGGATAGTGTTTGAAAAGCGGTTCGTATACGGCTCACGACTACATGTACATCATCAGGTGAGAAGTTACCCTTTCCCGCATACAACAAATCTGCAGCGGACGACTTCTAAACATATAGGCAAAAATACGTTTTATTTCATAAGGGAAAGGTTAATTATTGAAAAAGAGTTGAAAACATTATGGCAAAAGGAGAATCTGCTTATGATTACCAATTTCTACTTTTGACTCAATGTTTTCAAAAGTTGTCTGCTGCAAAGGTGTCAGAGTGCGTCTGTTTGTGGGATAATTTAAACAGATGCTAAATTCAATTACCATGGATAACATGGCAAATGGTCGGTTAGTGTGTAAACAGATTATGGTATCAATAACAAAATATGATTATTATACATTTATATACACTAAATCGAATGTTTCGTGTTATTCCAACACTATCCTGGAAGAAACCTGTCTTTGGAAAACATTGTAGCAGAGCAGCTGATTTCCGAAGGTCAATATGCTTATGGCATTTGAGCCGTTCCGTGAGAAAACCAACATTATGGACTCTGCGTAATGTATCGACCCTGATCAGCCTGCGCAGTCCGCGCAGGCTGATCCGGGCGGACACATTCCGTATCAGAGGTATAGAGGTATAGAGTGATGATTCCTGAAACAAAAAATCCACAGGAGGCGAAGTGTCTGTCCGGGTTAGCAAGCGTGGCATGCTTAGGCTGATCAGGGTCGATACCTTACGTAGAGTTCACAATGTTTGTTTTCTGGTCATTCGGCTCATATCAGGAACAGACATAAACTAGCGGTGCTCCAGGAAAACAAAACTTAGCGTAATCATAACACGTATGTAAAACAAAAACGGCCTGCACATCAAAGATAAAAGATACACGTGGATTCTATCTATTTTACGGAATGTTCTTGGACCGTTCTATAACTAATTGACGATCAGTGCATATCAAGATTAGTCTGCACGAACGCGCAGGTAGATCTTTATGTAGACGAGTCATAAATACATTATACCTGGTTATCGCAGTGTGCCACATAAACAAGCATCCCACAATTCGCAAGACTTTCACTTTCATGCATTTCTATTAACAGCTAGATTTTTACACATAGATTGAATGATAAGTTTGAAACCGGGCGTCCCGGGTTCGATCCCCAGTCGCGGCACGACGGTCACGGTGGAGTGCCCTTGGGCAAGGCACATTTTCTAGCCTAGTATACTGGTTTGTTTACCCAGGGATCATGAATAAGTTAACTGTCGCCGTGATATAACTGAAATAATGTTGAAAGCGGCGTAAAACTCCAATAAATAAATAAATAAATAAATTGATAAGTGTTAAACGCCGTTTTCACCAATTGTCACGGCGGCTAGTTCACCTACTCATGTGTTTCCTGGCCTTTTCACACCAGTTATTCACACAGCAGTCTTTTTCAAGCAACTGGCTGCTTTCTTACATAGACTGTATTCCCATTGGTGGAAGACGAATGACGCTTATAGCATTGACTTTTGTCAAACGTCGAACAGAATATTGGGGATGATATGGGGTTTAAACTCACAACCCCTGGATTGACAGCCCACGACGCTACCGACTAAGCTACCATGGCTCGGCTTTACACATACAGACTGACTGGAATTGCTCTGTTGTTTATGTTCGATGGAACGAGCCCTCGCCACATGTTCGCACGTGCACGAGCTTCCCCATTTTCATAGTACGCGGCTCGTATATATATCATATATTTTATTGGAGGGTGGTGTTTGAGCCACATTGCGTAATTATTCTAATGACTTTTTATTATATCCAGAAAGGGCGTGGCGCTTATGTTCATGTTATAAAACATGCAGGGGTTGAACTATAAAAGATTTTGGTTTGTGATCTTTAGTACCTATCCTTAACCCGTTCCCACACACAGACCCATTCTGACATCTCTACCGCGGATTACTTGTCAAAACATTGTGGCATAGGGATTAATTGTTCAAAATAAGCAATTTCGCCTTCTGCCACAATGTTTTCAACCCCTTTTCAATAGTTCCACATTAATTTATAGCTTTGTTTCATATTTTTTTGTCTATATGTTTACACAGTTGTCTGCTTCAGATTTATTGAACGTGGGAAAAGTTTGAATATAAAGTGATGCTGTACTGAATTGAATTTTTTATAACTGTAAGACTGGAATCAGGGATACAAGCTTGAAGTATTATTACAATATCAGCTTTAAACTCCTTCTGTCTTTCTATTGAAGCTTCCCATTACTGAAATTTCATTTCAGGTTAAGATCTCTTTCCCTCATACAGACGCTTTCTGACGCCTCTGCAGCAGACGTCTTTTTGAAAACATAGTGTCAAAAGAAGAAATTGCTCAAAACGATTTTCTATTTTTTGACGAAATATGTTCAAAGTCGTCTGCTACAGAATTGTCGTATGAGGGAAAGGGTTAATGTTATATAATCTTGATGCGAGTACGTGTACACTATTTAAATGAATGAACTGGTTCAAGTGTATGCGCAGATAGGGAGAAAGATGTGTTTGTTTTGGGTTTACGTCGTTTTCAGCATCCAAGGTCATATTGCAGCGAAGAGGAAAGATGATATTGGTCCCACACCATAAATTAAAATATAAGGTATACAACTAATACTACCATAGCCTCCTTGAGCTCAAGAGTATGGCATCGACTCCTCTTTAAGAAACAGTTCAAGATGATTATACTAACTATTTTTCAAAGAAGCAGTAAATGTTGAGCAGGCTGATCTGGATCAACGTCGATCGCAAAGCTCGAAAGGTATCAATATTTCTAGATTTGAAATTATTAGGGAAAACAGAGCAAGTTCTCCGTTTGTCAAAATGTTTTCAAAACTCGTCTGTTACACATGCGTCAACATGCGTCATCAAGAAGGTTAATATGTAAGCAAAATTTAACTTTAACTCCAGTAAAACATTTTATAGCTACTTTTATTCACGTCATCAAGAAGGTTAATATGTAAGCAAAATTTAACTTTAACTCCAGTAAAACATTTTATAGCTACTTTTATTCACGTCATCAAGTAGGATAATATGTAAGCAAATTTAACTTTAACTCCAGTTAAACATTTTATAGCTACTTTTATTCACGTCATCAAGTAGGATAATATGTAAGCAAATTTAACTTTAACTCCAGTAAAACATTTTATAGCTACTTTTATTCACGTCATCAAGTAGGATAATATGTAAGCAAATTTAACTTTAACTCCAGTAAAACATTTTATAGCTACTTTTATTCACGTCATCAAGAAGGTTAATATGTAAGCAAATTTAACTTTAACTCCAGTAAAACATTTTATAGCTACTTTTATTCACGTCATCAAGTAGGATAATATGTAAGCAAATTTAACTTTAACTCCAGTAAAACATTTTATAGCTACTTTTATTCACGTCATCAAGTAGGATAATATGGAAGCAAATTTAACTTTTACTCCAGTAAAACATTTTATAGCTACTTTTATTCACGTCATCAAGTAGGATAATATGGAAGCAAATTTAACTTTTACTCCAGTAAAACATTTTGTAGCTACTTTTATTCACAAATCAATTATTTGTCTGGTAATGATTTTTCTTATTTATTTTAAATATTTGCATAGGAACATAGTCAAATACAGACTGCATTAGTAATGAAACCAAGATATTTCCTGATCATTTCACTAAAATAAACATTTACTCGATTTCTAATTATTTCCTCCGTTATATTTAGACTTCATCAAAGGAATGCTATGTTAAAATAAAAAATACAAATGTAAGAAATAAACATATTACAAATGAGTCGTTCCATGCGAAAACCAACATTGTGGACTCTGCGTAAAGTATTCACCCGGATCAGCCTAGGCGTGTAGTGCGGGTTAATCCGGACATACACTTTTCGCCTCCTGTGAATTTTCGTTTTCAGGAATCATTACCCTATACCTCTGTCCCCCTGAGATGTGTCGGTTCGGATTAGCCTGCGAGGACTGCGCAGGCTGATCTGGGTCGATACTTTACGCAGAGTCCATAATGTTGGTTTTCTCGCTGAAGGGCTCAAATGAATTAAATATTTTCTGAAAAGAGAAATTAAATGCGAGTCTTTTCCTCAATGTTTTCTATCTCCCAGACGACGTTTGAATCAGAAAAAGAGTTAAATTTCCCAGAATGATTGCAGGTCGTAATTTACAGAGGTGATGATAAACGTGTTGTTTATAACCCCCCTGTTATTTATAAACCCCCGCAGACAAAAACTATCTTTATAGTCTGATATACAATAATAAACAATTCGCATATATAATTTTTGTTTTATGGAACAACCCTTATTTCGCTATGATTCTAGTAAATTAAGGGTCCTCTTAACACTTCAGGGAGAACATAATTATATTATAACATAACTATATTATAACATAATTATCATCGGAACCCATGTTAAATTCCAACTTTCGTAAACAAAAATCCTTGATTTAGGGCACATTTGATTTGTCCCTCAAAATAGCTATTGCTGGCACAGTTACAACATTTGTTATTCAGCCGTGTCAAAATTTCAAGGTCAAACCCCACCCTCATAATCATGTTATTTACAGCATTTGAAATATATATATCCCTGGCTGTACCTGGGCAAATATACTTTTCTTTTATTCTAAAATCAGCGTTATTAATATCAATTAATATGTTTTAATATTTTTTTTAATAAATGGGACCGCCTCGGTGGTATATTTGTAGAGCGTCCGTCTCGAGTTCACGGGTTCGATCACCAGTCGGGTCATACCAAAGTCTTTAAACATTGTAGTTATCTCTTCCCATCTTTGCCATCAGCGTTGCGAGGGTACCATCATGACTGACGGGCTGGTGTCAGGATAAATGGACCAGTAGTACTGATAACTTACCAAGGAAACGCCGTGATATAACTGACGGGCTGGTGTCAGGATAAATGGACCAGTAGTACTGATAACTTACCAAGGAAACGCCGTGATTTAACTGACTGACGGGCTGGTGTCAGGATAAATGGACCAGTAGTACTGATAACTTACCAAGGAAACGCCGTGATTTAACTGACTGACGGGCTGGTGTCAGGATACATGGACCAGTAGTACTGATAACTTACCAAGGAAACGCCGTGATATAACTGACTGACTGGCTGGTGTCAGGATACATGGACCAGTAGTACTGATAACTTACCAAGGAAACGCCGTGATATAACTGACTGACTGGCTGGTGTCAGGATAAATGGACCAGTAGTACTGATAACTTACCAAGGAAACGCCGTGATTTAACTGACTGACGGGCTGGTGTCAGGATAAATGGACCAGTAGTACTGATAACTTACCAAGGAAACGCCGTGATATAACTGACTGACAGGCTGGTGTCAGGATAAATGGACCAGTAGTACTGATAACTTACCAAGGAAACGCCGTGATATAACTGACTGACAGGCTGGTGTCAGGATAAATGGACCAGTAGTACTGATAACTTACCAAGGAAACGCCGTGATATAACTGACTGACAGGCTGGTGTCAGGATAAATGGACCAGTAGTACTGATAACTTACCAAGGAAACGCCGTGATTTAACTGACTGACTGGCTGGTGTCAGGATAAATGGACCAGTAGTACTGATAACTTTCCAAGGAAACGCCGTGATTTCACTGACTGACTGGCTGGTGTCAGGATAAATGGACCAGTAGTACTGATAACTTACCAAGGAAACGCCGTGATTTAACTGACTGACTGGCTGGTGTCAGGATAAATGGACCAGTAGTACTGATAACTTACCAAGGAAACGCCGTGATTTAACTGACTGACTGGCTGGTGTCAGGATAAATGGACCAGTAGTACTGATAACTTACCAAGGAAACGCCGTGATTTAACTGACTGACTGGCTGGTGTCAGGATAAATGGACCAGTAGTACTGATAACTTACCAAGGAAACGCCGTGATTTAACTGACTGACTGGCTGGTGTCAGGATAAATGGACCAGTAGTACTGATAACTTACCAAGGAAACGCCGTGATTTAACTGACTGACTGGCTGGTGTCAGGATAAATGGACCAGTAGTACTGATAACTTACCAAGGAAACGCCGTGATTTAACTGAAATCAATGTTGAATGCAGCGTTAAGCACCCACACAATTAATCATTATTAATATCAATTGATCACGATGTCTGTGCAATGATGTATATTACCATGACGTATTGACATTTGTTTTAACTAAATTCAAAGTGTGTCTTTTACACGACTATGTGTAATATCATAAAACAAAACACATATGCGTCAGTCATCTTTCTCACATAAGAAATCTGCAGCAAACGACTTTTGAAGGAGAAGAGATACACAATGTTTTAAAAAGTAGTCTGCTCTCGACTTGTCAAAATGCATCTACACGTGAAAAGGGTTAAGTAGATTTCAAGACCATTTTTATGCGGGGGATTCAGCTATGCTGAATACCTCCGTATATTGTCACGCCCTGCTTTCAGGAATTGAAAAAGTTGTAAATTGTTTGTGCTGCCCTCTGTTTTTTCAAAATGGACAATTTTTCTTGATTGTCCAGGGATCAGTTAAATACGTTTCACAACAAGCTAAACAGTATGCACATTATACAAAGTAAACGTACACAATGTAAAGTTTTAATCCATGAAGTTGTATACATAATTTAGAAATTTAAGTTAGACATAAGGATCTTAAATGTTTCTTTTAAATATATGGAAACGAGTAGTTTGAAAGCGGGTAGTTCAAAAACCTTTAAGAGAATCCCTGCAATGAAAAATACGGAAATACGGCTTTCGTGCATCGTCAAAAGTTTCCCTTGTTAACACTCTACAGGCTATATTTTGCATCGGATCTTCATGACAGTTTATCAGAACATTCATCTCCATCAAATCTTGGACAAGTTTGAAACTGGGCCATTTGAGGTCAAAAACTAGGTCACTAGGTCAAATTTAAGGAAAATCTTGTTAACACTCTAGAGGCCACATTTTCAACTTGAGTATGTTGAAACTTTATCAGAATGTTTGTCTTGATAGTGTTAGTCAAGTTCGAAAATGAGTCATGTCGGGTCAAAAAGTAGGTCACTAGGTCAAATTCAAGGAAAAGCTTGTTAACACTCTAGTTAACAGTCAAGTTGAAATATGGGTCATATTGGGTCAGAAACTAGGTCACTAGGCCAAATTAAAGGACAATCTTGTTAACACTGTAGAAGCCGCATCTTTTACAAAGGCAGCTTGAAATTTGGTCAGAATGTTTATCTAAATGATATATCTAAGCCGAGTTCAAATATGGGTCAAGCCGGGTCAAAAAATAAAATCTTGTTAACACTTTAGAGGCCTTATTTTAAACTTGAGCATGTTGAAACTTTATCAGAATGTTTGTCTTCATGATATGTAGGTCAAGTTCGAACATGGGTTATGATGGGTCAAAAAGTAGGTCACTAGGTCAAATTGAAGGAAAAGTTTGTTAACACTCTGGAGTCCGCAATATTTGCTTCTTTGAAATTTTGTCTAGGCCAAATTTAAGGAAAAACTCTGTATAACCATCTTTTTTGGCTACAGCAGCTTGAAATTTGGTCAGAATTTTATCTAAATGATATCTAGGCAAAGTTTAAGGAAAAACTCTGTAGAACCATCTTTTTTGGCTACAGCAGCTTGAAATTTGGTCAGAATTATATCTAAATGATATCTATGTCAAGTTTGAATATGGGTCTTGTTGGGTCAAAAAGTAGGTCACTAGGTCAAATTGAAGGAAACTCTTGTTAACACTCTTGAGCCAACATCCCCCGCATTTGAGTACTTTAAGTACTTTGATACACTCTTGAGCCAACATCCCCCGCATTTGAGTACTTTAAGTACTTTGATTCATATAAACGTACGTACCCTTCAAGATTGCTTGCTTGAATGACTTTAAAAGGTGAACACAGAAGATCATGTTCAGATTGTGTGATAGCACAGTCAGGCGTGGGTTTTTGATGCTCGTAAAGTGTAAGGGTCGTTGAGACAAGGATTGGCTGAAATGGTTTCTTCCAGTTGCTTAGACACTAAACAATTATCATCACATCAAAAATAAAATACATTTATTACAATTTTGTCATCCTATGATGATTCTAGTGGACTAGTTGTATGGTGTTTTATAAATTGTCGTTTCATGGGTGAGTTACCCATTTTTCCTGATACCAGCGAGTCAGTCGTAATACATACCCCGCAGCCCTGAGCGCCAATGATTACTATCAGTTTCGAAACTTTATATGACCCGGTCGAACATCGAACACACGACCTCCCGCATTCGATGCGGACGTTCCACCATTACACCACCGAGGTTGTTTCGCAGAATATTCATAAATATGTTCGAGTATTTAAAGCATTCCAAGGAAACGTGAACAATCAAGTTGAGATAAAAATGCATGTACGTACGCTGGCAACGATCATTCTTCTCAGCTTACGCCAAACCTCTCGCCTGTGCAGACAAATTGCCATGCATCTATACAAGACGACTTTTGAAAAACAATGTTTTCAACCGTATCAAATAGCTATACTTTATTTAATGAGACATTTCGTAATTTGGGACAGATGCTTTTAACGTCGACTAAATGAAGTATATGTGGGAGAGGTTTCACGTCGGATTTATCAGGGAAACGTTGTTAGATCCATTTAGAACATGTGAGAGTAAGAGCGGACTGCGTATCCGATTTCTGAGAATGTTAATTTACCATGACACTTCCTGCTGTTGTAATAAATTTAAAACCAGTCATTGTCTATACCGCTCCACGCCAGACTTTGGCTGTCATTTTCCCCCTTTTCTCCCTTTACGAATATTCTGTATGTCGCTTAACCCTTTCCCACATACAGACGCCTCTGCAGCAGATGAATTTTGAAAACACTGTGACAAAAGGAAAAATTGCTCAACATGAGCAATTTCTCAATTTGCCACAATGTTTTCAACTTTTTGCATTAATGTTACCTTCATTTATAGAGAATTTCTGTGTTTTTGCCTAGATATGTTCACAGTCGTCTACTGCAGATTTGTTGTATGTGTGAAAGGGTTAATCCTTTCGCTGCCAAATGAAATTAAAGGATTTTGCAAATAATTCAGATTCAGGTGAGACAGCTCATAAGCTCCAGAAATCTGCCTTGTTTATATATTCATAAGCAAAGTTTCTGTTGGACGTGGTCCACATGGAAGATTCGATTAATGTGCATCAAAACTGTTGATAATTCTAAATCTTGAAGTTAAGTTATACGGAAAGTACTATAAGCTGATTTAAGCCATATATGTTTTCAATTCTTAAAGTATTAGATAAAACGTCATTCTTATTAGTCGCCGGGCAGAAGCCCGCGACTTCTATTTTTAATAGGTTTTCGGAAATGACATGGGAGGGGGGATTATTATTAGAAAGAAACACATTTAGATGTCTTGAACATATTACAATTGTGTTTGTTAAAAACACTAAGTAATGACACATCTAAAATGAAATTAATATTCCGATGTTTTAGTCATTTTCAGTTTCTTTATTTTGACTCGCATTTATGTTTTTTTGTTTTATTTACAAAGACAAAACAGTCCCTATTAGCTAGACTGAAATACTTTATTTTACACTATATACTAGTCTACATGTAATCAAAAGGCGATAACTAAAAACCTTTACGTCGCACAGTCTAATTATTTGTTTACATACCAACTGCGTAGATCAATCTCCTTTGCAGAGAGCCGCTCTTTACACTCACTTACAAGTAGTAAATCATAGGTGGGTGATTTAAAATGTTTATTTGGTTCGAAACAAATGAAGACAAGAACAAACCGAGATAAAACTGGTTTTAATAGAAAAATTACTTTGAACGAACACTCTCTGCGTATAAAGAGAGTTTCAAGAACGACACCTCTGCGAATAAGAAAGAATCGGGTCTTTCGTAAAACATTATTTCGTCCTTGACAATTTTAAATGTGTCATTTAATTCCCTAAATGCACATTGCTTCCGATCTGCATATTGTTATGCATCATTGACACAAGGGCGCTCATCATAATATAATTTTAAAACATGAGTAGTTTGTTATTTTCATTATAAAAAAGGAAGGAAAGAATTAAAATAAATTAACATGTTGTAGGGCTCAGTTTATGTTCGAAATTAAGTTTAAATTATACAACAATTTCAATGAGATTTAACTGTTTAGTTGATATAATATTTCGAAGGTGGTCTAATTTATAAATATTGGATTACATTTCAACATTTGTTAAAGTATGATATAATTAGGATGCCAAGCTTATATCATTTTGAGAAAAAGAGAAAACTCATGTCTTCAGCGATTTAACCCTTATCTCATTGTTTTAAAAGTAGATTGCTGCAAAGGTGTCCACTGTTGACTTTAATAGAGGAAAGGTAAAATGACGTGCTATTGCATGCAACTCCTAAATTGTCTGTTTTGTGGTTTTATTGAAAGATAATAAAATTCAAATATTCTGACAAACATCTTGAAAAGTGTATGTGTAATTCACAAATCTTATAATTATTCCTTAATGAAAGCACTGTATACATACTAAGACTAATGATTGGCAAGATTACTCATTTCTATTACTGTTTATGATCAATAATTAGTTGGTTGTGTGTATGGTCAACCTACTTTGGAATGGAGATTGGTCATAAACAATGAAAGGCTTCAATTATCATTCACTTCGTTGACAAAACAATGCAAGTTATGAAACATTTTCACTTGACCCCATCCCTGATGTTCCAATATGCCCCTCAGTTGATAACTGTTTATTCAACTACTATAATGTTAGTGTAATGCATAACTGCAGTATGGATTTCCGGCGACATTGATGCGTTGCATCAACTTTCTCTTGTATGTATTTGTATATGTTTTGTAAATTGTACATGATAAGAGTATTAATGATATAAAGTGTTGTACATAATTGGCACGAACCCTAGATATATCAAAACAAATTAGTTTACTATTCGGTTAATATTAACTTCCGAAAAATTATTGAAGGTATAACTATGGAAAAGAGATGAAGGCCTTTATGTAAAAAGAGAGAATGTAATGAACGTTTCCCTCTTTTGTCATGGTGTTTTAAAAACTACGTACTGCTTATAATCGCATACAGAACATTTTCTATACTTGAATTTCTTTAATGTGATGTCAATCAAATGGACTTATTATGGATATGTAAATTTGCATAAAGGGCCGGAGTCATAAATTATTTAATACTCATATTGTATTGTAGTGTACTTTGTAAAATAACATATATTGCGTATACTTAAATTTCAACTAGATCGGAAAGCCCTTGAGACGATTTACTTATCCTTTATTAGACCACTATTAGAATACGCATACATTTCATGGGACAACTGTACAAAATATGAAATGGAAGAACTTGATTTAATTCAGAATACAGCCGCTAGAATATGCACAGGTTCCACAAAGCTCATATCTTTAATTTAATGGATTAGAAATATGATGGGAAAGCCTTCAAAGTCTCAGGAGAAAACATAAATTAATTATTTTTCACAAAATGATTCACAATATGTGTCTCCCTTATCTACCTGAACTATTCCCTCAACATATACACGCAGACACACGAAACAACTTCAGAAATTTACAAAATCTATAGTTCCCATTTTGTAGAACAAATATATATTACAAGAGTTGCTGCAAGATGCAGCAATTGGCGCGGGAATCAGCGGGTGTTATTATAAAACTGGTTTTAATTAACATTTCAATTATAAAAAAACTACTCGCATATACATAGACTGGTTCACTAATCTTAATATTATATTGCAAACTCGAACGAGAACCAGTGTAGTGACGAACTACTACAGAAATATCCAAGAGCTGACGGTAAAATACGGCGCATGCGCGATCAAGACGATTAACAAAGGCGCATGCGCAAACCCATTGCACCAGTGACAGTTTTTTCATAACCAATGTATGCACTGGCGTTGATGCACCCGCGCAATAAATCATTTCTGCCCTCTGTCATTCAAGACTGTAATTCTCTTTCTCCTGCAGTTAAAAACGCCAAATCATAGGCATCTTTTAAACGCCTACTTAATATTGACAGAACTCACACTCCTTTACTCTTCTATGCAGATCCTCCACACTCGTCTTCGAACCAAATGGAATGATGATCTTTTTTGCTAAGCAAGTAAGGTAAGGTATAGTTGTTTCAGAAATTTGTCAGTGTGGCCTTAACGAAAATACTCACCAATTTTTCTTCGTAATACCTCGCTATCAAAATCTTCGCTTTGATCTTTTCAACTCCGCGTCTCGATATTGTGCTTTAAATTTAAAGAACTTCTTATTTGGGGATTAATCGCTTTCGTATGTTACGAACGTTACATTGATATTTGTAATTATACACTGTGGAATCTTTAGTACTAGGTATGATATTACCCATTCTTGTTATACGTGTCTACCCCACCCAATCTTCCAGTGCCAGTTCCAGAAGTCCTTCGACTTCCGGCCTCAAAATCCTTTTTTTCTCCATTCTATATGATTTTTGTAGGATTATTTGATTTGTTCTTTTTTTCTAGATTATCGTACATTTAATAGTATTTCAGTCATCATTGGCATTGTCGCCAACATCACGGTAAGTACAACTATATTCAAGGAAAAAACTATATAATACATTTTTCAAAGCTTATTATAATACTCAAAACACAGGCTTAAGTTCACCTATCAATCATAGAAAACCTGGTTTGTCGCATTCCTGCGTTTCTTGTTTCAGTTATACCACGGCGTTTCCTGGGTAAGTTACCCATACTACTGGTCCGTTTATCCTGACACCAGCCAGTCAATCGTTCTGCTAACCCCGCAATCATGGGCACCAAGGAGAGCAGCCATTACTATCAAAAGTCTTTGGTAATATGACTATGACCCGATCGGGGATCGAACCCGCCACCTAACGCACCGGGGCGGACACATAAATGCGGACACTCTACCACTACACCACCGAGGCGAACACATAAATGCTCCCCTAAGGGGAATAGAACACCCGTTATCTCGCGTGCCAACCGGTGATACTTACCACTATACTATCGAGAAGATACTCCACAAGTAGTAAAACTTTCAGGCTGTCTTTGACGCATTTTCCGCATACGAATTTTGAATACAACGTGGAACAAATAAATTGCGCACGATGAGCAATTCTCTTTTTATGGCCTTTTTTAAAATCATATTCAAAAGTAACACTTTCGTTTATAGAGATTTCCTACAGTTTGCCATGTCTTCAAGAGCAAAGCGGTCAACCCCTTTTGTGTCCATAATGTAGTTGTAAGAACTTCCGCCTCGAGAGCGGAAGACCAGGGTTCGTTTCCCGGTCGGCTATTACCAAATTTGGCGCTCAGAGTTGCGGGGATAGCATGACGACTAACAGCCAGGTGCCAATGTAATCTTACCACCTGTACTGGTACCAATGTAAGCTTACCACCAGTACTGGTGCCAATGTAAGCTTACCACCAGTACTGGTAATTTATCCAGGAATCGGCGTGATATGACTGACACAAAATTAAAAGTGTCGTAAAACACCATCGAACCATCCGTATATTCCAAAAACTTCAAATTACATTTCATGAACATGTGCAGATCATAATGTTAGATAGCATCGCACACATCGGGTCAGAAGCGGGTTAATATTGACCAGTTATACTCAACAGCTGCTTACCCTTCTCGGCAAACAAACACATAAAACCACTTAGAACATATCAAGTCACAACTATGGAAAACCTATATCAACGACAGTTGATTTATTAAATAGTTGAACAACTTTTGACAAAAGGTGTAATTTCTCATGATGCCCCAATATTATCAACGCTAGTTAGCTGCTCCTGTGTCAAAATGTTTCCGGGTGTGGGGAAAGGGTTTAACATGGTTTCTGTGGGAAGAACGCGTTGTAACAGACATGCCCTTTCTGCTTCATTACAGTTTAACCGTTCTTTATAACCAAAATGCGTCAACCCTAAGAGTCACTGCCATTAACCCTTTAGCTAATAGAACTTAGGCATCCATTTTAGCAAACGTCTAGTGAAAATATTGTGGGGAAAAGAGAAATTGCTTTAAAGGAATCATTATACCTCTATCCCCCTAAGAGGGAATGTGTAGGGCCCGATTAGCCTGCGCGAATTGTGCAGGCTGATCTGGGTCGATACATTACGCACAGTCCATAATGATGGTCTTCTCGTGAAACGACTCAAATGAAGATCAACTGGCATACCTTTGGTGGAAGAAGAATCCATTTATTGATATGTAATGTAGTTGTACAGACAGCTTGCTCTGGATGGGCAACATTACCAAATACTTAACCCTTTCCCTCATACGACAATTCTGCAGCAGACGACTTTGAACGTATTTTGTCAAAAAATAGAAAATCTCCATAATTGAATGGATAACCTATGACGAAAAGTGGAAAACATTGTGGCAAAAGGAGAAATTGCACGTTTTGTGCAATTTCTTCTTTTGTCACTATGTTTTCAACAAGCTGTCTGCTGCAGAGGCGTCAGAAAGCGTCTATATGAGGGAAAGGGTTAACAACATGGTGGTAATGGCTGCCCTCCTTGGCGCTCAGGGCTGCAGGGTTAGCGTTACGACAATCTCATTAAAATCATCTCCTATTAACGCTACGCTTACATTTGGTCAGATCGTGTACTTTAGTCAGATTGGCGTTACGACTGACTGGCTGGTGTCAGGATCAAGGGACCAGAAGTACTGGTAACTTACCCAGGAAACGCCGTGATAGAACTGAAAACATGTTGAAAGCGTCGTTAAACATCATTCAATCTGAGTGGGTATAATCATCTTAGTGTGATGGGCCCGTTTGGTAATGTACACTATGTCATGAACCAACAGCTGACAGGTGCAGATCATTTCAAGAGACAGAGTTATACTATACAAGGGAATCGGGGTGCGGTACCCTAAGCTCTTTCCGAAAAGCACCTGAACCCATAGCTTTACTGCCTAAGAGTTTGCGACTCGAAAACGTGGATACTTTAGATGCAGACTTATTTCCTGTCCTTCGATTGTCACAAGTACGTACTTGGCTTAGTTATTGGAGCAGCGCATTCTATCAAAGAAACGTTTGTCTTTTAAAACAGATCGATCTCCAAATATATAGCATGCAAGGGAGACAATAGCATCGTGACGTTTAATTTTTGTGAAGTTTGTTATCTTTCCTGTCGAACGAAATGCTCCACTTTGAGACTTAAAACAAATAAAACATATATTGAAAGTCACGAAAACGGGATTTGAACATAACTAATTAAAAACAAAGCTATAGATTCAACTGACATTCAAGTAAAGCCATTGCGTAATTGAGAGAACGAACGACTGACGGATGGTCCCTCCTATGTTCGTCCTCTTGGGTAGTAAATCCATTGTTTCAAATGATGAACCGAGTTCATGTGGTAAAGGAATGAATCAGATAATGTGTTAATCTTATGCCACACCTCAAACCACGGAAGAACCCAGAAGTGTACACAGATGGACGGACAGGGGAGGATGCAAATGTGTAGGAGTGAACTAAAATAAATAAGATAAAGACATGAATTAAACATTTGACATTTTATTTGAAATATAGACTTTTCAATACATATAACAATGGATGGATGGGCCGCGTTTAGCAATGTTGTGTAACCCTTTCACACCTACTGAAGCGTTGACACATCAGCCGCAGACGACTTTTGAAAACATTGTGACGAAAGGAGAATGTGCTGAAAGCGAGCATTTTTACCAGTGCCAAATCATTTTCAACTCAATTAATAAGAGCCGTTCCACGAGAAAACAAACATTATTGACTCTGCGTAATGTATCGATACGATTCAGCCTAAGCATGCCGCGCAGGCTTACCCGCATATAACTTTTCGCCTCCTGTGGATTTTATGTTTCAGGAATCATTAATCTTTACCTCTATGGACCTTAAGGCGGAATGTGTCGGTCCGGATTAGCCTGCGCGGAATGCGCAGGCTGATCTGGATCGATAAATTACGCAGAGTAAATAATGTTGGTTTTCTCGTGGAACGGCTCATATGCTTTCACTTAATGGAAAGATTCCATATCATTTTCAATGTCGACTGGTGTATATTTGTTGTGTGTGGGAAAGTGTAAACGTTCTGTTGACGTACAATAAGTCGGGCTACATATCTAGGTTTTCACCAAAAGATGCATTGATGTCTAAATAGCGTCGGTGAATGATCGGATGAGACTCACTGTGTAATAACATTCTTACCCGAGTCTTCACTGAACGCTGACAAGATAAGACAGAACATCGCCAACGCGGCTCACATATAAAGCACATCGATGTTTACATACAATCAGTTTCTAATACTAAAAGTATTCAGTCTTTTGTAAAATTAGCAATTACAAAAGAAACAAAATGCATTATATGGTGTGATAACTTGTGAATGTTCTTTCTCAGAGATGAGAGAAGAGGGCGAAGAGGTAAGATGTCGATCGAACTGTATGTATAAGCTGCCCTATTGCCCAACAATTACATAATAAAATGCACGAGTTTGTTTCTTTGTAAACTAAAATGGTTTTCTTCAATATATAAATCTGCATATATTTACATTTGTTACATGACTCGTTGAAAGAAAAACATCGCTTATCACATTTAACTTGACGATATCATTAACCCTTTCCCTCATATGACAAATCTGCAGCAGACGACTTTGAACATATTTTGTCAAAAAATAGAAAATCTCTGTAATTGAATGGATAACCTAAAAAGTGGAAAACATTGTGGCAAAAGGAGAAATTGCTCGTCTGCTGCAGAGTTGTCAGAAAGAGTATATGAGGGAAAGGGTTATTATTGATTTCCGATAATTTTGCAAATATATAGATAGATGACTTTACCCACATACAATCAATATGTCGCAGACGACATAGAAAAAAAGAAGCAATAAAGCACATTTTAAATAAAGTTGAAAACGTTGTGGCTAAAGTAGAAATTACTATTTTGGGCATCTACATCCCACCGTAAGACGCGTTGATTTCGAAGTCGTCTGCTGCAAATTTATTGTGTGGTCTTATGGAGAATCTACCGCAGACGACGTTTGAAAACATTGTGACAAAAGGATTGATTGGGGTTTGACGCCGTTTTCAACAATTGTTCAGTCATATCACGGCGGCCAGTTCACCTATTCATATGTTTCTTGGCTTTCTCACACCAGTACTTCATACAACATTCTTTCGAAGCAACTGGCTGCTTTTCCAAATAGACTGATAGCCCATTGGTGGAAACGAATGACGCTTGTCACAATGACTGTTGTCAATCATCGGAAAGAATGTTGGTCGATATGGGGTTCGAACTCACAACCCCTGGATTGACAGCCCGCGTCGCTGCGACGGAGCTACCGGGCCTCGGCGTGACAAAGGAGAAATTGCTCATCATGAGCAATTCATCCTTTTGCTTTAATGTTATCAACTTTATTCAACGTTTGTACATCGTTTACAGATAGTTTTGACATTTTTGCCTAAATGTTTTCAAAGTCGTCTGCTGCAGATTTATTGTATGTTGGAAATGGTCAAAGGAATACTGGAGTACAAAGACTTGCTCATAGTGAGAAACTTATCCTTTTCCTACAATGTTTTTAACTTTATTCAAAACTTGTTCATCGTTAAAGCAGTTTCCATATTGTTTTCAAAGTCGCCTGTCTGCTGCTGATGTGTTGTATGTTGGAAAGAGTTTAACAAGAGACCTACTCAAGATATAACAAACACTAGAAAAAAGCACTTAATTATTTTAAATAAAAAGTTAAACTTCATATATAGAATATAGATGAATGTTTTTAATATATTGTTTTTCTTCCTTCCTTTCTTTCATAAAAGATGTCCCTGAATATCAAATTAATAAGCAATACATTTGTGTTCACACATTTAGTAATCGGATTAAACTATAGAGCATTTTAACCTTTTCACTTCATGTTTTTTTAAAAAGATGTAACAGCATAAATCACTTTAGCACAATTTTAGCACAAACCACTCAGGTTGTTCACGGCATCTGTCGAAGAGGTCACGGAAGTAGTAATAGATTTAACGTAATCCCACAGTAACTGTTGTTCAATCTCGCCCATGTTCTCTGTCCTAGCGTTGTCGCATGTTTCGTTTAGTTTGCGGCGTTTTATTGTCAAAGGGATGTTGGAATCCATGTGTGTTAACGGCGTTACAGCCTCGATCGTATCTCTTCTGCGGAACTGTTCAGGCGAATCCTTCGCAACGGGGCAACTAGACACGTCTGGTAACCGCATTCTGTAGCCAGGCCGTGTCGCCGACTGCTGTATAAATTTGTCGTCTACTATCGTATATTGCGTCTGTGTGTCACGCATGGATAAAGATGCCTCTTCTGTGGCATATTTCAGGGGTAGCACGATCTCTGGAAGGCCCAGTTCCTCGTGGATGTAAGTCTTGTACTTCCCCGACTTCTCGGCTTTCTTGTCGAGGATCTTGAACACGTGCGACGGAACTCTAGACAAATCAACCATCCAGTAACTACGTCCTTTACTTTTGATTCCGGTGATTTCGTCTTCTCCCGGAAGCGGATACGGAACCTTGTAGAAACAGGAATTGTGGGATAGATTGTGTCGTACGCAGTCGCGCCAGCCTGTGTAACTTCCCCGGAAAAACTCAAACATTTCCATGAGTTTGCTTAGAATACCGGACAGTGTCAGTCTTTGGTTTCGCGCGTTCTGGATGGTGGTGATAATCAAGGCACAGTATGAGTAAGGCGGTTTCGGATAACGTCTGTACTCCGACCTTGGCTTCCTTTTACTCAGATGAGATACGGGTTTCGATTTCACGGCTTCGGTTGATTCTGTACCGGATTCTACGTCCAAAGCCGTGCCTGATGCCGTTGTTATAGTGGATGAAGTTGAGGCTGATGACGCGGATGAGAGAACGCTGGACGGTCTATTCTGCTCGAAGGTCATTCTGTTATCGATTCCCGGCATTACGCTCGTAAGCACATTCCGGTTAAAGGGAGGTAAGTAATGGTCGTAGGTGAGCTGTTGATGGTTGTATCCGGAACCGTAGTTGGCATCCGTTGACCAAAATGTGATGGGTGGTGATTGATCCATGGTGGACGTATGGAGAGATGACAGCCATGGTTGAAAAGGTACGTGTGAGTAATCGGGCGTTGATGACGTCATCATGTTGTTGTTGTCTTCTAAGTCGTAGAAACAGAGGTTCGTTGGGTCAAAGTGGATGTCCGACATTTTGTTATCTGTAAAAGGAAAGGTCTGTTGTTATAATTTGCAAGAAAAGAATGCGTCAAATCGAAATTCTTCTGGTTTTATTTTTGTACCAAATTCAAGCTTATTATGGAATCATGCCATGCAAAAACCAACCAAAAAAATGGTTAAACTAATCATAATTGCGTTATGCATGGTTGTAACGGCCTGTGGTTACACTTCTATCTTTTCATTAAAGGTTATATCAATGGCACCATTAATTACAGGATTGCAGTGAAGACTATGACGAAACTGTTCGTACGCAATGGTTTGACTCACTCTTCATGGTTCGTAGATGCAATAAGATCTGAACCGTTCCACAAGAAACATACATTATGGACTCTAATGTATCGACCCAGATCAGCATGCGGGTTGACACATTCCGTCTCAGGGGGATAGAGGTATAGAGTAATGATTCCTGAAACGGAAAATCAACAGGTGACGAGGTGGGGAAAGGTGTCTGCCCGTTATGCCTGCGCAGCATGGTTAAGCTGATCTAGGTCGATACTTTACGCAGAGACCATACT
The DNA here is from genome assembly GCA_031761405.1 of Serripes groenlandicus. Classification (NCBI taxonomy): domain Eukaryota; kingdom Metazoa; phylum Mollusca; class Bivalvia; order Cardiida; family Cardiidae; genus Serripes; species Serripes groenlandicus. The sequence continues at coordinate 8,134,777 of JASEVX010000010.1, forward strand.
TTTTGTTTATTGTTCGAAGAACGGCTCACTTTATGTAGGGTTTTCTCTCTATTTGGTCGTAACTTTATTTTAACCCTTTCTCACATACAAAGAATCAGCAGCAGGGCGAAATCGATTAAGTGAATAACATTTCCTTTTGCCGAAATGTTTTCTATTGACGTCGGCTACAGAGGCGTAAAAATACGTCCTCAAGTAGTAAAGGGTTAAATGATGCTTGGCTGCTTTGAAATACGTACGGACGAAAGAATAAATATGTATCATGTAAGAGTATAAATCACTGTAGTGAAATAACACATTTATTTAATATCGCACAGTGCTTTCGAATCTGATGCATGGTTGGTAAACTATACTTTTAATTCTGTTAAAGTGATAACCTTCCGTTCGTATACGTTTAATGACGTCGCACTAACGGTTTTTTTCATGGCGGTTTTCTAGAGATATGACACATATTATTACCACACTGAAAGGACTGTCTCTCGAAATTCGATTAAAACAAACTGAATATATTCGTGTAAATTTTAAGAAATTGTTCAGTTATATCACGGCGTAACGTGGTAATGGTAACTTACCAATGAAACGGCGTTTCATTGGTAAGTTATTCTGACACCAGTCATTCAGTCCCGCAACCCTGAAGCGCCAAAGCAGCCATTACTACCATTTTCAAAGCATTTGGTATGACCCGGTCGGGGATCGAACCCGCGCCCTTAATGCACCCGAGGCAGACGCTCTACCACTAAACCTTCGAGGCGGTGTAACCAATGTTTAACTCGCGTCTATCGATGTAGGTTCTTCATGATTTTGCGTACACTTAGGACTCAGACAAGTCTGTACATCCGCGAGAAAACCAACATTATGGACTCTGCGTAATGTATCGATCCAGATCAGCCTGCTGATCCGGGCCGGTTCATTCCGTATCAGGTGGATATAGGTATAGATAGAGTAATGATTCTTGAAACCAAACAATCCACAGGAGGCGAAGAGTGTCTGTCCGGGTAAGCCTGTTCGGCATGCTTAGGCTGAACCGATTCGATACTTTACGCAGAGTACACAGTGTTGGTTTTCTCGTGGGACGGCTCATATGTTATGCTATGTTTCATCATCATGATGTAGAGTGTGACCCTTGCTAAGGTCAACCCTTTAACCCTTTCCCACATATAGTCTCTTTCTGACGCCTTTGCAGTAGACTTTGGAAAACATTCTGGGAAAAGGCGAAATTGCTCATAATGAGTAATGTCGCTTTTAGCCGCAATGTTTTCAACTTTATTCAATAATTATTCTGTCATTTATAGATAGCTCAAATATTTATGTCTTGATGTTTTCAATTCCGTCTGTTGCAGATGTGATGTATGTGTACTTGTTACTATATACTTAATATTTTTAATTATATAGTGTCGTCATTTTGAACAATTTAAAACGGCAGTCGCATCTTTAAAATGTAACATTCTATAGTTTTGGGTTATATCACATGTTAATGTTTGAGATGGGTAAATATATTAATTCCGATGGAAAAAGAAAGAATCAGTAAAGTAAAGTTATACATAGTGAACGTTCAATGCATATGAGTGGATGTATATTGTATTTTACGGAAGGAAAAAGCATATTAAGTAGCTACAACTATTATTATTACGAACCAATATAGTTTGGTTTAAAGCTATGTTCCCCTGGCGGCTTAGAAAGAGGCAAGAGGCAAGACGACAATATTAATCATTAGTTTGCTTGGCCCATATTTACACATTTCGCTGCATAGGGCTTAAATTCACCATAAATGTCTCCTTTTGCCACAATGTTCGACACTATCCAACACTTTAAGGGATGTTTTCAACGTCTTCGGCTGCACATTTGTTGTATGTGGGACATTGTTAAATATCGTTGGAATTCTATATTTCATATAAACACTATCCCACCTTTTGAAAACGTTTGAAAACATTGTGACAAAAGGAGAAATTGCTCAAATCGAGCAATTTCTCCTTTTGTCACAATTTTTTCCTTTTTTTCAGTATTTCTACCTACAATTATAGAGATTTTCCATATTTCGATACAACCGCTGCATTCAGACGGCTCCTTTTACGTCAATGTTCAACACTATCCAACACTTTAGGAAGATGTTTTCAAAGTCGTCTTCTGCACATTTGTTTAATAAGGGAAAGGGTTAATACAATATTTCAGAACGGTAACACCGCATTCTTTTCATTCTAGTCACACCAGCATTCTGGACAACCTTTGCTTATTCGTTCGATTTTAAATTGGTGGTTAACGCTGTTTTCAACATTTTTAAAAATCACGACGACAGTTCATTTTTTCGTTATCTCTGGTTAACTGCAAAAAGTGTGCAATTAGTTTCGCAAGTGTTATTTATTTCACAACCATCAGCCTACGATTGATTTTCGAGTGATTCATTGATTTGGGTCTAATGCCGTTTTCAACAATTCGTCAGTCATATCAGGGCAGCAAGTTCACCTACTCATATGTTTCTTGTTTTTCGCAGACAGACCAGTTCTCCACACAACATACTTTCCAAACAACTGACTGCTTTTCCATATAGACTGTAAGGCCATTGGTGAAAGACGAACGATGCTTGTAACAATGACTTTTGTCAAAAGAATGTGGGCCGAGATGGAGTTCGGTTCGAACTCAGGACACACAGCCCGAAACGCTACCGACTGAGCTACCGAGGCTATAATTAGGTTGTATCAAGTGTGCTAAATTAGAGACGTCTGTTGTAATTGTGTCATTTCGATATTTGAAATCAAAGCTATAATTAGGTTGTGTCAAGTGTGATCAATCAGAAACGTCTCTTGTTATTGTGTTATTTCGATACTTGGAATCAAACTAGAATTAGGTTGTAACAAGTGTGCTAAATCAGAGACGTCTGTTGTAATTGTGCCATTTCGATATTTGAAATCAAAGCTAGAATTAGGTTGTATCAAGTGTGCTAAATCAGAGACGTCAATTTCGATACTTGGAATTAAAAGCTAGAATTAGGTTGTATCAAGTGTGCTAAATCAGAGACGTCTGTTGTAATTGTGTCATTTCGATACTTGGAATCAAAGCTAGAATTAAGTTGTATCAAGTGTGCTAAATCAGAGACGTCTGTTGTAATTGTGTTATTTCGATACTTGGATTAAAACTAGAATAAGGTTGTATCAAGTGTACTAAATCAGAGGCGTCTGTTGTAATTGTGTTATTTCGATACTTGGAATCAAACTAGAATAAGGTTGTATCAAGTGTACTAAATCAGAGACGTCTGTTGTAATTGTGTTATTTCGAGATTTGAAATCAAAGCTAAAATTAGGTTGTATCAAGTGTACTAAATCAGAGACGTCTATTGTAATTGTGTAATTTCGATGCTTGAATTCAAAACTAGAGTTAGGCTGTAACAAGTGTGCTAAATCAGGAACGTCTGTTGTAATTGTATTATTTCGATACTTGAAATCAAAAGCTAGAATAAGGTTGTATCAAGTGCGCTTAATCAGAGATGTCTCTTCTTATTGTGTTATGTAGATACTTGGAATCAAAGCTAGAATTAGGTTGTATCAAGTGTGCTAAATCAGAGATGCCTCTTGTAATTGTGTCATTTAGATACTTGGTAAAAGCTAGAATTAGATTGTATCAAGTGTGCTAAATCAGAGACGTATCTTGTAATTGTGTTATTTCGATATTTGTGTTGTATTTAGTTTGCTTAATCAGAAACGTCTCTTTTAATTGTGTCATTTCGATACTTTGAATCAAAAGCTATAATTAGGTTGTATCAGGTGTGCTAAATCAGAGACGTATCTTGTAATTGTTTTATTTCGCCACTTGGAATCAAAAGCTAGTATTAGGCTGTATCAAGTGTGCTAAATCAGATACGTCTGTTGTAATTGTGTTATATCGATATTTGAAACCAAAGCTAGAATTAAGTTGTATCAAGTGTGCTAAATCAGAGACGTCTCTTGTAATTGTGTCATTTCGATACTTTGAATCAAAACTAGAATTAGGCTGTAACAAGTGTGCTAAATCAGATACATCTCTTGTAATTGTGTTATTTAGATACTTGAAATCAAAGCTAGAATTAGGTTGTATCAAGTGTGCTAAATCAGAGACGCCTCTTGTAATTGTGTCATTTCGATATTTGAATTCAAAACTAGAATTAGGTTGTATCAAGTGTGCTAAATCAGAGACGCCTCTTGTAATTGTGTCATTTCGATACTTGGAATCAAAAGATAGAATAAGGTTGTATCAAGTGTGCTATATCAGATACGTTTCTTGTAATTGTGTTATTTAGATACTTGAAATCAAAGCTAGACTTAGATTTATCAAGTGTGCTAAATCAGAGAAGCCTCTTGTAATTGTGTCATTTCGATATTTCAAATAAAAGCTAGAATTAGGTTGTATCAAGTGTGCTAAATCAGAGACGTATCTTTTAATTGTGTTATTTCGATACTTGGAATTAAAAGCTAGAATTAGATTGTATCAAGTGCGCTAAATCAGGGACGTCTCTTGTAATTGTGTTATTTCGATATTTGGAATCAAAAGCTAGAATTAGGTTGTATAAAGTGTGCTAAATCAGACACGTCTGTTGTAATTGTGTTATTTCGATACTTGGAATCAAAAGCTAGAATAAGGTTGTATCAAGTGTGCTAAATCAGAGACATCTCTTATAATTGTTTCATTTCGATACTTGGAATCAAAAGCTAGAATTAGGTTGTAACAAGTGTGCTTAATCAGAGACGTCTGTTGTAATTGTGTCATTTCGATACTTGGAATCAAAACTAGAATTAGGTTGTATCAAGTGTGCTAAATCAGAGACGTCAATTGTAATTGTGTTATTCAGATATTTGAAATCAAAGCTAAAATTAGGTTGTATCAAGTGTGCTTAATCAGAGACGCCTCTTGTAATTGTGTCATTTCGATATTTGAAATCAAAACTAGAATTGATTGTATCAAGTGTGCTAAATCAGAGACGTATCTTGTAATTGTGTTATTTCGATATTTGTGTTGTATTTAGTTTGCTTAATCAGAAACGTCTCTTTTAATTGTGTCATTTCGATACTTTGAATCAAAAGCTATAATTAGGTTGTATCAGGTGTGCTTAATCAGAGACGTATCTTGTAATTGTGTTATTTCGATATTTGTGTTGTATTTAGTTTGCTAAATCAGAGACGTCTCTTTTAATTGTGTCATTTCGATACTTTGATTCAAAAGCTATAATTAGGTTGTATCAGGTGTGCTCAATCAGAGACGTATCTTGTAATTGTGTTATTTCGATATTTGTGTTGTATTTAGTTTGCTAAATCAGAGACGTCTCTTTTAATTTTGTTATTTCGATATTTTGAATCAACAGCTAGAATTAGGTTTTAACAAGTGTGCTAAATCAGAGACGTCTGTTGTAATTGTGTCATATCGATATATGTGTTGCATTTAGTTTGCTAAATCAGAGACGTCTCTTGTAATTGTGTTATTTCGATATTTGCAATCGAAAGCTAGAATTAGGATGTATTAATTGTGCTAAATCAGAGGCGTCTCTTTTAATTGTGTTATTTCGATACTTAGAATCAAAAGCTAGAATTAAGTTGTATCAAGTGTGCTAAATCAGAGACGTCTGTTGTAATTGTGTTATTTCAATATTTGTAATCAAAAACTAGAATTAGGATGTATTAATTGTGCTAAATCAGAGACGTCTCTTGATAAATCAATACGATTTCTGTATATCATTTATGTTGGTAAATTTGGTCCGTCCTAGAAACAAAATATAACAATTCTGCGGTAGACGACTTAACCCTTTCCCACATACAGACGCTTTCCGACGCTTCTGCAGCAGAAGACTTTTAAAAAAGGTTTTTCAAGTATTTTCTAAGATATCTGCTACATTTTCTTCGTCATCAAATGTTTTTAAAACTAGAAATATAATCACAACCGAAAAAGTATATTTTATGTTTTCCTGATATGTAATTGTGAGTCGTTTGCCTCAAAGAAAAACTTAAGAATAAAATAATGTGAGCCATTGTGAAGTTAATCAAGCATAATTGCTTATTTTCCCAGTATGTTTTAGAATATCGATATGGCAAATGTGTCAATAACTATCTGTATCATGGAAATCGTGAACCCTTTCCCACTTGCAGACGAATTTCGTGAAATGGTGAAGTTGATCAATAATTTTAAAATGCTTATTCTCCCAGTATGTTTTCTAGCTTCGTTTATGGCAAGTGTTTCAATAATCACCTGTGTCATGGATACCCACTTGCAGACGAATTTTTCAGAAGACGACTTCGAATACATTGTGACAAAACGTAGAATTGGCTCGTAATCCTTTTTTCCATAATGTTTTCAACTCAGCATCTCATCAACCATTTACAGAGATTGTTCATACGTTGTTCATGTTGCCTATATGTTTACTAAGTCGTCTGATGAACATGTGCTGTGTGGGAAATAGTTTGTTTTGCATTTTGTAAAGTTCAGATTTACTGCCAAGATTAGAATAGACAGCATGTACATTTTTGACAGATGACTTACGAACCGTTATGCAGTATAAACCCGTCTCTTCTGTTCATATACAGACGACTTTTGACGCCTCAACAGCTAACACATTTTTAAATCATTGTCAATATTTGCAATTTCTGTTTTTCCCATGCAGTTTTGATAATTCTTTTTAAAAATATCTTGCGGATATATCCATGTTTCAAAGACTAAAATCGTAGTTATAAAAAAAAGTCGGCATGTTATCACTTGATAAATGGCATTATAAAATTAAATTGAATGTTGGTTCCCCTATATGTGTGTTCCTTGTTCCTCTTGATTATCATTGTCTAGGATACCAGAAAATAATGCATTGACAGCTAAGCGTGCATTTTATAATTTACTGTTTTCAATGAAAAATGTTATACCGCTAAATGGTCAAAACTTATTTTGAAATATTCGATACGAAAATATCCCTAATATTATTCTACGGATGTGAGATAATGTGTTTATAGTCATTTGATTGTATAGTAAGAGTAAAAGAATGCATGTAAACGAGTTATGTATGTACCAACACATACAGCAGATGCAGCCGTTTTGAGTGAACGTGGAAAATTATTTAATTATATAATTATACGTATAAAAATATTTGCTAAAAATATTGAAATCCAGGTTAAAATATGCCAGACGATTGATATGCTATAATATGTTGAAAATGTATTATTTCATTAGGTTATGTAAATTAGATATCGAATCTTAGAAAAAAATCTATGTGAAAATGGCAGCTATGGTATAACAAATGTTGCGATCAATCCAAATTATGCTTTTGTAACAAATTTGATTGATTGGGGTTTACCGCCATTTTTAACAAATTATCACGGCGGCCAGTTCACCTACTCGTGCATTTCCTGGTTTTCTCACACCAGAACTCCACGCAATTATCTTCCCAAGCAACTGGCTGCTTTTCCAGTGGAAAACGACATTGACTTTTGTCAATCGTCGGAAAGAAAGTTGGCCGATCCGGGATTCGAACTCACAACCCTTGGATGACCGCTACCGACTGAGCTACCGCGGCTCGGTATGTAACAACTTTGAAAACACCATCGAAATTGAACCTTATTTGGGTAGTATACAGATTGTTAAAGTTCGAAGGGCTATATCATGTTTTAGATCTGTGACATTTAAACTTGCAATATAACAAGGAGGTTACAGTTTCACTAACTTAGACGATATATTCTTTCAAACATGTGAAAACTTAATAGTTTATCAGTTCCTATTAAATTGCCCAGCTTGTCCTTGTAAATACATACAAGCAAAATATCACCAGAATTTGACAATTCAGAAATTTAATGTTCTCTTAACGACAAAGAACGAGGAAGGGTTAAACAACATTGCAACGTCTATAACATTATGCTATAGCATATATTCTCTATATAGAGAAACGAAAGATGTAAATAAGTGAATCAAATATATTTCTACCCATTCAATTTCTTTATGTTTGCATTGGTTGAACTGAATATATATGTGTGCATAGTTTCCGTGTAGGTAAAGGCTGGTGGTCATATATCAATACGTCATTTACATTTAAAACTAAATTTGTATATCAAATATCATATGAGGCTGTCATTTAACCGTCTCCCCTATTCACCAAATCTAACGCAGACGACTTTGCACACATTTAGAAAAACTCATAATCTTGCTATAAGGAATTTTTACTTTTGCCACAATAATTAAAAGCCGAAACTTCAAACCGGGTTATGGTCAATTCGTAGACTAACCTTTTTGTCTAATTATTAAGATAGAACAAACCGTAAGACATTTTTTTTTACCCCGTTATTTTCATTCATATTTTATCATAAGATAATAACTTAAAATTTACCCTTGCATATATCCCAACTTTTACTCCACTAAAATGTTACTGGCAATAACAGCAACTTAAATTAACCCTATCCCAAAACAACAAATCGGAAGTAAATGACTTTGAAAACATATTTGAAAAATCGTATATCAAATAATTAATATTTACAAATATATGTCCATAATTGTCGAATTGCCGTATATACTTTTAAAGTACAGTATATTATTATAGATTAATATATATAAACAATAATGCTGTTTATATTAATACTATGGGCCTTTTATCCACGAAATGCCAAACTTTGTTCTATTTCATTAATCCGATGGATCAGTACATAATTGACCATAATTCCTGCAAAACTAACATAATAAATGTGTTAAATGAGTCAATAATATTTACCGTTTTATCCCCTTTCTGATATATCTGCTTATAAAAACACTGTTATTAAACTGAATAGATACAATATCACAAATTAAACTGAACCATCGAAGAAATCAACGTATACATATGAAAATGTTTTTTAAATTGAAATTAAATTACAAAGACAATAGGTTTTATACGATAATGACGGAGGGATGTGTTAGACAGACAATAGAAGGATTACTCGACGAAGTTCACACCACGAAGATAAGACACCAACGGTATAACACCTTGTCAGGCAGTAGTCAGTCGGTTCCGAGGATGTTACCTGTGCATTTCCCCCTAATACAGACGACTTTCCTACGTCTATTCTGCAGACGACCATGCTGTACTGACACGTGACTGTCAACACCTTTCTGCTGCAATACCTCTTCTCCATTCATCATATCTAAAGCAGACGACTTTGTGCAAATATATATATGCAGAAATATGGGAAATCATTTGACTACTAGTATATTTTGAAAAAAGTATTGGTGAAAATATAAATTATTCCTCTTGTCTCAATGTTTTCCAAAGCCGTGTTCTGCGTCTACATTTGTGAACGATTATGAGAGCTTTCGGCTTAAAAACATTCGAAGAAAAAACTTGTTACATCAGTAAACTAGCAAGTTGATACGTAATTACAAATATTGAGGGGAAAGTAGAAAATGCAATTTAAAGTAACTGCTCCCTTCCCTTCAATATTTTCAAAACTGGACTGATAAAGAGGGGTCCATAGTCGTCTGTATTCGGAAAAATATTAACCCTTTCCCGTATACGACAAATCTTCGGCAGACCATTTTAAAAAAATACTGGCCGAATTATGAACAATATCTATTAATAATTGTACATGCATTCTCTAACTGAAAAGAAATGAAATGATGACAAAAGGAGGTATTGAGCAATTTCTCCCTTTCCCACAATGTTATTCAAAGTCTTCTGCTGCAGAGGCTTCAGACAGCGGATATATGTGGAAAAAGATTGGGGCCGTCTGCTTAAAGAATATATGCCGAAAAGAAAGGATATTCACTTGAATTCAAATGTCAGATTTCTAAAAACGGGTGTATATTTATTAATTTTGGAAGATGTTAAAATCATTATTTCTATTAAACCTTCTTTTTCACTTATTTTTGTCAACAGTGTTGAAAATATTGTGGCACAAGATTATTTAATTCTTCTCTTTCCTCAATGTTGTTTTTAGATCGTCTGCTGATGCACATTTCTTACAACACTAAGGAATGAGTGGCTCATCATTATATATCAATGCGATAAGCTTGGACTATTAGAGAGGAAACTTTCTAGTCGAGTTGAATCAAATGTGAGTAACGAAATAAATTGATTAGCATATGGTGGTTCTCTTTAGAATCACGATTCCTGTTCTCTCAATTGTCTCCATGTTGACTGTGCCAATAGTTTTCTTTAGCAGGGTGAGGTCATTATTTTTAATTCACAAGTCGTCATATTCATGGAAAGGTTATAAGAATAATGTATAAGTCGTCAGTGTCAGGGAAAGGTTATAAGAATAATGTATAAGTCGTCATTTTTAGAGAAAGGTTATAAGAATAATGTATAAGTCGTCATTTTTAGAGAAAGGTTATAAGAATAATGTATAAGTCATCAGTTTTAGAGAAAGGTTATAAGAATAATGTATAAGTCGTCATTTTTAGAGAAAGGTTATAAGAATAATGTATAAGTCATCAGTGTTAGAGAAAGGTTATAAGAATAATGTATAAGTCGTCAGTTTTAGGAAAAGGTTATAAGAATAATGTATAAGTCGTCATTTTTAGAGAAAGGTTATAAGAATAATGTATAAGTCGTCATTTTTAGAGAAAGGTTATAAGAATAATGTATAAGTCGTCAGTGTCAGGAAAAGGTTATAAGAATAATGTATAAGTCGTCATTTTTAGAGAAAGGTTATAAGAATAATGTATAAGTCGTCATTTTTAGAGAAAGGTTATAAGAATAATGTATAAGTCGTCAGTGTCAGGAAAAGGTTATAAGAATAATGTATAAGTCGTCATTTTTAGAGAAAGGTTATAAGAATAATGTATAAGTCGTCATTTTTAGAGAAAGGTTATAAGAATAATGTATAAGTCATCAGTTTTAGAGAAAGGTTATAAGAATAATGTATAAGTCGTCATTTTTAGAGAAAGGTTATAAGAATAATGTATAAGTCATCAGTGTTAGAGAAAGGTTATAAGAATAATGTATAAGTCGTCAGTTTTAGGAAAAGGTTATAAGAATAATGTATAAGTCGTAAGTTTTAGGGAAAGGTTATACGAATAATGTATAAGTCGTCATTTTTAGAGAAAGGTTATAAGAATAATGTAGAAGTCGTAATTTTTAGGGAAAGGTTATAAGAATAATGTATAAGTCATCAGTTTTAGAGAAAGGTTATAAGAATAATGTATAAGTCGTCATTTTTAGAGAAAGGTTATAAGAATAATGTAGAAGTCGTAATTTTTAGGGAAAGGTTATAAGAATAATGTATAAGTCATCAGTTTTAGAGAAAGGTTATAAGAATAATGTATAAGTCGTCATTTTTAGAGAAAGGTTATAAGAATAATGTATAAGTCATCAGTTTTAGAGAAAGGTTATAAGAATAATGTATAAGTCGTCATTTTTAGAGAAAGGTTATAAGAATAATGTAGAAGTCGTAATTTTTAGGGAAAGGTTATAAGACTAATGTATAAGTCATCAGTTTTAGAGAAAGGTTATAAGAATAATGTATAAGTCGTCATTTTTAGAGAAAGGTTATAAGAATAATGTATAAGTCGTCATTTTTAGAGAAAGGTTATAAGAATAATGTATAAGTCATCAGTGTTAGAGAAAGGTTATAAGAATAATGTATAAGTCGTCAGTTTTAGGAAAAGGTTATAAGAATAATGTATAAGTCGTAAGTTTTAGGGAAAGGTTATACGAATAATGTATAAGTCGTAAGTTTTAGAGAAAGGTTATAAGAATAATGTATAAGTCGTCATTTTTAGAGAAAGGTTATAAGAATAATGTATAAGTCATCAGTTTTAGAGAAAGGTTATAAGAATAATGTATAAGTCGTCATTTTTAGAGAAAGGTTATAAGAATAATGTAGAAGTCGTAATTTTTAGGGAAAGGTTATAAGAATAATGTATAAGTCATCAGTTTTAGAGAAAGGTTATAAGAATAATGTATAAGTCGTCATTTTTAGAGAAAGGTTATAAGAATAATGTATAAGTCGTCATTTTTAGAGAAAGGTTATAAGAATAATGTATAAGTCATCAGTGTTAGAGAAAGGTTATAAGAATAATGTATAAGTCGTCAGTTTTAGGAAAAGGTTATAAGAATAATGTATAAGTCGTAAGTTTTAGGGAAAGGTTATAAGAATAATGTATAAGTCATCAGTTTTAGAGAAAGGTTATAAGAATAATGTATAAGTCGTCATTTTTAGAGAAAGGTTATAAGAATAATGTAGAAGTCGTAATTTTTAGGGAAAGGTTATAAGAATAATGTATAAGTCATCAGTTTTAGAGAAAGGTTATAAGAATAATGTATAAGTCGTCATTTTTAGAGAAAGGTTATAAGAATAATGTATAAGTCATCAGTTTTAGAGAAAGGTTATAAGAATAATGTATAAGTCGTCATTTTTAGAGAAAGGTTATAAGAATAATGTAGAAGTCGTAATTTTTAGGGAAAGGTTATAAGAATAATGTATAAGTCATCAGTTTTAGAGAAAGGTTATAAGAATAATGTATAAGTCGTCATTTTTAGAGAAAGGTTATAAGAATAATGTATAAGTCATCAGTTTTAGAGAAAGGTCATAAGAATAATGTATAAGTCGTCATTTTTAGAGAAAGGTTATAAGAATAATGTATAAGTCGTCATTTTTAGAGAAAGGTTATAAGAATAATATATAAGTCATCAGTGTTAGAGAAAGGTTATAAGAATAATGTATAAGTCGTCAGTTTTAGGAAAAGGTTATAAGAATAATGTATAAGTCGTAAGTTTTAGGGAAAGGTTATACGAATAATGTATAAGTCGTAAGTTTTAGGAAAAGGTTATAAGACTAATGTATAAGTCGTCATTTTTAGAGAAAGGTTATAAGACTAATGTATAAGTCATCAGTTTTAGGGAAAGGTTATAAGAATAATGTATAAGTCGTCATTTTTAGGGAAAGGTTATAAGAATAATGTATAAGTCATCAGTGTTAGAGAAAGGTTATAAGAATAATGAATAAATCGTCAGTGTCAGGGAAAGGTTATAAGAATAATGTATAAGTCGTAAGTTTTAGGGAAAGGTTATAAGTATAATGTATAAGTAGTCAGTTTTAGGGAATGGTTATAAGTATAATGTATAAGTCGTAAGTTTTAGGGAAAGGTTATAAGTATAATGTATAAGTCGTCAGTTTAAGAGAAAGATTATAAGAATAATGAATAAGTCGTCAGTGTCAGGAAAAGGTTATAAGAATAATGTATAAGTCGCCATTTTTAGAGAAAGGTTATAAGTATAATGTATAAGTAGTCAGTTTTAGGGAATGGTTATAAGAACATATAAGTCGTCAGTTTTAGGGAAAGGTTATAAGAATAATTCACAAGTCATCAGTTTTAGAGAAAGGTTATAAGAATAATTCACAAGTCGTCAGTTTTAGGGAAAGGTTATAAGAATAATTCACAAGTCGTCAGTTTTAGGGAAAGGTTATAAGAATAATTCACAAGTCGTCAGTTTTAGGGAAAGGTTATAATAATAATTCACAAGTCGTCAGTTTTAGGGAAAGGTTATAAGAATAATTCACAAGTCGTCAGTTTTAGAGAAAGGTTATAAGAATAATTCACAAGTCGTCAGTTTTAGGGAAAGGTTATAAGAATAATTCACAAGTCGTCAGTTTTAGGGAAAGGTTATAAGAATAATTCACAAGTCGTCAGTTTTAGAGAAAGGTTATAAGAATAAGACATCTGTCGTCAGTTTAAGGGAAATGTTTATATAAGAATAATGCTTAGTCGTTAGTTTCAGGGAATGCTTATACGAATTATGCATACGTCGTCAGTATCAGGGAATGGCTATACGAATTATGCATACGTCGTCAGTATCAGGGAATGGTTATACGAATTATGCATACGTCGTCAGTATCAGGGAATGCTTATACGAATTATGCATACGTCATCAGTATCAGGGAATGCTTATACGAATTATGCATACGTCGTCAGTATCAGGGAATGCTTATACGAATTATGCATGCGTCGTCAGTATCAGCGAATGCTTATACGAATTATGCAAACGTCATCAGTATCAGGGACATTAATACTAGTCAATATTGAACAATTCAGTAAATTTGTATTAGGAACTCAAAGGTCGTCAGTTATATGGCATCCGCCGTGGCCGAGAAAATAGCGTCCCAGGTTCGTTCCTCGCTCGCTGAGGTCAATGTGAAATGCGCACTGGTAAGGCATCTCTCTTTGCATAGACCTGGTCTCACGAAATACTTGTTCCGTCGCCATGATCTAACCAATACAATATTTTAAAACGGCGTTAACCCTTTCAGCTCCAAAGGCAATATTGAGGGTTTTGCAAACAATACTGATTCAGGCGAGTCAGCTCGTAACGAGCTGTCTCACCTGAAATCAGCATTGTTTGCCTTTTAGTTATCAAAATAGTCCAAACTTTTATTTCATAATGAATGGAGACGCTCAATTTTGAACATGGAAGAGTCTACTTTAAACAATTCGGCGCTGAAAGAGTTAATTCCAATAAGATACACGGCAAGTTTTAATTAAGAACTTGAAAGTCGTCTGTTTCAGAGAAAGTTTTTATTTTTGGAAAGGAGGGCAGCCATTTCTTCAATTGTTAAAGTCTTTGGTATGTACCCACGACTTCCCGCATCCGAGGCAGACGCTCTACCACTACAACCACCGAGGCGGTTTTGACAGTGTAGAAAAACATATATATATATTTTCAATTCGGTAATTCATATGAAATAACAGATATTTTTTTGGAGTTCTTTCTTTGGCGTAAGTGAGGTCTGATATGCCGAAAAATTACCGTATGGTGTTTGTTAAACAAGGATTGTTCTGGCGGTTCAATATAGTAGGTTGTGAACTAAGCTGGAAACATATACATGTACTTTTATTGACATTGTATACCATTTACAACTATCAAGACATCTCTCAGTCTCTGAACCCGAAATCGTGTTCAGTAATGGAGAGCTACAATAGAAAGAGATATCTGAAGTTATCCAATGCCGATATTGTAATATTATGGACTGATTTCCGTCTAGATTTCGACGAGAGTCTGCGGAATTCGCCAATTTTAGCAATTGGCTCTGACGAGTCCCTTGTTAAAACGAACAATCGGATCACATCGACTATTTCCCATTTTCGCGCGGAAAGCGCGGATTCATTTGGGAGCAGGCACCAGTTACTTTCTGTTTGCCTCTCGGCCAACTGCTGTCCGAATCCCATTTTACATTTTTGTTTGTGTGTCTTTTTAATCAATCTAGAAAGATATAACACCATTTTTTTCAAGTTAAGAAATATCTCAAAATTGCCAGAAAACACTCACATCATGTGCAGCATGTGAAACTTTGACAATATTCGATATTTTGATGTTGTCTTCCTTTGTCACAAAATCCTCCTTTTTCAACTATACTCCAAAAACCACAGACAACAAACATGCACTTTTGGAACGAATATGACATACATTTTGGAAACACCAAAGCGCAATGAAAACAAACATGTAATGCTAAAAAGTACGTTTTCTGGTTATTTTAAAAAAAAAAAAAAAAAAATTGCTACTGTGTTTTCAAATCGTCAAACGCAAGGTCCAAGCTCTGTCTGACTGTTATTTCGTATTTCTAGCTTTCTGTAAAGCTTGAAACATAGAAATGTCAAATGTCAATATCCAATTAATTTTTACATTCATGAGGTTTATAATTATTTTGGTGTTCAAAATTTATGTCAAAAATTTATGAACCAGGGCCCATTCGTATATTCAAACCGGAACTGGTGTCTGCTGCCTTTTAGCGGTCCTCAATGAAAAACTAGTCTGGAGTAACCTGCCCCTGTCATCACATACGCCAATAAGGGCGCGCCCTTGGGAAATGATGTTGCCAATCAAAAGGCTATATAAAGCTAACATTTGTATGGGACCAACCGTTTAACCTTGTACTGAATGTACTTTTGATCATTATTTATGTAATGATTCCAAACATCAAGTTGTAATGGTCCAGTGTTGAGTTTACGAAAATCAAATCAGTTGTATATTTACTATTTTACTGTATGCGATATCGATACATAGAAGGCGAGGTGACCAACCTAGGCGCCGATGTTAGTTCACTATATACTAATTTACTTTAGAAAGCCGCGTACCTGACTAATGGAAACCAACATTATCGTAATTATTACAAATTTCGTAAGAATCAGCCTTTACATCCTTTTTATCTCATTCAAATGGACTCGTATTGTCAGTAGTTATTGTAACCGTCTGTGACAAAGTGACAAATTGGCGAACCGCGTAAAACCAGATCTGCGCGGATGCGTTGGCTGTCCTGAATGTACTCTTGTCACAAAAGCATTCAGCTTGGTTTTCGCAGAGCGTAACGCATTTGATCTCGTTTACTTTCTGAAAAATAACGTGTGGTAGTTTCCGGTGGGAGAGATCACGTGATCTATCTGACGGATGATACTATGTGTGGCTCAAATGTCAGTTGTGACAACATGTCATTGCATCCAACTAAGCTAAATAAATAAATAAATAAATAAAAAAAATATATGTAGAATGAAAGAATGAAAAAAATAAAAATATATATAGATGAATAAAAGAATGAAAATATGAATAAAAAATAGAAAGAAAATATAGATGAATAAATAGATAAATAAATAAATAAATAAATTAATAAATAAATGAATAAATGAATAAATGGAATAAATGAATAAATGAATAAATGAATAAATGAATAAATAAATAAATGAATAAATAAATAAATGAATAATGAATAAATAAATAAATAAATAAATAAATAAATGATTGAAAATATGAATGAATAAAAGTATAATATGAAAAAGTAATCCTTGTTCCAGATGTCATCAGTTTTAGAGAGTCTGAAGGTCCTCTATGAGATCGTGTGTGTACATTGTTTCTGACCTACACTGTCTGTTTCTACACTTGTTGAACCGCGTGATGAATCGTGGACAGAAATAGAACCGAGTGGACAGATATCAGTTGACCCCTCAGTTAAGCGCCGAAAGTTCACCGTTCTCTAATCATTGACCAAAGAACAGAGGAATTCCGCTCCTCACATAAGATTAATCTTTAACCCTTTCACATTTGCGGACACATTTTGACGCATCGTCAACAGATAACTTTTGAAAGCATTGTGACATATAGAAAAAATTGTCGATTATGAGCAATTTCTCTTTTTGCCAAAATGTATTCAATTCAATTCAAGTTTTCACATTTTTGCTAGGATGTTCACTTAGGTTATCCATCCCTTTCCCGAAAACAGAAGACGAAGACGTATGAAATCATTGTGGTCATAACAGAAATTGCTTGAAAATTTTTTTTTTTTTCATTTTACAATCATTCTTTTCCAATCTGATTCAAAATCAAACATTTTAGTCTTCACTGTTCCAACAGTTATTCAACCCAGAAAATTCGCCTTTCCTGACAGCGTTAAATTTTCAGAGGTCTAGATAAAGAGGGATATTCAGCTCTTTTCCCCACAATATCTCTCTTATTATTCATCGTATCCCTATGATGTGAGTACTCAAAAGAATCGTCTCACTGAGACGATTCTTTTGAGTACCCACAACATAGGGTTTAAGGGTCAAATAACAGAACATGAAAAACATGAAAAACCGCTTATCTAGAGCTCTGATTAATAAATAACTGTCTATTAAAATCATACTTCCATTTTAACAGATTAACATTTTAGCTTCATTTTGTCCACCGGGGCATTTTCTCTTTTTGGCCACCATGTTTCTAAATACGTATAAAATCGTACATTTAGTCCGCGCATCAGCCCAGTCTGACAAGGCCCTTCCCCTGTTCACTGTCTTGTACTTGTAAGCCTCCTTGACTCACCTAAAGAAATATTATGACCAAAATGTAACCCATTGTCCGTGTTTATTGGAATGTCGCGTGGTCAAGAAGGTCAGTTTACATAACAATATATATGAGCCGCATACAGCCGGGATTGTTGCGGAAAGGTCTTTACGAACGCATTGACTCCGCCAAGAAAGACAATCAAATCTGCCACATCGTATGCTCATCGTTAGTCACATACGAGCATCACCGTAAAGAAGAAAACACAGAAATCGTCAATCTGCGATAAAAGTCTAGATCTAGACCTTTGCATTCATACAGTCTATGTGGGAAATCAACCAGTTACTTGATAAACTGGTGTATGTAAGGCCTGGAAACACGTGGTGGATAGTTGAAGCGATCGCCGTGATACATTGCTGAAAACGGTGATAAACCCTAATATATCAAGGATGTTCACAGTCTGACCACACATACAGCACAATGAGCAGCAGCTATGGAACACGGTGGTGCAGTGGTAAATCGTCGGCCTCTTGTACCAAAGGTCCCGACTTTGAATCCCGTGATGAGCGGTTCTGCCTTTAGGAATTGTCCACGCAATCGGCGCGAGTACTGGTATTGTCTTAATGAAACAGACATCGATCGTAATTAGAATAACCTTAAAGCTTGTTTCGCAATCGATGTAGAATAAATAAGTTTAAACTAAGACTTGCCAAACGTGTAGGCAGAAATTTAACAATTAAATAGACGTTTTAATTAAGTTGCACATTGTCTGATACAGATGCATCACTATGTGGTTAATGGGCTATAGAGTTAAAACACAGATCGGACAGTAAGAATGTATAGTCTACACATATATAAGTAAAATCATGAACAATCTCTATAAATGTATGTATGATTACTGAACAGAGTTGAACACATTGTGGTAAAAAGATAAACCGCTAATTATGAGCAATTTATCCTTTTGTCGCAACGTTTTCTAAATTCCTCTGCTGCAGAGGCGTCAGAAATTGGCTGTATGTGGCAATGGTTAAACCATGTACCAATCAGAGGCCCATTATCCCCGTGCAGCTCAGGGGTCTTTAAAGAATTCTGGTAGGTTTGAATTTTCAACGCACATTGTTCACTGTATTTCCCAATTTAATTGTGAACATTTGGTTGCTGATGAACCTGTCAGCTTAGGAATGAGACTGCAAATCGAATTTAAACTTTGTTTACGCAGCCTTAAATTTTAACCTTACATAAACTTGTTTTATATAACCGCATACTAAACGTGGTATCCGTCTTATCAACGAGCCATAATGTCAACGCCATGGGAAAAGCGACGTTCGAAACCTTTCGAACTTTGAATACCCATATTGAAAACATCTTCGTTAGCATATTGAAAGTCACTGAAAATAAATAAAAATATAATAATAACGGATTAAAGTCGAAAACATTGAGGCAAAATGAGAAATTGCTCATCATGATGAGCAATTTCTCCTTTTGCCACAATGTTTTCAAAAGTTGTCTGCTGGAAATGTGTCTGCATATTGAAAAAGGTTAAAACCAACAAGAGGTGTGTTTACCCGTGAGGAAGCTCCTTACATAAATGTATGGACCCGTCCACGTCACACAGCAAGACACGGGAACTGGCGCTTAGCATAGCCTATATAAACCCGAATCAATTCCACTTGAACGTCAGATTAACTTCGCAGATCACAGAAGGAACAATGAAAGTATTTGGACTACTTGCTCTCTGCATTAGCGCAGCTTGTGCTGCTACAACGATTGAGATTCTGGCCGGTGATTCCGAGTTCTCCACTCTCGTATCGCTAGTGACAAAGGCTGGACTTGTCGATCCAATAAACGGAGGTGAGATTTGTTTTTGCTTTTAATCCTTTTCCCCCACATACATACGCTTTCTGACGTCTTTTGAAAACTTGGTGACAAAAGGAGAAATTTCTAAACAAACGAGAAATGTCTTCTTCTGCGACAATGATTTCAATTATATTTGATAATTACATTTCCATTTGTAGAGATTCTCCTCATGTTTAAATTTAAAAAGTTTAATCGGATTTATTTTACATCGATTGGGAAACAAGCTTTAAGCTTATATTAATCACGCCCGATGTCTGCTTGTTCACCAAGACATTTTCAAAGTTGTCTTCTGCAAATGTGTTGTAAGTGGGAAAGGGTTAATAAATGAATAATTGCCAGACTGATAAACTCCCTGGAGAAGAAACATCTACGTGTATATGATCCCGTCCTTAGGAAAAGGCACACGTTGGTCTTTGTGACAGTGTAGAACCAGATCTACACTATTCAAATATTACTTTCATAATTAATAGGGGTGGAGCTGTTGTCATTTTGTGTAGATTCAGACAAGACTGAGCAGAAGTACAGGCTGATCTGAACAGTAGGAATAAATAAATCCTTCTTTGTCCTTGGAAGAACCAACATTAAAGTTATTATTAAACGCGTGGAAAAGGGCCAGCCTGCGCTTCCATGCTGAAGAATCCAAATGGATACTGCTTGACATAAGTTCTTGAAACCGTATATACCTAATTTACGAACAGTTCAGAGCAAGATCAGACTGCGTGAATGCACTAGCTTTTCTTGATAAAAAACTGATCGAAAATGACTTAACCCTTTCCCTCATATAGACGCTTTCTGACGCCTCTGAGCAGACGGCTTTTTGAAAACATAGTGACAAAAGAAGAAATTGCACAAAACGTGCAATTTCTCCTTTTGTCACAATGTTTTCCACTTTTAGTTATCCATTCAATTATAGAGATTTTCCATTTTTTGACAAAATATGTTCAAAGTCGTCTGCTACAGAATTGTCGTATGAGGGTAAGGGTTAAGATTGGTTTTCGCAGAGCGCCGTTCATATGGTTGTAATATGATCTAAACATTCATGTTAAATTCTCCGAAATTTCGATTTTGTTTAATCTGACTAATTTCATTCGTTGAAATATTTTATAACCCCTTAACAGGAACCTTCACCATCTTTGCACCAACAAACGCAGCGTTCGATAAGGTGCCTGCCGCCACACTGACTGCTCTTGGTAATGATGTTAATGCTCTGGCCAACCTTTTGAAATTCCACGTGGTACAGGGAAGCATTCCAAGCAGCGCCGCCACCAACGAGCTTCGAATTACAACATTGAACGGAGAAAAGATTCGATTCAACATCTACCCACACAACAATGTGAGTACGTCTGGACTTTTCTATAGGGAAATATATATTTGATTTTTATAATATTATTAACGATACAAATGTATACAATGAGTAGATATAACACTGAAACATAGTAAACCAGACATTTTAAGTGTATTTCGGTACATATCTGGTTATTTCGGTTTTTCTAGTAACCGTCCCAACAACATTGAGTGAAAACACAAGTTCCACTTCCGTGAAGATTAGTTCCACTTTCGTGGAATCAATAGTTAAAGACAGCGGGAACATTAGGTCACGTGCTCCTCCATGGCAAAGATTATAAGTCACCTATAACTATGTTGACACGCGGCGCTGATGCGTCGTGTAATAATAAGGATTCTCGAGTATACATTTATTCTAGTACCCGTTGTACAACAGTAGATGGGAATAATTTTGTATTGAGAGCTTACTCGACAAATTCAGGAAAACAGATCGATATGAGAATTTTGTGCCGTGATATGACTTATTATTGATGACAATTATTGTGGTATACAGAAATTTATCTCAAATGCGCAGGGGCGTAGCTCCCTTTAGGCACTGTAGGCACGTGCCTACACATTTTTTCTCAAAATGCCCCAAAATGCAGCTGCGGCGATAGACATCTGCGTAATGTATCTACCAGATCAGCCTGCGCTGTCCGCGCAGACTGATCCGGCCGACACATTCCGTTTTAGGGGGATATATGAATATAGTTGTTATTCCTGAAACAGAAAATCCACAGGAGGCGAAAAGTGTCTATCCTGGTAGGCCTGCGTGGCATGCTTAGGCTGATCCGGGTCGATACTTTACGCAGAGTCCACAATGTTGATTTTCTCACGAGACGGCCAACAACTTGATTATTGCAAAGCTACGCCCCTGGTGCGCATTACCCTTGTATCAAGAAATTAGAAAGAAAATGAATCATCAATAATACGGTAACTGCAACTAATCTACCTACACAGGCTGTCACAATTGAAGGATCCAAAATCATTACCTTTGACAAGAAAGCCAGTAATGGAGTCATCCACGTGATCGACACAGTTATGATGGTACCAGAGGGCGATATCGTCGACATTGTCGCAAAAACCAGTGACGTCAGCACACTGTTGAGTCTCGTTCAACAAGCTGGTATCGCAAGTGCACTTCAACGTATGTAATTTAGATTATTCTCGATTTAAAACCGTTTATTAGGTCAAAACCTTTTCCACAAAGCGCGAAAACCCATTACATCTAATGTAAAGTAATCAGAACAATTATATGAAATATACATGTTTTTTATGGAATGCGTAATGCCTAGTGAACGCTGCAATTGCTTTAACATGGCAGTATTGCATTGTTTGAGCGACTGTCTCTGAGGCGTGAAGGAATGGTTGGCTTCCAGGTAGATTCGAATCAAATACTTTAAATGGCTTCCCTTCTTGGCGCTTAGATTTGCTACTTATGCGCCGATATCAGCATGCCCGCTGATGAAGTATTGGTAGTTTTCCTAAGAACACGCTGATTTCTCACGCTATGATACCCATCGCAACGAGTCTTTAACCAATAATGATAACATTCTTAACCCATTACTTCATATGACTTTTCATAGCTCGTCTGCTTTACAATCATCAGTCGTTTTGAGCAATTTCACCTTTTATTGCAATGTTTTCAAAAGTCGTCTGCAACAGCAGGCGTCAAATTGTGTGAAGAAATAGGTTAATGGAGAGAAGAAGCCAGTTTCTTAGAAAATAGTTTTGTGTGCAGTACTGGTGTGTGAAGGCCAGGAAACACATGATTGTGTGAACTGGGGGGCGTGCTTTGACTGAAGATGTGTTGAAAACGGCGTTAAACCCCAAAACAATCAAACATTTTAATATTTGTTACAGAGGATGCCCTGACTGTGTTCGCTCCAACAAACGCTGCATTCGCTCGGCTTCCATCGTCTGTAGTCAACCGTATTACCTCTAACAAAGGATTACTTACCGGTGAGTCTGTCTAAAATATGGTAACCATTTCATTCTTTCAGACGGTATTTGCCGCCATTGTTGTTGACCAATTTTGAGAACGTTTTGGAATACTAGTAGGACAAAATTCATAAAGGAAGCAAATACCCTTTTATCCACACCGGTTTAAACTCTATGTTATAAAGAATATTTTTTGCATACGGTGAAATAACCCAGTCCTACTTTTACAACAACTCTTTGACGCAGACACAAACATGCTTTTTATAAAAAGAAAAACTCTTTATAAATGAAGCTTTAACTGTTACATAAATTTGAAAAGATGAAAGGACTTTATCCTTCGTTTCGTTGTTTTAAATCTGTCAAAATTGCTTTTTTTAATCATCGAGACCTACACGTGGAAGATCATTAGCTGAGAGAAAATATAAACGGGTAGAACCTCTTCCATTGACGCATTCACATTGAATGACTTCGTTTATTAAATAGGCATGGACTGTATTGTATGTCAGTCCCTTACCTTAAGTCAATGGCAAACTTAAATTGGAGCACTTATATAACAATGAGACGTGTCTTATATTTGAGCACCAATATAAATATGAGACGCGTCTTATATTTGAGCACTAATATAAATATGAGACGCGTCTTATATTTGAGTACTAATATAAATATGAGACGCGTCTTATATTTGAGTACTAATATAAATATGAGAAGCGTCTTATATTTGGGCACTAATATAAATTTGAGACGCGTCTTATATTTGAGCACTAATATAAATATGAGACGCGTCTTATATCTGAGTACTAATATAAATATGAGAAGCGTCTTATATTTGAGTACTAATATAAATATGAGACGCGTCTGATATTTGAGTATTAATATAAATATAAAACGCGTCTTATATTTGAGTACTAATATAAATATGAGAAGCGTCTTATATTTGAGTACTAATATAACTATGAGACGCGTCTGATATTTGAGTATTAATATAAATATGTGACGCGTCTGGCGATCTGGGATCAAAGTACATCTGTCAATTCAGGGGTTGTGAATACGAACCCCAGCTCCGCTTAATTTCATTCCGACGTTTGACAAAAGTCTCTCTGACAAGCGTCATTCGTGTTCCTTCCATGGACTTATAGCAGTTTATGTGGATAAGTAGCCAGTTGATTTGAAAGTCTGCTGTGTGGAGTATTACTATTCAATCAAACATCTGCGTACAGTAAAGAGCCTTTGCATCATAATTGAATGGTGGTGAACTCATTGTGGCTAAAGGAGATTTGCTTATTATGCGCAATTTCTCCATTTGTCACGGTGTTTTCAAAATGCGTCTGCTATAGATGCGTCAAAATGCGTATGCAAGTGGGAAAGGGTTACTTGCAACATGTACTCATACATGTTTATGAACCCAACTCTTATGACATCGCTCGAACTATTATGTCTGCCTTTCAGAAATCTTGGAATACCACGTTGTTCCCCACACCGAATACTCTCAGGGTCTATGGAACAGGGAAACACTGAAAACACTGGACAGAAACAACGACAGAATCCAGATCCACGCCAGCTCCAGTATGTAACCTTTCAACGTTCTCTGTATGTGCCCGTCCATGGTTTAAAAGGGGCCTTTTTGAACACCGTAGGTTCGGATCGGCCTGTACATCAAATCCCTCTTGTCAGAATATACATACGTTAACAGAAGCTTCGATCTTGCTTATGTTAGTAATATGTGAACAGTGCAGATTTTGATCAGATTGTTAAATGGGTCATCTAACCTGTTTACACCGTAACATTTGGTAAGCGACACAATTTGATTGGCTGACGCGAAGGTCAATCTGAGACGACCTGTATCGGGCAGTCATCAGATCTATATACGAACTAGCGATGTTTAAGGTCTGGTTTAAATGAGATTGCAGGCGACACGCTTCAATTAACAGTCGCAGCGGTCATGGTGGTGTGCCTTTTGTACTGACACGTTTCCTATCCTAATACAGGTTCGTCTACCCAGGGATCATGCATAATTACTATGACTGAATAGAATGTTGAAAACAGTGTAAAACACCATTTAAATCATTTTATCATAATAAAAACCTAAGAAATTGTAATTTCATAACAACAATGTTCAACAAGAGTTGCTGCAAGATGCAGCAATTGGCGCTTAAGAAATACTGTTTGATTCGAAAAACACGAAACCCACTTTTAAATATATGATATAAATATATGATAACAATAGTTTTTTAGTTAAATACGTAAAACGAAAACAAAAATACCTTTTCCCAACGTGTTGACCTCGACCTCCCAAAATTATTGTAAACATTTGTCTGCGAATGCGCGTCATTTTTTCCCCTTAATACATTCTTAAAATCGCAATATTTAGCACAATAACTTCGCATTTATGAAAATATTCCCATTTTCCTAATGTAACGGGAACGAGGAATAGGTTTATGTATAAATAACTCGCATATAAATCACAAATCTTAATCGTCTATTTCAAAATCGAACGAGAACCAGTCTAGTGACGAACTGCTACGGAAATATCCGAGAGCTGACGGCTAAAATACGGCGCATCGCAAGCCCATTGCACTATTGACAGTCTTTTCGAAAAAAAAACTAAAAAATATATATATGCACTGGTGCTGTTGCAACCGCGCAATAAAAACTCTATATACTTACAAAGATTTACTAATAACATTGTATTGTGACGTATCGGGGGGATGGCCACGACCTTCCCATGCCAATGCACGTTGCTAATAAAGTTACATATCTAAAACAAATGTTGAGATGAATAGGTATTATACCAATATAGGCCGCACTTCCAGTTTTTATCAAAAGATGTATCTCAGACTATAGTACACATATATAAGAAGTGAATGCTCTGGTGAGACTGTGCGGATGCATAAACTCGCCTGAGTCTTCACCGCCCGCAGATGCATTAAGACTCCAAATCACTAAACACGGCTCATATCGGATTGCATTTCATATCTCTGAAATTGTCTTTTACTTGTGAAAATATGGTACCGCCTCCTCGGTGATGCAGGGGTAAAGCGTCGGCTGTGGGAGGTCGTGTGTTCGATACCCAGTCGGTTCATACCAAAGACTTTAAAAATGGTAGTAGTGGGTTTCCCTCCTTGGCGCTTAGGGTTGTGGGGTTATCATAACGACTGAATGGCTGCCTGGTGTCAGAGTAAATGGACCATTAGTTCTGGTAACTTACCCAGGATACGCCGTGATAAAACTGAAATATTGTTGAAAGCGGCGTAAAACCCCAAACAATCAGTTACTTGTGAAAACATCTGAGTATATATTTGTAACTTTTGGCACAATGATAACAAGAGTGTTTGTAAGGGTACGTGTTCGCCTTCCAATAAGTCAGTAGACAGATGGCGGAGAAAAGATCATTATGTGTCTCAATGCAAAAGGCAGGCGACACAAACATCGGTTGTTGCAATACAGCGTAACCTCTTCAGAGCAACACCTTGCGGGGGGGGGGGGGGGGGGGGGGCTAATTAATACAGTCGTTCTGAAGAGGTGCTGTTTTTTAGAGCTTAAAACCTTCTCCTAATAGAAACACATTTTGTCGTATCTAAACTTTGACATAGGAAAAATAAGAACGCAGAAGCATTTAGACGCTATACAGCAGACGGCATTTAATAAACAGTGTCTCAAAAGGAAAAATGTGATAATGATTTCGTTTCTTTTATTCAATCCTAATTTAGAAGTTGTTCGACGGTAACTTGCAGGAGCAAAAGAATTATCGTGTCAAAAGTGCACATGTATATGAATGTGTATGCGTATGACGATATTGGTAAGAGCTTTTACACACCAACTTATATTTCTCTTACTTTGTCTTGCAGGCGGAGTCCGAGTTAACAACAACGGTAATGTCGTACAAGCCGATATTTCTGCCAAAAATGGTGTCATTCACCTGATCGATCACGTGCTTATTCCAGCTAGATACTACCTCTCGATTTTGGTTGGAAAATAAGCAGAGTTTGTCGTTAACTGTTTTGTGAATATTAAACTTGTTATTAATTTTATCTGTTGTTGACGGAGTTTTTAAAAAAAAAAAACATATTGTTAATCCTGCAAGACTGCAACTGTTTTATTCTTTCCTTTCACAGAATTATAACTGATTATGCGGCATTCCTCTTCGGAGTGTACCGCCTCGCTGGTCTGGTGTTAGACCGTCCGCCTCGCTGGTCTAGTGGTAGACCGTCCGCCTCGGATGCGGGAGGTCACGGGTTCGATCCCCGACCGGGTGATATCAAATACTATAAACATGTTAGTAATGGCTGCTCTCCTTCGCGCTCAATGTTGCGAGATTAGCATTACGACTGACAGACTGGTGTTCGAATAAATGGACCAGTAGAACTGGTAACTTACTAAGAAAATCGCCGTGATATAACTGATAAATTGTTGAAAGCGACGTAAAACACCAATCAATAAATCTCTGGGATGTAGATGGCTTAAGATCTAATGTTTAGCATCAGACGTAACCATAGAACGAAATGAGTAATTTTCACTTTTCCAAACAAGTTTTCAACTCAAATCGAGATGGCCAAGATAGCCCACAATCGATCAATTGCGTGAGGGAAGCAGATGTGTAACTGCTTATATCGGTGGAATGATCAAGCATGGTAATGAAACTGAAAGGAGTGAACACTGTAAATAAAACAGCGTATTAGTAAAGGATGTTTATAATACATTTGAAAACTATAGAATAAGAACAACCAAAGTAACATTCCTGTGAAGTTTGGGTGACGTTGGTATAGTGCTTTAGGAGATGTCGCTTGAAACAAAACGTTAAGGTTACAATACACCAAATAAATTCCTTCTTTGTTTCCACATGTAAATCGACGAGTTTCGGTCCTCAATTGTCAAACTTTCTAAGCGTTCTCAGAGGTATCTCTGTTCAATGATATATGGTGTACTACATGAGAAACACTTAGAAAGTGTGACAATTAAGGACTGAAACTCGTCGATTTACATGGAAACAAAGAAGGAATTTATTTGGTGTATTGTAACCTTGAGGATCAGAAAAACGTGTAAATGGCGTTATCAACAAACTTTACACATTCTAACTTCTTGGTAATACTCCTTTTGAATGATCGATTGTTTGGGTGGCGAATAAAACAATAACCTTATCAGAATGGTCCTCTAGTCATGTTATATATCTAAGTTCCGCTGATCGTTGCTCGAATTAGGGAGCATGCAATTGAATACAGACAGTTTCCAATGATTAAGCGAAATAAAAAACTTAAATGTACGTCTTGTCTCGTCAAAGGTTTGCGCAGAAGACCAGTGGTGTGAGAACGCCAGGTAACACGTGTCCACATCGACACGACTGAACATGTGTTGAAAATGCGTTAACCCTTTCCCTCATATAGACGCTTTCTGACGCCTCTGCAGCAGACGGTTTTATGAAAACATAGTGACAAAAGAAGAAATTGCACAAAACGTGCAATTTCTCCTTTTGCCACAATGTTTTCCTCTTTTTGTCATAGGTTATCAATTCAATTATGGAGATTTCCTATTTTTTGACAAAATATGTTTAAAGTCGTCTGCTGCAGAATTGTCGTATGAGGGAAAGGGTTAAACCTCTAATCGATCAATTTGCTCTCATCAATTCTACATATCGAGTGCTTGGCGTGAAACGGTTGTAATATAACTAAAACCCTATTTTGAAAACCCTGGTTTAGGGGCAATTTTGACCCCTTTGTAAACAATGCAAATTTAGGTGCCATTGCTCAGAACGAGCAATGGCACCTAAATTCCCATTGTTTACCAAGTAAAATGATTTAACGCTTATAAAGACTTTATGGCGAGGTGATTAACCTTGGTAAAAAAATACCAATTTAAGTTACAACCGTTTCACGCCAAGCCCTCGATATATTGATTGATTGTTTGGTGTTTAACGCCAGTTTCAAAACATTTCAGTTATATCACGGTGTTTCCTGGGTATTGTAAGTTACCAGTACTACTGGTCCATTTATTCTGACACCAGCCAGTCAGTCGTAATGCTAACCCTGCAAACCCTGAGCGCCAAGGAGGGCAGCCATTATTACCATTTTAAAAGACTCTGATATGACCCGACTGGGGATCGAACCCGCGATCTCCCGCACGAGGCGGTATATCAGCTCTAGATCCTGAACCCTCGTCAATCTGAACTCCTTCAAGGGTACGGTACCATCACCGTTCATTTGTTGACGGGTTCTTTCATATTTAACCCTTTTCTACATATAATAGACGCTTTCGGACACCTTTGCATCAGACGACTTTTGACATTGTTGTCGTCTGCTGCAGGAGTGCTATATGTGGGAAAGGGTCAGGAGTAAATCTTACTAGAAACTAGATGGTCGTTTTCCCAAATTGCAGTTAGTATGTAATTAAAATACTGATAAAGGATGTTCGAATAAAATGAGAACAAATTAGGTGAACATTTGTGGCGAGTTATTTCAAAATCCTTTAAGACTTACTTGAAAGAGACATGGAGCCGATACGAATTAGATGCAAATTACCTTTGACCTCTAAGTGTGACATTGGACTTCCCCTGAGCTGACAGAAGTATGCACTATGCACATCATTATGAGCAATTTCTCTTTTAGACACAATGTTTACAAAAGTCGACTGGTGCAGAGGCGTCGTAAAGCATCTGTTTGTGGAAAATTCTTCATTGATTGATTGGTGTTTGACAGGGCTTTCAACAATTGTTCAGTGATATCAGTGTTTACTAAGCAAGTTACCAGTATGACTGGTCCATTTACCCTAACGCCAGCCAGTCAGTCGTAATGCTACCCTACAACCCTGTGCGTCAAAAAAGGCATCCATTACAACAATTTTTAAAATCTTTGGTATGACCTGGCCGGGGATTGAACCCGCGACCTCCTGCTCCGAAGCGGGACGCTTTACCACTACACCACCTGTGGTATTTACACCAATAATATAGATCTAATATGAACATTTTAGGGTTGCCTTCTTTGATAGAAATTATGAAGTAATTTCGACAAAGAGCGAGCGGTAGAACGAGAATCCATTAAAGTTGTGCGCAATCTCTCCTTTTTCTACAATGTTTTTTCAAAAGCAATCTGCAATATATGCATTATAACTCTTCAGTATAAGAAAACACATTGAATACTTGTGAAAGATAACAATAAACCATGTTACATATATATGTCTTGTGATTTATTCAATAGGCTCAGAAATGATCCCTCCACCCATACAATATCAACTAAAAACAACGTGCATTAAATGGTTAGGTTGAAGAAAATGGCTAACAAATTTAATTCAGAAAGGGCATATGTTTTTAGAAAGAAACGAAAAAGCTGTTTTGTTTCACAAGAACTAAGCAGCTGTGCTAGCAAGTATCAACAATTACTTGTCTTAAAATTGAGCAAATAGTTTATATTGAATTTAAACAGTTCCTTCAAATTTTAATTTTAGAATAATAAAATAATTTCAACTAGTGTCAAACAATGTTGTTTTTAAAAATCAATTAAAATTGCCCAGCTTGCCATATACCACTTCGATTTTTTTTTTTATTAAAAGATGTTTTTAATTGGATATATGAATGTGGATACAAAGAAAAAACTAACAAAATATCATTTCCCAACCAGTAACAAAATCACGAAATATCACAACAAATTATACAAAACATAAGATAACCAAGGGTTCATTTCATGATTGTCCAAATGTATTCTCTCCGCTGTAGGCAATGTACAAAAATCCGTCTTCATCCTTGTGTTCCTCATACACCTGGCCCATACTGGCACTGAAAGTAAAATAAAACAACAATTAAAACCATTATGGGATAACCATGATCAACCCTGTCCCACTGGCAGACCTCTTTCATACATCTGCAGAAGATGACCTTTGAAATTCCTCCTTTTGTATCACAGTTTTCGTCCCTACTCAATAAATATTCTTTATTTTCTAGACATAATCCCAAATTTTGTATCTACACTGTATATATATAGATTTTTAAAAAGTTCTGGCTGGCAGTTTGTTGCAAGCATGGAAGGGCTTAGAGCTCTAGATAAAGTGTGTAAGTTTAAACTTATTTATTTTACATCTATTGCGAAACAAGCTTTCAGCTTATATTAATCACACTCGATGTCTGCTTTCTGGAGACTTAACCAGTTCTTTAGCAGTTTGTGTGGAAAATCCCAGTCAGAATCCGCTCATCATGGGATTCAAACCTGGGACCTTCGGTACGAGAGGCCGACGATCTACCTCTGCAACACTGTCTGCCTATAGTGTGTAATGTATATTGTTTTATGGCGCATCGACAGCTAAGGTCATTTAGCGCGCAATTAAATTTAATTATTCATGATCCCTGGGTAAACAAACCAGTACTAGGCTAGAAAATGTGCCTTGCCCAAGGGCACTCCACCATGACCGTAGTGCCGCGACTGGGGATCAAACCCGGGACACCCGGTTTCGAAATCCTCGACGCTAACCACTCGACCACAGCAGATTCCTCACCCCTATAGTGTGTATTTCTATCCCATGGTCTAAAATCTGTAAATAATAAACTAGATGTTGTGTGTACTCAAAACAACTTTCAATGAGCTATAAGTAATTATTGTGGGTACCCACAAGTTCCACAACAAAGCGTTTGGTTGATAAGTAACACTAGGCGAGATACTGCAGGGAAATCATCACCTTATTCCTACCTTATTAAGAAATAAAAGTTCTGAAACTGATTTATTAACAAGAGGCCCATGAGGGCCTATGCTCTACTGGTATGGTTCTTTGGTCATTTTCAATCCAGAGCATGTATGTATGGTGAAGATCGGATAGTAAATGGAGGCTCTTTTGTGTTCACAAGCTGTATTATAGCAATTTTTACAATTTCATGGGCCATAATCCAGTCTTGCATAGGCGGATCTGGCTGATTTTCAAAAAGGAACCAAGCTCTCATCAATATTTAACTACTATCTAAGTTTGGTGAAGATCAGATAGTAAATGGAGCCTCTATTGTGTTCACATGCTCAATTATAGCAATTTGGACAATTTCAAGGGCCATAATCCAGTCTTGCATGGGCGGATCTGGGTGGTTTACGAAAGGAACTGAGCTCTCATGGATATCTAACTACTGTATAAGTTTGGTTGAGATACAATCAAAAGTGAAGACTGTATCGTGTTAACAAGCTCTTTTATAGCAATTTTGACCATTTCAAGGGCCATAATCCAGTCTTGCATGGGCGGATCTGGCTGGTTTTCGAAAGGAACCGAGCTCTCATGGATATCAAACTACTGTATAAGTTTGGTTGAGATACAATCAAATGTGAAGAATGTATCATGTTAACAAGCTCTTTTATAGCAATTTTGACCATTTCAAGGGCCATAATCCAGTAATGCATGGGCGGATCTGGCTGGTTTTCGAAAGGAACCGAGCTCTTATAATGGATATCTAACTACTGTATAGGTTTGGTTGAGATACAATAAACAAGAGGCCCATGAGGGCCTATGCTCTACTGGTATGGTTCTTTGGTCATTTTCAATCCAGAGCATGTATGTATGGTGAAGATCGGATAGTAAATGGAGGCTCTTTTGTGTTCACAAGCTGTATTATAGCAATTTTTACAATTTCATGGGCCATAATCCAGTCTTGCATGGGCGGATCTAGCTGGTTTTCAAAAGGAACCAAGCTCTCATCAATATTTAACTTCTATCTAAGTTTGGTGAAGATCAGATAGTAAATGGAGCCTCTATTGTGTTCACATGCTCAATTATATCAATTTGGACAATTTCAAGGGCCATAATCCAGTCTTGCATGGGCGGATCTAGCTGGTTTACGAAAGGAACCGAGCTCTCATGGATATCTTACTACTGTATAAGTTTGGTTGAGATACAATCAAAAGTGAAGACTGCATCGTGTTAACAAGCTCTTTTATAGCAATTTTGACCATTTCAAGGGCCATAATCCAGTCATGCATGGGCAGATCTGGCTGGTTTACGAAAGGAACTGAGCTCTCATGGATATCTAATTACTGTATAAGTTTGGTTGAAATACAATCAAACGTGAAGACTGTATCGTGTTAACAAGCTCTTTTATAGCCATTTTGACCATTTCAAGGGCCATAATCCAGTCATGCATGGGCGGATCTGGCTGGTTTTCAAAAGGAACCGAGCTCTCATGGATATCTAACTACTGTATAAGTTTGGTTGAGATACAATCAAAAGTGAAGACTGTATAGTGTTAACAAGCTCTTTTATATCAATTTTGACCATTTCAAGGGCCATAATCCAGTCATGCATGGGCGGATCTGGCTGGTTTTCGAAAGGAACCGAGCTCTTATGGATATCTAACTACTGTATAAGTTTGGTTGAGATACAATAAAAAAAGAAGACTATTGTGTTAACAAGCTCTTTTATAGCAATTTTTACCATTTCAAGGGCCATAATCCAGTCATGCATGGGCGGATCTGGCTGGTTTTCGAAAGGAACCGAGCTCTTATGGATATCTAACTACTGTATAAGTTTGGTTGAGATACAATAAAAAAAGAAGACTATTGTGTTAACAAGCTCTTTTATAGCAATTTTTACCATTTCAAGGGCCATAATCCAGTCATGCATGGGCGGATCTGGCTGGTTTTCGAAAGGAACCGAGCTCTCATGGATATCTAACTACTGTATAAGTTTAGTTGAGATACAATCAAAAGTGAAGACTGTATCGTGTTAACAAGAAATTGTTTACGGACGCACGCACGCACGGACGACGGACAAATCGCCACTACATAAGCCCTTCTGGCCTTTGGCCAGTAGAGCTAAAAAAGAAGACTGTATTGTGTTAACAAGCTCTTTTATAGCAATTTTGACCATTTCAAGGGCCATAATCCAGTCATGCATGGGCGGATCTGGCTGGTTTTCGAAAGGAACCGAGCTCTCATGGATATTTAACTACTGTATAAGTTTAGTTGAGATACAATCAAAAGTGAAGACTATCGTGTTAACAAGAAATTGTTTACGGACGGACGACGGACAAATCGACACGACATAAGCTCTTCTGGCCTTTGGCCAGTAGAGTTCAAAACAGACTATTCTGAAAACATCATATGTATAAAAATATTCTTTTTATATAGTTTTAATGGGGTTTACACCATTTTCCAAAAATATTTAAAATGTCACTTCATGACAGCTGCTTAAGAGTTTTTCCTGGTTTAACAAGTAAGTCATGACCTTATTTCAGGGTAGGTTATAGTAAAGAATGCATCTGCGGCAGTCAAATTTTGAAATCATTATGGCAAAAGGATAAATTGCTTGTGATGCACTATTTCTCCTTTTGCCACTATGTTTTCAACTCGTGTTTCCAAAGTTGTATGTGGGAAAGGATAAACTCTTTCAGCGCCAAAGGTAATATTGAGGTTTTTGCAAACAATACTGATTCAGGCGAGCCAGCTCGTGACGAGCTGTCTCACCTGTAATCAGCATTGTTTGCCATTTAGTTATCAAAATAGTCCAAACTTTTATTAAATGAGAAATGGAGACGCCCGATTTTGAACATGGAATAGTCTACTTTAAACAATTTGGCGCTGAAAGAGTTAATCCCATAATGAGTGATGTTAATGTATGAGAGTGGTCCACACAATCAATGTAACACAACTTACCTAGATTGCGGTAACACTTTTTCTACAAATAGAAATATTGCTTTCTCTGATGGCAACTGAATTCTTTTTCTGATGATCCACATGAACTGAGCTACTGAAATGTCATTTGGAACCAAAAACTTCCTTTTGTCTATGTCTTGTATTTGAGTTTTCTGGTCTTTTTCAACAATTACCTGTGAACAAAATCATAGAGATTGTTTGTAAGATAACATTCAATGTGAATCAATAATAGAAAACAAAACAGACTTATACATGTATATTGTAGGATTAATGAAATTGCTCATTTGGATCAATTTTCCCTGATCAACTGCTGCTGCAGAGAAATCAAAAGTAGGTAATTTGTATTAGATGTTAGTTGTGCACATGTTATATAATAAATCTTTTTTAATCTTTAAACCACATACAACAAATTTGCATTGCAGCAAAAAACATTGATTATTCAGACAAAAATTAAGAAAATCTCTATTAAGATAGTAAAATAATAAACTTTGAATAGAGAAAATAGTTTTAACTTAAGTCATCTGCCATGGATGCATCAAAATGCGGAAAAGGGTTAATCAATATTTTCAAAAGTCGTCTGCTGCATATGATATGCATCAAAATATGTGTGCAGGTTGGAAATGGTTAAATAAGCAGTAAAAACTAGTCTCTTTTACAGCAGCTGTGAAATTTAAAACTTTCCACTTGCTGAATGTGCTTTGACGCATCGAAGAAGACAACTTTTCCATCTTTTAATCCAGATGTTTTTATTGTTGTCTGCTGCATCATGGATGAACATGTATGTTGGAAAGGGGGGATTCACTTTCCAATGAATGGTACAGAAAGAAAGAGATCCATTGTTTTCCCAAATATGTTGATCTGCTTTGCACATTAAAGTAACACAACACCAGAACAGTTTTAGCTTTTTTTCTTTTCCAACAATATTTTTAAAGTTACCTCCTGTAGATATTATAACAAGAGCACTGAAAGCAATCGCCAACGATCATCTACTTTTTTCTAATTCGAAAAAGGGGCATTAATTATTTAAGCCAGAGTTATGTGACTTGGTATAGACATGCATATTGTTCCTAGGAACATGTGTACCAAGTTTGATTTGAAAATGTAGAATGTTTTTTGAGTTATGAGGTAAGGTTCAAGTTTTGTGAAGACGCTAAGGGTATCAGAATACCCGAACATTTTTTCTTCGACAAACAGACAAGCTAAAAATGGTCTAGTATACCAATTAAATTTATTTATTTATTGGGGTTTTACGCCGCTTTCAACAATATTTCAGTTATATCACGGCGACAGTTCACTTATTCATGATCCCTGGGTAAACAAACCATTACTAGGCTAGAAAATGTGCCTTGCCCAAGGGCACTTCATCATGACCGCAGTGCCGCGACTAGGGATCGAACCCGGTACCGGTTTCGAAATCCCCCGACGCTAACCACTCGACCACAGCGGATTCCATCTATACCAATTAAAGGATTCAAAATACTCACAGGTATTCTTTCTGGGTATTTGTCCCGTATCTTTGTTGACTCTGCTTTTCTCTGATCTGAAATCATATTTAATGAAGTTCTTTTTAACCCTTTCCTACATACCACTGCTTTCTGACTCATCTGCAGCAGAAAACATTTGAAAATAGTGTGGTTAACCGTTAGAGGAAAATTGCTGATAATGACCAATTTCTCCTTTTGCCACAAACTTTTCAACTCTCTTTGTAATAATTTCTTTTATAGAGAAATTCCATTTTTGATTAGATGTTTTCAAAGTTGTCTGCAGCAAAATAGTTGTATGTGGGAAACGGTTAAAAACAATACTTGCTGTCAGTGCTTCACAGCTTTTAACCCGTTCCATCATATAGACACTTTCTGACGCCTCTGCAGCAGAGGGCTCTTTGAAAACATGGCAACAACAGAAGAAATTGCTCAAAACAAGCTATTTCTCCTTTTGACCCCATGTTTTCAACTCTTTTTAATTATTGTACCATTTAAAGGGAGACTTTCCCAAAAGTTTACGGGTATGTATACAAGTCGTCTGCTGCAGATTCATGGTATGAGGGAAAGGGTTAAATAAAAAAGATTGAACAACTTCAAAAATGTATAGTTGTACAAAATGTATCTGACTGAGGGACTCTTGCCTGTCCGTCACTGCTTTCATGAAGAAACAATCACTGCTCAAAACTAGTACTTAAAATCTATAATATATTATTAAAAATATTCAAACATTTAAATAGAATAAAAAAGAACAACTTGCGGTTGTGATTTGTATTGACATATAATCAGGCGCGTAGCTAGGCACGTGCGTAAGAAATATTTTGAGAGTTCCAAAAATGAAAATGAAACAAATGCGAAAAATGCAATAAAAACTAGACCCTAAGGAGTGTAAGGGTGAAAACGGACAAATAAGAACAATTCAGACATGATCAAAATGTCACATGAATAATCTATATTTATTGATGATATTAGATGTCCTATGTAGTTTGTATACAGTCATATAGTATTTTCATATTGTACATGGGAGTACGATATTCGAGGTATATTAGTTGGAGCGAATTGTGATTCGTGCTATTTATTTGGATCTGAGAAGAGAACGCTAGTTTCGCAACTCGAACAATCAACCGACCCAAGCAATCTGGCAAGGTTATCACCGCTCACATTAAGTGCAAAACACATGCGCATTCGCTTGAAGCGGCTGAACATTTCACTGCAGTTATGTCTGGAATTAAGAAAAGCATTGCCCAATCAGTTTCCTATGCCAATGATGTCCTAGTTAGCAAGAACATACATGTATTACAAGGCATAATTAATACAATTATATTCTTTGTTGTAAACACAATCTAGCTATATGAGGATACAAATAGTAACTTTAAAGCACTTTTAGAATACTAAGCCAAATATAGGGTTGTGCTGAGTGATCATTTGAAGAACGGTGACGCGATACACTTCATCCGCTATACAAAATGAAGTAATCACGATATGCGGGGATCAAATCAGTGAGGAAATTTTGCGCAAATGCAAAAGTGTTCCGTTCTTTGGGTTTAACTAACACATCTACTATGGAGCAAGTGGTGCTCTGTTTGAGGTACTTCGACCATACAACCAAGTCAGTTAGGCTACGATGGAGCATCTAACATGTCCGGAAAGTTCCGTGGTGTTCGAGCGAGTTCGGCAGATAATTCCCGACGCAGCCAGTGTACAACCACTACAAAGCACACTGTCCAAACCTTGCTATATCATGCGTCCGAGGAGCCACTTGCCAGAAACATGAAAAAGACCGTTCAAGAAGTGGCATTCCTGTTTTACTTCTCGGGCAAACGGTTGTTGCGTTTTCATGAAACTAAGTAAGCATAAAACACATAGAAAATCGGACTAAATTACAGTCGCACTTAACACTTTCAAATGCTCGTATACGACGGTCGTTGACAGCTTAGATGACTTCTTCCTTAACTATGGTGATGCCAAAGCCGGGGCATATGAACTGCGATCACTCAGTTCGGTTTCTCCGAGGTTTCACTTTTGTTGAAGTGCCAGTCAATGTTGGTAAAAATAAATTCCGAATACTGCAAACGTTTTTAGGGTATTTGGTGTAGATATGCCGTTCATAAGGGTATCAAGTAGGCTCATTTAGAATGAATGAATGAATGTATATTGTTTTATGGCGCATCGACAGCTAAGGTCATTTAGCGCGCAATTAAATTTAATTATTCATGATCCTGGGTGAACAAACCAGTACTAGGCTAGAAAATGTGCCTTGCCCAAGGGCACTCCACCATGACCGTAGTGCCGCGACTGGGGATCGAACCCAGGACACCCGGTTTCGAAATCCCCGACGCTAACCACTCGACCACAGCGGATTACTGGGCTCATTTAGAAATTGTGAAATATACACCAGAAGTCACCTAAGCCCATATAGACAAAAAAAAATCCCCGGACCCCCCTAGAATTGTATGTAGTCCACAAATCGACCCAGCTACGCGCCTGATAATCTATCATTAAATATGTCTCAGACTGGCATCAAAGGATTGGCAATTTTGGATACCCTTTTTACATTTTTGAAAAGAAAATATTTTATGCTTTATGTCCTATGGCACTCAAATAGGACAGGGTCACAGGAAGGATGAGAGTGATTTAAAGCCTTAATTAATACAAGATAGAGGAAGATGTATCTATTCTATAGGTTACATTGCAAAGACCCAGAAAATATTGTGTCAGACAGAAGGAGAGAGTGTAAATATATTATTTGATGCGCAAGTTAATCACAGATTTGATTGTGTCAGCACTTGATTTTAAATTAACAGATTGTTATCACTATGAGACTAAGGTAGTTCCATTTATCTGTGTACTGGTATACACAAAGAAAGAGATTTTGTTTTTGTAAGTTTAAGAAGATGGTAGACCAGTTTATTGAATTACAAATAATTTATTGTACTTTTAAATTAGCCATGAAAATATTGAGTTTGACATTTTCATTCTAAACAAGGAGAAGGGAATTCTATAATACAGACTCTGGTGCACAACAGTAATATTATTTAAAACGCTAAACTACCAACATGCTAATCTTATATTCATACAAGAGGGCCATGATGGCCCTGGATCGCTCACCTTAATTATACAATGCAAAACACATCAAGACAATTATTCTGAATGCATCCTCCAGTGTTAACAATATTTTCCTTCATTTGGCCTAGTGATCTATTTTTTTACCTGATATGACCCATATTCCAACATGGACTAGATATCATCAAGACAACATTCTGACAAAGTTTCAACTTGCTCAAAGTAAAAATGCGGCCTCCGGAGTTTGAACAATATTTTCCTTTATTGACCTAGTTTCTGATCCAATATGACCCATATTCGAACTTGACCTAGATATAATTCGGACAAACATTCTGACCAAATTCAAAGCTGCTGAAGCAAAAAATGCGGCATTCAAACAAGATTTTCTTTCAATTTGACCTAGTGACCTAGTTTTTGACCCGGCATAACCCATATTCGAACTTGACATAGATATTTTTAAGACAAACACTGACAAAATTTCAATTGCGGCCTCTGGAGATAACGAGATTTTCCTTCAATTTGACCCGACGTGGCCCATGTTCGAACTTGACCTACATATCATCAAGACAAACATTCTGATAAAGTTTCAACATGCTCAAGTTGAAAATGTGGCCTCCAGAGTGTTAACAAGATTTCCCTTCAATTCGACCTAGTGACCTAGTTTTTGACCTCATATGGCCCAGTTTCAAACTTGTCCAAGATTTTATGGAGATGAACGTTCTGATAAACTTTCGTGAAGATTGGATGCAAAAGGTAGCCCTTAGAGTGTTTACAAGCTCAAATGTTGACGACGCACGCCAGACAAAATGTGATCACAATAGCTCACCTTGCACTTCGTGCATAGGTGAGCTAAAAAGTTATTTTTCTTCACTACATGTACTGGTTATTTTAAAAGTCTCAGATCACATTACTAGTATTACTACTGGTATTTTAGCAGAATATGTAATTCATGATCCACTTTCATTTTACAGAAAAAGAAGTTATTTTATGCTTTTGAAATTGTAACAAATCAAATAATAAAATTCATTCTTACCTAACATTTTCAGTTTTAAAAACTTAATCTATTTCTAGACTTTTATAGAAATAGAGACATTTATAAAATTAATGATAATCTTAAAATGTGATTTTTTTTTTATTAAAAGAGACGGGGTCTTTCAAATAGTATGGTCCGGAAACGAGCGAAGTTCTCGAAATAAGCTGCCTCGCATCATGTGACCAACATCCGGGGAACCCGCCATTTTGAAAACGGAAGAAAATTATCAAGTTTTAAAACTGCGTATATCTCGATTTTAACCAATCAATTTGACCATCAAAGTCATTCTAATTGCAATATCAATATTCCATTTTCTTTACATGAGAGTATTTTGTCCCGATGTTTCTTTTTAGGTTGATTTTCGTATTGGAAAGCTGACTTCATAAGAACAACTTTGTTTACAAATGGCCGAAAGCTGAAACCCGATCTCTTTTTGTCGTTACTTTCCTACTTGCATGATGTTCATGGGGCTAATATAGCGGCTTTTTCTTGATTTAAGCCTAGTTCACTTATGTTATATATATGTCTTAGATTTTCATATTTCACCCGTATTTTCGTTTTCTTAGATGGGTAGATCAGTTCAAAATCTCAAAAATCTAAAAACATGGCGTTTTATATGCACGATACAGTGATATTTGGAAACAGTTTTTCAATGTGTTTTAAGGTCAAATGGTGGAAAATTTGCAATTGAAATGTAAATTAAGGGTTGTTTTTCATATGTTATGAATTAGATTTTCGTTTTTTTAGTTTATATAATCATTTCTTAGATATATCAATTATTGGTAAAAATGCTCTTCCAAAATACCGGTTAATTCACTAAGCGTGATAAATACACGGCGTGATAAACACTTCCAGGTAAAAATCGATAACCGAGACGAGATATCCAGTACGATAAGACGTTTATATAGGGCGTTTGTAGACCATACTATTTGAAAGACCCTGAAAGAGACAAAACAATTGAAACATTTGGTTGCAAGTTGGAAAACATTAGGCTTTCTTATGCCAAAATATTTGGCTCTCATGTCCAAAAAGTGGCAAAAAAAATCCAGAGCAGACCACATACTTATGCTTATGATTGAATCCATTTTATTTCTTATATATTTAACAGTAAATCACTAAATGATGAGAAATATTGCTGATTTCTAAAGATTCACGAAGTCCTCTGCAGCTTAGATCTTTGAATGCTTGGACTAATGAACTTTGGAACAACTTAAACCCTTTCACTCATACCACAATTCTGCAGCAGATGGCTTTGAACATATTTTTGTCAAAAAATGGAAAATCTATGTAATTGAATGGATAACATATGACTAAAAGTGGAAAACATTGTGGTAAAAGGAGAAATTGCTCATTTTGAGCAATTTCTTCTTTTGTTACCATGTTTTCAAAAAGCCGTCTGCTGTAGAAGCGTCAGAAAGCGTCTATATGAGAGAAAGGGTTAATCAGAAGCACATAATCATGGATTTTATTGGCGATTCTCTTCATGCATTTTAAAGTTTAGCAAATCTATCAGTTTAAATACTATTTTGCTATTGTTTCAATTCATTTTTTTTGCTTAAATCTTCTACTTAAGTTCTGTTAATGTACATGGATGCCCACTGTGAAGCATTGCTGAGTCTGCCGTACATTGTTTGTATACTTATTAAACTTATTAAGATACTTATATTCATTGAGTTTTAGCAGGGAATAATAGTGATATGGCTAAAATATCTTTTCTGAAAAAAGTGGCTGGTCAAAAGGTCTTGTCATCCTAAATGTCCCTGTACTGAACTGTACAACAAGGATATGCTGAGTGCTATTATTTCTTTTAGGAACAAGCAAGCCCCATTCCCTCTCCCCCACAAGGTCCCTCTTGAAAGCCTCTAGCATTGTCAATCAATGCGGTCATGGCAAGGTTGGCTGGCATCTGGTTCCATATGCGGAGACAATGAATGTATCTGAATGTGCGACATTGGTTCCTGTTAGCGTAAAACTACCAGTGCCAGTGAACAGAAGTTTCATTTAATGCTGTGAGGTGACATGCGTTTTCCATTTGTATGATTGTATTGGCTCGAAAACGATTGTATAAAAGGAATTATGGAGTAATCTACTTCTACTTTATTTCTGTCTAGGGCTTAATGAGTCCAGGGACGTAGATTATCTACGTCCATGCTGCATGGCAGGCAAGTGACGAAATCATAGTGGTAAAAACCAACAATGTGGCATATCTATAAATAAAATGAAATAAAAACAAAAACACCTGTGTCATTGTCATTCTACTTTTCCAACAATGTTTACAAATTCAAATAATATTGTTTATACACTCAACACATTTACAAAAAATTAACAACTTTTAAAAGAAATCAAATTATTCTCTCCGTACAACGGATATCTGAATATGAATAAATCACGAGAGGATGAAATCAACCATTTGTAAACAAAGCGAAAGAACACAATTCGTCTTCGTGTTTCTAAGAAACGAATGGACAAATATTCAATTATTTATCATTGAATATAAATTTAAACACAATTCTTACCAAATGTGTGCTCCTCCTTGAATTTAAACTTCATTTTCAAAGCGAAATGTTTAAAATAAGTATGAGCAAAAGTAATGTGACAGCTACAACGGAGTTTATTTTGGTATGACGTCACAAACAAATGTATAAAGTCTAAAACCCCTGTAAGGACGTTACCGGAACCGGCAACCTTGAGTCTGCGTATATATACATTTATAACATTATGTAATTACAGGTAGGCCAATAGTTGATAATAAGAAAGCAACAAAAAATCCAATTTGTCGTTTATTTAATCGATGCAGACGTCTTTTCATAACATCATAAGAAAAGAAAGAAATGCTCTTGAGCAATCTGACCTTTTCTCCAGTAGGCCTATGTGTATCTCTTCTTAGTCCCCCTTCCTTATCATGATGATCATCATAATCATCATCATCATCATTAGCATTATCATTCGCATTAGAGTAATCAACATCATCATCAGTAGCAGCGGTAGTGCAACATCATCGTTATATTCATCACCGTCACAATCATCAAATTATTTAAAATAAGTATCACCCGCATCTGTATCATGTTCATATCATCATCATCGTCAGCATCATCTCAGTTCCAGAAATTCTGTATTTCAAATAAAGAGGGGAGTATGTAACTGATTGATTACTAGGGGTTTAAAACCGTTTTCAACAACTTTTCAGTCATATCACGGCGACCAGTTCACATACTCATGTGTTTCTTTGCTTTCCAACACCAGTAATGACTACTCCAGACAACAGACTTTCCAAGCAACTGGCTGCTTTTCAGTGACTTTTGTCAAACGTCGCAAAGAATGTGGAACGAGAATTGACAGCCCGCGTCGCTACCCGTTCTCGGAGTATGTGAAGCTTAATAATGGCCTATATATGTGCGAGGGTTGATCCGGAAGTACTGTCACACCATCAATAACTTGAATTTGTGACATGGTTGTCATGAATAATTTAGAATGAGTGTAGTGGAGCAGAATTATTCTATTCTGTTCTACGAAAAGAATCGTGTCACAATGTGTCCGAGATCCAGTGCAAACAACGGTGTTTTTAGATTGTTCATACATTTAGTTTGGATTCTTGGAGAAACTTTTAATAGGGGTTCTTGACTTTAAAAACAATCTTTGGGCGTGAATACTAGGAAAGTGACGTTACGTCAGCGGTTTGACGTCATAACGTAAGTCACTTTGGCGCCAAAACCCGATAATAATGTTCTATTTATCTTTTAGACTTGCAGAGATAATTTTGGTGTTGCAAAATACTTGAGTGTCATCAATTGTTACGTTTTGGATCATGTTAGAATCGAAGTAATATATTCAGCATTGTGGGTGGTCGGTTGGTAGTTCGGATGCAATTCTGCTCCTCTCCACTTATTCTATCCCGCGAAACTTTAAGGTGTCGCCTTTCTAGTAAGTTAATTATCTTTTTATTGTATACATGTGTACTTAATGTTCATGTAGGTAACACATTTATGTAAATACAATCTAGTTTAACAGACCCAATAACGCTAGCTCGCTGAATGTCAAATTATATCGAGTTTCTGATCTTGTTTTTTAAACTCACAAATATGTAATTGTTGCAAACGAAATAACGCGCAAATGCAGACGACATTTTAATGGCATGACGTCATGCCATAAAGACGTTAACCGTTTATATTTTGAATGGCGTCATAACGCACGTTTACGTTCTATACACACTGGCAGTTCTTCAGAAAAAACGACTGTTTTGGACGAAACGCAATGTTCAGCGTGCAATAATGCATGTTTGCTATACACTTGGAAGATCTCCGCTAGAAACGGTAAAAAAAAAACATACGACAACAAGACAGTACATAGGCGGTCATTGTATGCCTAAAGATGGTGTCAGCGTTTTAGAGAGGTGGATGCTAGTAGTGATGACAGAGAAAGCGCCGGAAGACCAACAACTACCTTACCTTACCTTGGTGTTGAAATCCTTACTAGGCTACTGCTTCTTTGACCCATCTCTACTAATTTGACATTTCCTGCTTCCGGTCCATCATATTCTGGTGCACATTTAACCACTGGCGTCCGAATTTCTATTACAGCAAAAAAATCGCCGGCGTATTGGTCGGTTGGCAAATATTGATGTGGTGGATCATGAGAAAAATCATTTATGAACCTGTCTCTACCTGGGACCAGGTCGTTTTAGACGTTTTTCTGCGGAAATTATTGCCCGAATCGAGCAAGGGGGTAAAATGCCGTTGCACACCTTGTCATTATTAAACACTATATGTACGTATAGAGGGGCTATTTATAGTAACACGTGCGGGATTCCCCAAATTACCATTACGATCATTAACCAATACAAATTTAATTTGTTTTTAAAACTATTGACACTTCTGGCAGTAATTACATCCTCTGGCAGATTGTTCCATATATCAACAACACGCTGAGAAAAGTGGAATTTCCGTA
The DNA here is from genome assembly GCA_031761405.1 of Serripes groenlandicus. Classification (NCBI taxonomy): domain Eukaryota; kingdom Metazoa; phylum Mollusca; class Bivalvia; order Cardiida; family Cardiidae; genus Serripes; species Serripes groenlandicus. The sequence goes on from JASEVX010000010.1 coordinate 8,179,723, forward strand.
TATTTGTGCGGCAGACATTTTTATAAATTTTCAGATTATGGCCTCTTGTTAGAGAATTATTTAAAGGGAAGAAATTAATTATCTTATATGTTATTACCATGTCTGATCGTAGTTTTCTGTACTGAAGCGTACGAAGTCCTATTTTTTAAAAATCTTTCTGGGTAACTTAGTTGTTAAATTTATGGTAGTAGTTTCATTACTGCACATTTTCGATTGTGTATGTAAGTGGTCTTGAACTTTTAATTTGCTATCTATTATGATTCCGAGATCTTTTTCTTGAGATGTCTTAGCGACATTTCTCCCATCCATATATAGTATTGAGCACTATTTTCTTAATTTTGCCCAAAGTGAATATGTTAACATTAAATTTTTTGTCCTTGTTAAGGTTAACAGCCATTTGTTTGACAAATTATCGATGTCTTTTTGCAGTGATTGTATGTATTCATCATTTTCGATAACAGAACATATGTTTTTGTCGTCTGCAAACAATTTGGTCGTGTTTGTTACAGCGTCTGGGAGATCATTTATGTAGATGGTGAATATAATAGTGCCTTATATACTGCCTTGGGGTATGCCGCTTGTCACTGCGGTCCAATTTGAACTGGCGTCGTTTAGCACAACTCTTCGTTTTTTTTTTTTTCCCAATCCAATTGAGCAATTTGCCTGTTATGCCATAATCTTTTAATTTTGATATTAATCTTAAGTGAGGCACAGTGTCAAAAGCATTTTGGTAATCAAGGTAGATATAGCATCTATTTGGTTTTGTTTATCGATTGTTTCAGTCCAACCCAACCATCAATAACTTCTAAAAGTTGAGTGATTTACGTTTTCTAAATCCATGCTGATGACGGGTGAATAGTTTGTTGCTTTCCATATAGTTAATGTTTTTATCTCGGATTTCGGTTTTCATGAATTTGCATATAATATACGTAAGGCTGATGGGTCGGTAATTTGCTACTTCTTGTTTTTGTCCTTTTTTTTTGTGAATTTTCATTATATTTGCCAGTTTCCATTCCCAAGGTAATTTGGACTGTTCCATTGATTTGTTGAAAAGGATTGCAAGTGCTTCCGCTACGTTTTGAGTTGTTTCTTTTATTACTTTTGGGTGGATTTTGTCGTATCCAAGAGAATGAGTTACACGAGTATTAGAGGCACTTAATGCTGATCGACGATAAGCGGTACGATGTTTATGCGAAGATCTTTATTTAAGTTATGGAACTGTTCAAAGGATGTTTACAGAGGAATTGAAAATGCGACGAGTTAGTGCAAGATGGGTACCTCGACTACTCTCAGAGGAAGAAATGGCTACCCGTGACGTGTGCGCGAGTCTTACGACATAAAGATGGCAGCGCGGAGGTGACGCCTTTCTTCGGTAGATAATGAAAAGCGGATGAGACCTGGTTTTTTTTTTTTCATGATCTCGAGACCAAAATGCAATCCAGCCAATGGAAGAGGCATTCATCACCACCACCGAAGAAGGCGCGAGTTACTTTTGAATCAACCGACGTATATATATAAGCGTACAATGATTTCTGAAATGATGTTGTGTCACGTTGTACAGCGTTCACCTTTGAACATAGGGATCCGGATTTCGAGACCTGGCAAGGTCAAATTTGATTTTTTTTCCTGTAACAGCTATGCTATGTGATGGGATCATTTTTATCAAAATTACTAAATAGTAGATATATCTTCATAAACATTCAGCTATGGGTCAAGTACTTGTCCTTTCCTGGACAATTGGACTTGCGTGTAGTGGTGCTATACAATGAGCACGTTTAAGAAACAAGGGGTCGGAAAAACCTAGGGTATCGCACCCGGACTCCCTTGCATCTCAGTCTCATCTATTGTACATGCTATCGTGTATAGGATCAAATGGGCATATAGAAGCTAAACGGCTTATGCTCAACCAGATCAATTGAGATCTACAACTACATCATATATAAAGGAGGACGGGGTGGTGGGTCATATAGGAACAGAACAACCAGGCGATCCCTTGTACACACGAGGGGTGTAAGAAAATGATCTAGAAAAGTATATTTTTATATACATGAATGCCTTGGTGGTGTAGTGGTAGAGCGTCCACCATGGTGCGGGCTCTATCCCCGGCAGTCATACCAAATACTTTAAAAATGTTACTGATGGCTGCCCTCCTTGGTACACAAGTTCTTAGGAACAATACGCATGTATATACCAAGTCACATAACTATGGCTTTATTAATTATTCAGTAATGCCCTATTTTCGACGCAGACGAGCGCTGGCGTTCGCTCCGCGGCCGTTGTTTATAACAGGAACAACATATATAATGGTATTGGTGGGTTAAAATATATCTTCGACACATTTTTCCAAGCGAAATTTACAAATGAGCCTTTCCACGAGAAAAAAACACATTATGGACTCTGCTTAATGTATCGACGCAGATCAACCTCAACCTGTGCAGGCTTATCCGGGCCGACACATTCCGCCTCAGGGGGATAGAGTAATGATTCCTTAAACAGAAAATCCACAATAGGCGAAAAGTCTGTCCGGGTTAGCCTGCGCGGCATGCTTAGGCCGATCCGGGTGGATACTTTACGCCGAGTCCACAATGTTTGTTTTCTCGTGGGACAGCTCAAATGAACTGATGACCAAACTCTAAAAACCAGGGCATATTTAAGTGAAAAGAGCTTGCATATACAGTTTCATTTTAAAAGTGTTGAAAATGGAGTCGCACTGACGGATTTTAAGCATTTTTCAGTAGACAATTTCTTGAAAACATCATGTAAATTGAAAATATTGAAGTATCAATGTTAGTACAATCTTTAACCCTTTCCAACACTTAGTGAATACGGATGAAAATATTATGGTAGAAGGAGATTGCTCATGATGGACAATTTCTTCATTTGCAGACGGCTTTTAAAAGTCGTCTGCTGCAAAGGCTTCAGAAAGTGTCTGTAGGTCGATGTGGGAAAGGTTAAGACAAAGTAGAAATTATTGTAAGAGAAGTAAATGTCATTCGTATATTAAACAATAAGTTCATTAACCTTTTCCCAGATGTATACACCTTTTTGACGTCTGAGCAGCCGGCAAGTTTTAAAACATTGCAATTAATGCAATTTCTCCTTTTACCACAATATTTCAACGCATTTCAACAATTAAACTTTACCTTATCGAAATTTTCAATAATTTGATCAGAGGTTTTCAAAAGAGTCTGCTTCTGATTTGCTGTTTGTGGGAAAATGTTAAGTTTTTTGTTGTTGATTTGTCAAAATTAACTGTTGCATATTCACAGGTCACAAAGAATGCTTTAATCCACCCTTGCTATTCCAGAAACGTCGAGTAGTTAATTTAAGGACACTTGTATATTTTGAAATTCTGAACGTACAATTAACGTCTAAAGGTTTTTACCCCGCATATAACGTTCACGTTCCCTTTATGACAGATGATATACTGCCTTAAACACACAATTAAGACTTTTTTCCTAAATGTGAATCAAACTAGAATAGTCAGTTAGCAACATAGACATCGTGCAATAATATATACCAAAATATAGGCATAATTTAATCAGGGACGTAGATAAAAGGTATAAGTAACTCAATTATTAACTAAAATATCACCTGTCCCAACATTTGTAGCAAGTAAAACTCAAAAACTATTGAACATATGACAGTAACAAAGAGTTTTAATTGCTACAAAATTTGAAAATTTGGAAACAAATTCTCCATGTGATATTTTAACCAGATAACATGTGGAGTTTCTTTTCTCTCTACGTTCCTGATTTAATGTTAAGCTTTGAGATGTGACATATTTGTTCCTCTCTTTCTTTATTATTGAGTTTTAATAAGCAAAAAAAATACAGTCACTCTAATAGAAATATTGTAATTCGACATATAACGTTCACGTCCACTTTATGACAGATGATACACTGCCCTTAAATCACAAATAAGACATTTTCCTGGATGTGAATCAAACTAGAGTAGTCAGTTAGCAACATAGTCATCGTGCAATAATATATACCAAAATATAGGCATAATTTAATGTTTAGCTTTGAGCTGTGACATATTTGTTACTCTCTCTTTTAATCATTGAGTTTTAATAAGCAGAACAAATAGAAGTATCGTAATTTAACTTCTGGTATGCAATCCCTTTCAAAATAGTTCCAAAATCCATACAGAATAACTTCCAAAACAAGTCTGCATTGAGTACATTCATTTGTCTGAAAGGAATTATGCCATTTTACTTCCAGCTGGTCCAATTATGTTGAAAAAAATACCGTTTAATCTGTTTATTGCCGAGTGTGACTTGATTGAATGCACAGATCTTGAGGTTGTGAGTTCAAAGGTCAAGGTCATCAGCGGTCTCACAGCTATCTGTTTCAACCACTTCCCACACACGACGAACCAGCAGCAGATGACCTTGAAAAGATCTATTAAAGTAAACACTATAGAATACTCTACAAAATGAAAACATAAGTAAAGAATTTAAGTTGAAATCTTTGTGGCAAAAGATTTTTTTTTCCTTTTACCACAACGTTTCAGACGTCTTCTTCTTCAAGTGCGCCTGCATGTGGGAAAGGGTTAATTAAACATGTCTGTTAAACAGTAAACTTCTGTGTCTTCATTACTTCATACCAACCACGTTTCTTGCCTGAAATATATAAATGAAGAGATTCGTGATAAGCTTTTATTGCAAAGGCTACTATAGCATCTGCAAACAATATAATGCAGCAGTCAGCTACATTAACCCTTTCCCTCATATAGACGCTTTCTGACGCCTCTGCAGCAGACAGCTTTTTGAAAACATAGTGACAAAAGAAGAAATTGCACAAATCGTGCAATTTCTCCTTTTGACACAATGTTTTCCACTTTTTATCCATTCAATTATAGAGGTTTTTTTATTTTTTGACAAAATACGTTCCAAGTCGACTGCTGCAGTATTGTCGTATGAGGGAATGGGTTAATAGATATATCAAACAATAACAATCTCATGCTTACCAACCCTCCAGATTCAATCGTGAGTCTCACGATTTGAAGGGCGTAACCCCACCCCCACGATCGTGAGGGAGAAACTCACGATTTTCGAAAATTCGAAAAAAAAAAAAAATTTTTTTTTAATCAAATCATGAGGATAAATGTACTGAAAATTACTACAATCATTTTCTAACATCAACTTTTTAACATATTGTCACTGATAAAAGGTCCTTGCTTTCAACAAGTTCAAAACAATGTGTGTAGCTCAATTAAATGATTAATACATGTATGTATATTTCTTCTCCATGTGTCTTTATTCCATTGGTACCCGTGTTTTTCATTCAAAAGTATGTCTATAAATTAAAATGTTGTTAATATTTTTATTTTTTTGGATGTAATATGAAAGTCTTTGACATAACAGACAACTTGCGTGATTTTCTAGTTAACCACAGTTAAAACATTTCTAAATATCAAAGAACAGATTTGAAAAAATTCCAAAATAATACTTAAATGCTAAGATACAGTTGAAAATAATCTGTTTAATAGAAAACATTCTCAAAATGAGTCTTTTTAATTATTTTCCTATATTAAATATTGAAAGTATTGTACATGTATCCCTGCATAGTTATCAAAATTCCGTTCTATTGTGAACATTTCTACTGTTAAATTCATGGCGCTGAAAATCTCCCCCCTTCAAACCCCGATCCCCCACTTTGAGATTATGAAACTCCCCCTTGAGGATGAGAAAAGGTTGGTAAGCATGCAATCTCTTAGTTTGTTATTGTAAAATGTAAATCCTGTTAACCCTAAAATGGATTTTTTCTATTGGGAGTTTTAAGCCATATTCAACAGTATTTCAGTTATATCACAGCAATAGTACATTCATAGTCGGTACCTGGGTAAACAAAACCAGTATTAGGTTAGGAAATATGCACTTGCCACAGGGCATCCACCATGACCGCTATGAGCTGGGATCAATCCACGGATGCCCGTTTTTAAATCCCTATGATAACCACTCCGCCATGGCGGATTCCTGAATCAAGAATGGAACATAATTCTAACAAGGAGTCCCAGATCAACTTAAATGGATCACCAGATTTTGGGTATAGTAGCATATGTGTAACTGCTAATATCAAGGAACACTTGATCAAGAATTAGAAAGAAACTACAATGAGTGGAAAAAACCAGCATATAAATAAAGGATATATGTAATAAGGCATTCTAAACAAGCTGTAGAAAGCCTAATTTGTCAAGTAATTACACAGAAATAAAAAGAGTTGCTAGTTCATGTATTTGCAATTTTTGCAAAGGATTTCTGAAAAATTATTTTGAAATCAGGCACAGATTCAGAGAAAAAGAATTTCATATTTTCAAGTTTTATAATTTGACCCCTTTACAGATGCTGCCTTGGAAGCATGCCTTGGCAGCATGCCTTTTCAACCAATCAATCTGGCTTAAATAATTTAAACATTTCCACCAAATTATCATGAAATCAGACAAACACTTCCGAGAAGAAGATGGCCGCCATGTTTCTAAATCAATCAATATATCTTCCAACATATTAAGTAAAGGGTCGACTAAGGAATATTTTTCTCAAATAATCTAGGAATCAGACGAGCAGAGTTGAAGACAGATGAGAAGTATTTTAAAGTTTCATTATGTTAACCCTTCTCTGCATTTGTTATAACATGCTCAGGTTTTTTTTTTTTTTCAGAAATAATATTCTCACCATAATTGATAGTCCCTTACAGGCCTCCTTGAGGACTGTACCACCTTCCATTCCCTGAAATATAACTCTTCTTCTTAACCCTTTCCCACTTACAACAAATCCGCAGCAGACAACCTTTAAAACATCTATTAAAAAATATGGAAAATCTCTATAAATGAAAGCATACAATGTACTTAGTGAATAAAGTTGAAAAATCATTATGAGCCATTTCTTCCTTTGTCATAATGGTTGCAAAAGTTGTCTGCTGCAGATGCATCAAAATGAGACTATATGTGGGAAAAGGGTTTATTTGTAAACTAGATTTAAGACTGTATATTATGCTTATAAGTATATGCAAACTATTTGTATTGAATCAATTTCTAGTTTTGGGTTTTCATGGGTGAAAATGGTCCATTAATGATACAGTACAATATTCTAAACATCCCTCATGAACTACATTTATCCCTTTCCCACATACAACAACATCTACAGCAGACAACTTTGAAAACATCTAGGCAAAACTAGGGAAACTCTAAAAAACAATTAATGATTTAAGTTGAAAACATTGTGGCAAAATTTGACTGCTGTATCCGTGTCAGAAAGCGCCTGTATGATGGGAGGGTTTAAAGGAAGTGGACATAATACTTTCCAAGAAACAGCAACTTTTCAGAAGACGACTTTGAAAAGGTTCAGGCAAGATATTGAAGATCTCTATAACAAATAAAAGTACATGTATCATCATTAAATAGAGTTGAAACATTGTGGCAAACGGAGAAATTGCTCATAATACAATAATAGCGAGTGGACATAATGTTTTCAACTTTTAGACATAGGTTATCCATTTAATTATATAGATTTATATATAGATCAATCAATCAATCAATCAATCTTCCTAAACTCTGTACAATTGCATCAACATTTTACTTCTAATTTTTAAATACCGAAATAATTTTCTCATGTATATTTTCAATACAGATGAGTCTACAATTGTAAATTAGGGAAAGAGATGCATCTGCAGGAGACAACTTTTGAAATTATTGTGGCAAAAGCAGAGTATGTGTACCTTCAATTATAGCTTTTCCATATTTTTGACGGCAAATTTTTTGAGCAGTATGCTGCAGGTGCACCCTTATCCATCCGCAATTGTCTGGAAATGAAACTTCTATTTTGGCAGATATTATATTTTAAACCCTCCCCCAAATACAATGAAATCTGTGTATTTATTTATTGAATAGAGTTGGAAACATTGTGAGAAAAGGAGAAATTGCTGTTTTGAAAAATTGTCTGCTGCATATGAGTAAAAACAACAACAATTTGTTTAAGAAATATCAAAATCTGGATTAATTCTGGGGCATATCATACCTGCCGAGCAACTTTTGACACATTGTATACATCTTCCATTCTTCTGTCTAAGAACTGCCAAGTTTGATGAAAATCCTCTGATTTATCTTGTACCATGTAAACTTCTGTGGCTTTATAAACTACGCCCAGAGACATTCTCTTGGTATACCAATTAAACTAAAACAGAAAACGAGAGGACCATGATATAAAGAGCTCATATGATTAAATAGAACAGTTATACATGTACATAAATGGAAAAACAGCCAGGCAATCTGGGGTCTATGTTTTTTAATGGATCAGACTTATTTGAACTATCTTGGTATAGAGGGTCACCAAAAGATCATTCGTGCCCAAATATTTTCAAATCGGGCCAGTTCTTTTGGATAACTCTTTTTTTTAAGCTTTTTTCTTTCTGTTGCAATGGCAACCATTTTTCAATTCTTTGAAATATTTTTGAAAAAGGACCATCTATGGAGAATTCCTGTGAAAAAACTTTGTAAAAATTTACAAAGATCTTTTAAAAGCAGAATTCCCTTAACCCTTCCCCACTTGCAAACACTTCTTGTCACATCTGCAGTAGACGACTGTTAAAATGAGCAATTTTTCCTTTTGCCACAATGGATTTGAACTCTCATTTATGCACATTTTTACCAATACGTTTTTTTATTATGCGTATCATTTCATTATACAAGAGGGAGAGCACATGACATGGCTTGAAATCGAGATCTTCTGCTGCTGTCAGGAGAGATCACATGAATGATTTGGATCTTTGCTTTTGGAACACCCTGTATACACCACAGACATTTGACACTAGAACTCTTTCTCTTTCCATTTTAAAAGTTATATACCCACATCAAACTCAGGCTGACACACTCGTTTGTTAACAGTTTCCCACATACAGCAAATCAGCAGCAGATGACTTTGAAAACATACCCGAAATATGTTGGAAACTCCTTTTAAAATGAAAGTACATTAATTGAATAGAGTTGAAAACATGGTGAAACAAGAGCACCGCGTACGGCACAGACGCTCGACTGATAGGGAGAAAAAAAAAAAAAAAGGGCTAAACAAAAAACCTTAACCGGACGCCCACGCCGCCAGGGTCATGACAATAGCTCTCGTTTTTTTCAAAAGTCGAGCTAAAAAGGAGAAATTTGTTGTTTTTAGCAATTTTTCCTTTTGTCGCCATGTTTTCAAAAAGCAGTCTGCTGCAGAGGAGTTAGAAAGCATCTATATAAGGAAAAGGGTTAAGGGTATAAAACAATCATTGAAGATAGAATTCCTGTTTCAAAAGGTCAGGAGTAAATAAACTCAATCTATCTAACATCTGTGTATCTTTGCTATAAAGCTGATGCATTAGACTGTTACGCTAATGTAACTGTCACTTGAGATAGAACTCCCGTCAAAAAATAGTTCAGTTGTAAATATACTGGTTAGTGGTTAGGTTAGTGTTAAACTTGACATCCAAGGTTCAAATCTCATAAAAGGCGTTCATTGTAGAGTGGCCTTGGGGAAGGAACATTCCCTTGTCTAGTACTGGCTAGTCCTCCAGGGATGATGTATTAGTATTGCGTCCCAGTGATATAACTAAACTGTTGTAGGAAAATGCTGTAAAACCCTAATAAACAAATATACATGTATCTTACATCTGTTGATCTGTCCCCAGCATGGTACCAGATTTCATCTGTTAAATTTATCAAGTTTGATAAAGCATCAGGGACATTAGGTGGAAGGGCCATTGTTCCCATTGCCTGTACAAAAATAAAATTAGAATCGGTTGTGACTAAAATTGATATTTTTTTACCAAGGTTAATCACATCGCCATAAAATCTTTATAAGCGTTAAATCATTATTTTTTGGTAAACAATGGAAATTTAGGTGCCATTGCTCAGAACGAGCAATGGCACCTAAATTTGCATTGTTTACAAAGGGGTCAAATTTGCCCCTAAACCAGGGATCTCAAAATAGGTTTTTAGTTACAACCGTTTCAGGCCAAGCCCTCAACATGATTATAGTCACCCTTTCTAACCAGAGCGCCGCAGAGTGAAAGCCAACGCTTGTCCATTTTTTTCTAAGTTGAATAAGGGGTATTACTGAATAATTATTAAAGCCAGAGTTATGTGACTTGGTTATGACACATGTATTGTTCCTAGGAACTTGTGTATTAAGTTTCAATTGAAAATGTTGAACGGTTTTGTAGTTATGAGGTAAGGTTAAAGTTTGGTGATGATGAAGCAGATGATGTCTTCTTTACTGATTATAAATGTTCATAACAACCTGACTTTGGACTCTATATCTTAACCCTTTCCTACTTGCAGATGCATTCTGCAGCAGACAACTTTTGAATACAGTTTGGATAAAGAAATATTTGCTCATAGTGAGCAATTTCACTTTCATTTATCAAGATGTTCCATTTTTTTAACCCAGACGTATTCAAGTTGTTCCGGTAGATTTGTTGTAAGTTGGAAAGGGTTAATGGTGATCAAATACAAAACCCTTCAACTTGACTAATGGATAGTCAAATCACTCAATATCTCCATGATTGATATATCTAATCAAGAACAATAGACTGCTTTGGAAACATGTAGAAATTTGAAAAATTAATTCTAGATATATAATTATGAGCCATTCCAAGAGAAAACAAACATTATGGACTCTGCGTAATGTATCGACCCAGATCAGCCTGTGCAGTCCGCGCAAGCTAATCAGGGCCAACACATTCCGTCACCCGGACATGGAGGGTATAGAGTAATGATTCCTGAAAGAGAAAATCAACAGGAGGCAAAAAGTGTTTGTCTGGATTAGCCTGCGCAGCGTGCTTAGGCTGATCCGGATCGATACTTTACGCAGAGCCCACAATGTTGATTTTCTTGTGGGACAGCTCATATATATATGTAGTTTAAAACATTGTAGGAATAGGAGAAATTTTCTTTTTTGCACCAAAGTTTTCTAAAGAAGTCTGCTACAAACGGTGACAATGTACAAGCTCGATGTCTGATTCCTCGAGACTTAACCAGTACTCCCGCTGTTTGTGTGGAAAAATCCCAAAGACAGAACCTGCTCTTCACAGGATTCGAACCCGGGACCTTTGGTACTAGAGGCCGACACTCTACCACTTCACCACTGTTTCGTCTTTTCCAGGTTAAGGGTTAATCCTACATACCTGTGGCCACTTGTTTAAATATGGACTTATCATTCTTAATCTCGTCTCTATTGCTCCTCTTATAAATGGACGAATTTTAGGAGCTCTGAAAGCAATTACAAAAAGATATCAAGGAATCAATAGAGAACTAGTGTGATGAACATAGGACTAGATAAGGTGGAGTAAATAGGTCTTTCTTACATAATATCTCTCTTAGCATTAAAACTAGGGATGGCAAATAAATACCAAAATTAGTATTCGAATATTCGAATATTCGACTCATTTGTGCATGCTTTGCCAGCAAAGAGTTTATAAATGTGTTATTTGCTGTAAAGTTATCTGACTGTTGTCTCATTGTGTTCAAATCCCAGTACACGCATTCAGATTTCTGTTTTATCTGTGAATATGAAAGAAAAGAATGTTTGTGAAAAATACTTCAGTAATGTGCTCAGCTTTAAATTAATTGATCACTTGCTTAATGTATCTTTTGACGAAACATGTACTTCTGATTATCTTGTATACAACTGAAATACTGTTGAAAATGACATGAATTGTCCCCAATTCTCAAATCTTTTCAAAACATTACAAATCGGAGAGCGACCGTCGTGAAAGATGGATGTCGTTATTAGAGTAGAAATGTGGCACTGCCCATTGATAGCAATTTAACATTTCTCTTGCTGTGTTATAACTGAATTATTGTTGAAAATGGGCTCGAAAAATTCCCTGTATCAGAATGCTAATCAACATAAATACATATCGGATAATTTCACGGCCAAAACTATGAATATGTTTAATTTATGTATAATTAAATAAAACAGAACTACATGTTATACAAGTTGAAGTTACGGTGGTTAGGAACGAAACCATTGATATTGCACCGATCACATTAATAGCCTAAAGCATGGATTAACAGTTTGACATGTTATCTACAGTATTGATACAATACGCGTAAAATGGACCATCGGTAACCCTTTACTTGCATTATATTTATATATACATATTTTTAGAATACTCCTGATTTACATTGAATATTCGAATCATGATATAGTATTTGAATATTCGTTGCCATCCCTAATCAAAACCTATGTTGCGGGTACTCTATAGAATCGTTTCAGTGAGACAGTTAAACTTGGCCATGATATTATGCCCATGAAGAAAATCTTTCAAAAGATCTCTAATTAAGGAGCAATTACTACATGATCTGACCTGAAAACAAATATGACTGAGATAATGTCCTAATAAACATGGGCTAGCTTGAAACCCTCTTGGACCAAGATGTGTAAGACCAAGTTTAGAGAAGATTTCTTCTTTTGCAACAGTGTTTTCAAAAGTCGACTGTTGCAGAGGCATCAAAGAGCGTCTGTATATGGGAAAGGGTTAATATCCTAAAACATGTATAATATAACCTGGTAAACTGTTACAGTTGGGTAAAGTTAAGACTGTAAAATATTTACTTTGGATCCTTATTTTCTACTTCCTCTTCCTGTTTCACCTGTTCAGCTAGTTGTTCAGCCAGTCGTTTGTTACAATCGTTATAAAAATAGAAAATAAGCTCCACCCCTCCTCTGGGAAACAAACCATGGGCCACACCGGGTAAACTCTCTGACTCTGCACCTATATGGAGAAAATATTTATATCTATGGGAAGCAAAGGCTCAGAAAATATCAACCTATTGGAGTATAACCCTTTCCCACGCGCAAAAAAATCTGCAGCAGACTTCTTTGAAAGCATCTACGCAAAGATATGAGTAATCTCTTTGACCTTTTTCCTCAAACGACAATTCTGCAGCAGACGACTTTGAACATATTTTGTCAAAAAATGGAAAATCTCTATAATTGAATGGATAACCTATGACTAAAAGTGGTAAACATTGTGGCAAAAAGGAGAAATTGCTTGTTTTGAGCAATTTCTTCTTTTGTCACTATGTTTTCAAAAAGCTGTCTGCTGCAGAGGCGTCAGAAAGCATCTATATGAGGGAAAGGGTTAATTGAAGGTATATTTATTACCTTCTTTATTAGAGTTTTACAAATTTTGACAACATGGTTTCAAAAGTATCTTATGCACAAACATTAATTGCATGTGGGATGGGTTTAAAAGATGTGCATGATGATCTTACAATAACACAAATCATGTTTATTATTTATTCATCCTTTCTCAAAAGTTGAGAGCAGGTGAACCCTTTCCTGCTTATGAGTACATTTAATCTATAGAAGATGATTTTGAAAACATCTTGGCAAAATGAAGTCTCTTTAAAAAAAACAAACAACATTGAATAGAGTTGAAAACATTGTGGCAAAAGGAGAAATTGCTCATGATGAGCAATTTCTCCTTTTGTCATAATATCTTCCAAAGTTGTCTGCTAAAGATTCATCCAAATGCATCTGTAGGTGGAAATAATGTCAGGAAATGTGTTTATATATATAAGTTACACATTAATGGCAGGAAATCAGTTTATAAAACTCTTTCCCACATACAGCAAATCTGCAGCAGACAACTTTGAAATCACCAAGGCAAAACACTGAAAATCTCTATAAATGATAACATTGTAAGAAAAGAAGTAACTGCTCGTTTTGCGCAATTTCTTCTTTTGTCACAAAGATTTCGAAAGACGTCTGCTGTAGAGGCGTGAGAAAGCGTCTTTATGTGGGAAAGGGTTAAAGTTACACATACCTGCTATAAGTGCATTCTGTGTCCAGCCATGCTCATGCACAAAAGGTAAAGAAGATTTCAAGATTCTTAGTTTGGTCTCATCTGCCCTCTCATCTGTATCTTCCAAGTTGTTACCTCTGCCTGTGTTCTCATACCCACTGCAATACGAAATAGCACAGAACAGTCATACAGAGTACTATCTATATAAGGGGAAATAAGCTGGGTCTTATCCCCCACAATATCTCTCTTTTGACTAAACCAAACTCTATGTTGTGGGAACTAAAAAAGAATCATCTAGCTGAGACGATTCTTTTGAGTACCCACAACACAGGGTTTTAGTGTCAATTAAGGATTTTAGAACGTGCTTAATGCCCCTTATCTACAGCTCTAGATACTTTTGAGTACCCACAACATAGGGTTTTAGTGTCAACTAACGATTTTAGAACATGTATGCCACTTATCTAGATTCTATTGAGAACCCACAACATAGGGTTTTAGTATCCAATAAGGATTTTAGAACATGCACAATGCCCCTAATCTAGAGCTCTGACTTCATATAGGCAAGAGTATTGAAAATTCTGCTGAGTATAAAATATGAAAATTGAAAGGAGATGAAAACATTGTGGCAAAAGGAGATACATATGTATTGCTTTTAACATATATCTACAGCTAGTTTCAATAAATCGACGTTACATAATGCATTGTAACAGGATGCGAACAGTCAACATATGAAATTGCATTCTGAGTACATAAACCTTGACTAATCAGTAATCTACAGCAGACCGCATTTAAAAACACCACAGAACAAGAGCGCCAAATGTCACAAAATATGCCCATCCTGTTTTTTTGAGACGAAGTATACTATTGTGATTATTTGTTGTACATAAGCCAAACTTAGAGAGCAGACACTCTTAGTACAGTTGTGGCCATTTCGAGGGACATAATTGTGTAGTGACTAAGATAACGTTGTAAGTTATCAAAGGTAATTTCTATAAATAAAGGGAGATAACTCTTGATTGACTATAGCGATATGGCTAGTTATCAAACTTGTCCGAGATATTATGCCAATACACATTCTGACCAAATTTGGTGATGATTGGACAAAGACTTTTAAAGTTATTGAGCTGACAAGACTAATTTAGGTAATTTCGATAATTAAAGGGCAATAACTCTTGATTGACTAAGGCGATATGGCTATCTATCAAACTTGTCTGAGATATTATGCCAATACACATTCTGACCAAATTTGGTGATGATTGGACAAAGACTTCTAAAGTTATTGAGCTGACAAGACCAATTTTGGGTAATTTCTATAATTAAAGGGCGATAACTCTTGATTGACTAAAGCGATATTGCTAGTTATCAAACTTGTCCGAGATATTATCCCAATACACATTCTGACCAAATTTGGTGATGATTGGACAAAGGCTTCTAAAGTTATTGAGCTGACAAGACCAATTTTGGGTAATTTCTATAATTAAAGGGCGATAACTCTTGATTGACCAAAGCGATATGGCTAGTTATCGAACTTGTCCGAGATATTATCCCAATAGACATTCTAACTAAATTTGGTGATGATTGGACAAAGGCTTCTAAAGTTATTGAGCTGACAACATACTGGACGCCGCCTACCCGCCTGTACGCCGCAGGTAAAACTATAATACGATCCGTTTTTACAAAACGGGCGTATAAAAAAGGAAACATTTTTCAAAACAATAAAATACTTGTAGACTATAATTACCTGTCTGTTTGTTCTGTAGACCCTGTGTTGTCTGAAGTCTGTGTCAAATTTCTTACACATACCCGGACACCAAAACTTCTCTTCACTGTAATTATAACAGTAAAAATCAAATTAACCCTTTCCGACATACAACTATTCTCAAACAGAAGACTTTAGACATATGATGTCAAAACTAGGAAACTTTCCCCTAAATAAAAGGACAATTATTGAATAAAATGGAAAATATTGTGACAAAAGGAGAACTTGCTAATTTGAGCAATATCTCTTTTTGTCACAATGTTATCAAAAGGCGTCTGCTGTAGAGGTGTCAGAAAGTGTTGTATGTGGGAAAGGGTTAACAAATATAATGAAACAAACTGATTGTGAGCCCTGGTAGCTCAATAAGAGGATGAAATGGATATATGGCAGTGAAAACATGTTGGGATACAGTTATAGAAGGTCCAATGAATTCTCCTCTACAGGTCAAATTACTCCAAATACATCCACGGACATGCTGATCTACAGCCAAATAGTCCCTAAAATACCTTTGTTTGCGACAATATGACTGTAAACCTTCCCCAGAATACAATGAATATGAGTTTAAAATTCATAGTAAATGTGTATAGGATGCACTGGAAATGATTGATTTGATCATCTCTTAGTATCTCGACCTTGTTTGAAAGTTTAAAACCATTTTCGTCCAAAATCACGGTAACCATTTTCACTGGGTGAATTCTTTCTTGCATATTGCATGACCCCCCCCCCCCCCCCCCCCCCCCCCCCATAATCTTTGGATAATTTTAAAGCTTAGAGGGAACTCTTTTCAATCATATTGGGTGTTCTATCTGAGAAGCTCTTAGAAAGTGTGACAATTGAGGGTTGAAACTGGTTGATTTACATGGAAACAAAGAAGGAATTTATTTGGTGTATTGATTGTGCCCTAAAGTAAGGCACATTGAGACAAACTGGTGAAGAACTGTGAATATGAATTACATCTTGGGGTATTTATCGCTTCTGCAGTAGTCAATTTATTTCTGACGCCTTTTGAAAACAATTTGACAAAAGAAGACACTTCTCAAAACGAGCATTTACACCTTTTGTCACAATGTTTTCATCTTTTATCAATAATTGTACCTTCATTTATGGGGATTTTCCATGTTTTAGCCTAGATGTTTTCAAAGTTGTCTGCTGCAGAATTGTTGTATGAGGGAAAGGGTTCAGACATTTTCTACATTTTTGCAGGTATCTTTCAAAATTATCTGCTTCAAATTTGTTGAATGAGGGACAGAATAAATACAATCTAGACTTATCCAAATCTTTGCATCCAGAATGGCTAGGCTAGCATTACGACTGACTCGCTGGTGTCAGGATAAACGAACAGGTAGTACTACTAACTTACCCAGGAAACGCTGTTATAACTGAAACAATTGTGTGCAAATTCTCCTTTTTGGCCACAAGGCTTTGACTTCATTCCATGATTATACTTTTATCTTATAGATATTTTCCACATGTTTTCCTAGATAATTTCAATGTTGTCTGCAAGCTGCAATAACTCAGTTGGTTATGACAAGGGCCATAAATCAAAAGATCTCAAGTTTGAACCTCGACCCAGCCATTCATTCTTTCCGATAATTGACAATTGGTCTTCCATCAAAGGCAGAGTCCACAATGTTTGTTTTCTCATGGGACGGATCATATAGTTTATGTAGGCTAGTAGCCAGTTGCCTATAGGAAGAATGTTTGAATGCAGTACGAAAAAGTCTGAAAACTGCCGGGATATAACTATTGAAAACAGCATTAAACTCCAATCAAACAAAGTTGTCTGCTGCTGGATTGGCATATGTTGGAAAGGGTCATTGTTTTAAAGACAGGTGTCTCATAGCTTTCAACAACATAGATGTCTTGAGTTATGAGTTAAATGAAAGTTTGGCCAATAATTTATAAAAGTATGGATCCAAACTGAAGACACATTAATTGACAGCGTCACTTTTACATAATGAGTAATTGCCAGACTCGACAGACAATTCAGTCAAGATTGCAAGATCATTAAAAACTTCTTATATTTTTTATAAGTCTGTTTGCTTTGTGTTTAACGCAGATTTCAACATTTTTTTCAGTTATATCACTGCATTTCCTGGGAAAGTTACCAGTACAACTGATCCAGTAATCCTGACACCCACCAGCGAGTCAGTCGTAATGATACCTCACAATCCTGATCTCCTAGTAGTGAAAACCATTACTTCCATTTTTTTAAGTCTTTAGTATGACACCTCATGAATTTGAAGAAGAGTTCACAGATTTCAAGAACAAAATTAATTATGAGTAGGTAAATAACATGATAAAATCGCATTGAAGTTTCTAAACTTTTCACTTTAATTAGTAAACATTTATAAAGAACAAAACACAAGTACCATATTCTGGTTCAACCCTTTCTCACATACAATAAATCTGCAGGAGAAAGAACAATAATTGAATAGAGTTGATTGATTGGGCTTTAACGCCGTTTTTAACAATTTCTCAGTTATATCACGGCGGCCAGTTCACCTACTCATGCATTTCTTGGTTTTCTCACACCAGTACTCCACACAACAATCTTCCCAAGCAACTGGCTGCTTTCCCACATAGACTTAGCCCATTGGTGGAAGACGAATGACGCATGTCGCATTGACTTTTGTCAATCGTCGGAAAGAAAGTTGGCCAAGCCGGGATTCAAACTCACAACCCCTGGATTGACAGCCCGCGTCGCTACCGACTTAGCTACCGGGGCTCGGCTTGAATAGAGTTGAAAACAGGGTGAAAAAAGGAGAAATTGCTCATTTTGAGCAATATCTTCTTTTGTCGCAATGTTTTCAAAAAGCCGTCTGCTGCAGGGGCGTCAGAAAGCGTCTGTATGAGGGAAAAAATTAAACACTGCATGACATGTCTTTAACCTTTTCTGACGCCTTTGCAGCAGACGACTTTTGAAACCATTGTGACAAAAGGAAAAGCTAATAATGAGCAATTTCACCTTTTGTCACAATGTTTTCAACTTTATTCAAGAACAATACTTCCATTTAAAGAATTTTTCCATCATTTTATCCAGATCATTTCAAAGTGGTCTGC
Organism: Serripes groenlandicus; assembly: GCA_031761405.1. Lineage (NCBI taxonomy): Eukaryota > Metazoa > Mollusca > Bivalvia > Cardiida > Cardiidae > Serripes > Serripes groenlandicus. The sequence goes on from JASEVX010000010.1 coordinate 8,198,332, forward strand.
TGCAGAATTCTGCAGCAGACGACTTTGAACGTATTTTGTCAAAAAATAGAAAATCTCCATAGTTGAATGGATAACCTATGACAAAAAGTGGAAAACATTGTGGCAAAAGGAGAAATTGCACGTTTTGTGCAATTTCTTCTTTTGTCACTATGATTTCAAAAGGCAGTCTACTGCAGAGGCGTCAGAAAGCGTCTATATGAGGGAAAGGGTTAAGAGTAAACTTACAAAGACAGGACTAGATAGGAGTACATCAATATTTCTCGAAGGACTCAACCAAACCCTAAGTTGTGGGTACTCAAAAGAACCGTCTCAGTGAGACCATTATTTTGAGTACCCACAGCATACGGTTTGAGTGTCAAATAAGGGATTTGGAATTTGAAATACATTATCTATTATCAATAGCGTCTCCTAGCTCTGATAGACGATATTTTACATCTCTGAAGTTGATGCAGTCCTAGAGAGAGGCTTAATTTGTTCTTAAATCTTAATTTTTGATCTTCAAACCCTATGTTGTGGGAACTCAAAAAGAAGTCTCATTCAGACAATTCCTTTGAGCAGAGGACTAGATAAGAGGGAGTGAACAGGACTTTTCCCCACAATATTTCTTTTATTACTCAACCAAATCCAATGTTGTGGGTAGTCAAAGGAATCATCTCATTGAGACAATTCTCTTGAACCAGTACCCACAACATAAGGTTTGAATGTGAAATAACTTTTAATAAGGATCTTGGAACATGAAAAATGCCCCTTATCTAGAGCTCTATTTGAGTACTCACAATATAGGTTGATTAATTGATTGCTTGGTGTTTTACCCCGCTTTAAAAAAAAATCCATTTAACAATATATAGGGCTTAGTTTCGTAATATATGAGATACAATCGGAAAGGAGACCATCCTCCTTACATGTATTTCGGCCTCTGTGATGATTTGAAGATATTGAAAAGATCAATCAATTCATTAACATTGTGATCTGTATTTATGATAACAAAATCTATTAACACTTTCCCACATACAACAAATCTGCAGCCAATGGATTTGTAAAAATCTTGGCAAATATGGGAAAGATCTCTATAAATGAATGTTGTTATTGGAAAGAGTTGAAGTATTATGGCAAATGGAGAAATTGCTCATTATGAACAATTTCTTCTTTTTTCAGAGTGTTTTCAAAAGTTGTCTGCAGCACAGATTGCAGTTCTACAAGTGGGAACGGTTTAACTAAGTGTTTGTTTGGTCTTTGGACAATATCAAGCATAATATTGTGTTTGTATGTGTTTGATCTATCAAATCATCAACCCTTTCCCTCATACAACAATTCTGCTGCAGACGACTTTGAACATATTTTGTCAAAGAATAGAAAATCTCTATAATTGAATGGATAACCTATGACTAAAAGTGGATAACATTGTGGCAAAAGGAGAAATTGCTCGTTTTGAGCAATTTCTTTTTTGTAACTATGTTTTCAAAAACCCATCTGCTGCAGAGACATCAGAAAGCGTCTATATGAGGGAAATGGTTAACGCTGATGGTCTTTCTGTTTCAGATCACATCAGTTCATTTAATCCTTTCTAACTTGTTGATGCAAGTTGGTGAATCTTCATTTCTTCAGCAGACAACTTTTGAAAACATTGTGGCTAAAGAGTAAAGGAAAAATAGCTCATGATAAGTGTCATCTACCTTAAAAACTTGGGAAATAAAACTTTTAACTTATGGAAATAAATATATACATAGCTGAATTTTTATGAAAACATTGATGGAAAAAGAGAAAGTTATCATAATGAGATACAAATTTAATGTTATCTGCGAAAGTGTTATATTACATTTTACCCTTCCCCAGACATTTTGACATATCTGCAGTAGACGACTTTGAAAACAATGGGGCAAAATGAGACTTTGCACATGAAGAGCACTTTCTCCTTTTGCCACAATGTTTTTTACTCTATTTAACCTTTTTTCCACAAACATAAGCTTTCGGAAGCCTCTGCAGCAGACGACCTTTGAAAACATTTTTGCTAAAGGAGAAATTGCTCATAGTGAGCAATTTCTCCTTTAGCCATGTTTTCAACTTCAATCAATAATTGTTCTTTCATTTATAGATCTATAGTTTTAATATTTTTGCGTACATGTATATGTTTTCAAAGTCGTCTGCTAAAGATTTGTTGTATAAGGGAATGGATTAACTCGAATTACAATGGACTCAAGTTCAATAACTCTTGTTCACTTTTTGTTATTTTCTTTTTGTTTCTGGTCAATCAGTTCATTAACACTTGTTTTCTTTTTGTTTCTGGTCAATCAATTCGTTAACTCTAACAAACAGGCTTGTCATGAGGTCCAGGGTGTTTAAGGCCTGTTTCATGATCTCTGATTTCTGCCTGCGATCCATCTTGGGAAGGCTAAATCCTGCAACGCTAACACTCATTTCGGCATCTTTATCCCCTGTAAGCTCAACCTTACCACTTTCCAATCCAACTAGCTCACATTTGTAATGTCCCTTTGACATGTCTAAACCAACTTGCATTGGTTTTATGAAATCCTTCTGAAGAAGTGCTAGGTAGTTCCAGAAACCTGTCCTGTTCGCAGATGGGGGATCTCTCAACACTAAATATCGGATGAAGTTAAGAACTGCTATTAGTCTGTCAGAGTTTTCAACCATATCTGTAGCAGAATCATCTGGTAGACTGGTTATTAACAACAGAATCCTTTTCAGCTTTATATTACAAAATAAATCTGCTTCCCTAGAGCCAGTCTGATTACCACTCAGTACTTCCTCCAGCTGATTTTTGAACAACTGAACACAATAGCCATAAGCACCAGAATGCTGAACCGTTCCAAATATCTTCACAAATATCTGGTACCTTGCTTTAAGGTCAAACAATTTTATGAATAATGGTAGGACAAAGGCACATGTCTTTCTGATGTCCTTCGTAGAAGAATGGACCATTACATTGAAAAGAACTTCCAAAATTCTGAAATACTCCTGGCGATCTAAGTCCTCATATGGCAGCATTGTTGATTCATCTAATTGCTGAATAAGATACTGCAGCAGCATGACACCTTTGGCTTGCACTTCACTTTCACGATGCTTCATTAACTCAAGCACAAACACTAGGTTGTTTTCGAAGTGACCTTGAGCTGTACACAAACATACATTCTTTGCATCAATCACCGATTCCCTATAAACAAGATAGGTCAAACATGCAATGGACCGGACTGGAACACATTCTTGCATATCAGTGTCATCCAAGTCTCGTTTACCATGGAGTCTGTCATTGTTCTCAATCAAGTTCTCAACTAACACTGCAAGGCTGCCATTCAAATCATTTAGCAAAGATACAACTCTTTCCGCACAAATTCTACTATTTGACCTTATTATTCTTTCATTTTTTTCTGTCAATGTCAAATCTAAATACACTAAAGGATAATCTAACAGTTTCAGTAATGTACTATTGAAACAGGCTTTAAGTTTATCCATATCATCACCACTTCCAATTTGACCTTTAAAAAGTTCATCAATAAACCTACGCAAAAAGTCGATAAATGTTATCAAATATCTATTGATGTTATCAACATTCGGGTCAAGGTCGTGAGCTTGTCTTTCCTCTCCTTCAAGGTCAAGGTTAGCAGGTAGCTCAAGATTTCTCATTATGTGATTTAATGTTTCTAGGGTCAGTTCAATTGAAAAGACATGTTTAGACGGTAATTTCAGAATAGCATGCTGAATCAACTGCAGATAGGTCTGAAATCGTATTGGATCATTTAAAGTATCGCCTTCCTCTAGCAAGGCCAGAAGGAGCTCTTTAGGATTCCCGACTTTGATCAAATACGTCATACACCTTTCACAGGCTTCAAAGAATCCTGGGCAGGAATTATTATTTTCCTCATTTATACCCTCTCCCAATAGTGTCATGAGTTCCCAAAAATCATCCTTTTGAGAAAATTTATCCTCCAAAATGAATTTCTTTAATCCTATAGGGTCTTTGTACTGCATGCATTCTCGTATTGCTGCTGTGAATTCTTTGTCACCCATTTTGGTTCTTTAAAATATGTTCTTCTCTGATATGTTACTTTTGTTAATACTCATTTACACATTGATACCAATTTGACCTGAAAAAAGAAAAATAATACTTAGCAACTAATACCTAAGCCTGTAGCAGATTATCAAGTTTGAATATTTGTTTATGTTAAAATATTATTCTCACAATTAACATCCCTAAAATGTGTTTAAAACTGGTCTGGTATTTGTATTAAACTAGTAATGTATATATCAAAATATGAAGAATGTTCATAGATCCAAATATAAGAACAACAGATTCAAAAATCTGAAAAGACATTTACGTCCAAAACTTAACTGTTTATCTAATATGGCAGTGACTATTTTGACTTTCCTTCCAAAGGGAAGTCCAATTATTAATGATGTCACAAACTGAAGGATATACAACATGTTTGTTTGCCTTGCTGAACACATGTTGTAAACAGAACAATTTTGTTTATGAACTTTGTTTTCATCTATTCATTTTTGTTGAAAAAGGTGAAAAAAGCTGTAAGGCAATATATATTATATTGCTTTTCATTTAGTCTTGGCTGCTTAGGCTTACAATCTAGGAAGATACTGATTTTTAGTTCAGAAGGTTGGGTTTTTCTTACATTTTCTTGTGGTAATTTTAACCAAAAATTAGATTTTTGTTCTTAATTTCATACTAGAAATTTAAATGTGGTTAAAGATTAAAGATAAGATGGTCGTGCAATTCAGATCACAAATCAGGGGGGCTCATGTAACCCGTGCTTATATGTGGCTGTTGAGATCGTAACTTTATATGAAGGCTTATTCTAACAAAAGACATATATTACGGAAGTCAGCAAAGATATAAAGAAAAGACTTAACAGATGTGTGATGACTGGAGCTTATCAGGTGAAAAATGGCATTAATAATTTCAATAGACTTTCACTAGGTTATTAAAAAGTACTCTGTACTTACGTATTTGAACCCCTTTTAGAAAAGCCTGAACGCTTTTGACAGTAAAATGGTTTCACTGGAGACATCGCAATAACGCTAGCTTCGTCTAGACACTACCTATCAATCACCAAAACAGTGCAGTGTACGATACAACACTATTGGATTTATTGATTAAGCCCATAAAAGGCAAAACTTACATCAGATTATATAGGTTAACAAATCAATGGCCTATTTTCCTTTCTATAGGTAATGTGTATGAACTTTGCTATACCATGTGTATCCTAAAATTGTGTCCAGAAAAGATATATGGTGCAGAAACGATATTACTACATTCTGATTGGATGAAAAGTAAAATGCTTCAAGAGGAAATAATCAAATAAGATAATACCTACTTGATGGAAACAAGGAATTTGATATGTGATCATTTTCATGTAATAACGGTTGTTTTCTTTTATCTTAAATGAGTTTAAATATAACTGATCAAGTTTTTTTTAACTAACTGCAAATTTCTATAATTGTGATACTATTGTATTATACGGGTAAACAAATCGACGGCGAAGCCGGCGATGTTTCCCGTCAATAGGTAATGTGTATGAACTTTGCAAAAAATTGCTATACCGTCTTTCCTAAAATTGTGTCCAGAGCGAACTTTTCGATGCAGTGATATGCAGTCACGATACTCGTGCGTTTCCATTGGATGAAAAGAAAATATCGAAACAAAAAAAACTTCTAATGGAAATAATTAAATATGATAATACGTACACGATAAAGGAACAAGCACAAATTATTTTATGTGTGATAATTTGCGTGTAATAACACTCGTCGTCTATTTCTAAAACGAGTTCAAATAAAAACTTGTATTTGTAAGGGTTTTTTGACTTTCCGGAAGTTATAAATCAAAATTTATGTAATATGACGTCATAATTAATGTGACGTCATTCTATTAGTGGTGCAGAGGTAGAGCGTCGGCCTCTTGTATCAAAGGTCCCTGGTTCGAGTCCCGTGATGAGCGGGTCCTGACTTTTTTTGTTTTTTGTTCTGGTATTTTGATTTGTTAATTCATTGTATTTGGTTCGAAACATTGTATGTATGTTTATAATCAATAAATATGTTCTATGTTCTATGTTCCTGACTTTGGGATTTAAGTCTCCAGGAAGCAGACATCGAGCGTGATTAATATAAGCTGAAAGCTTGTTTCACAATCGATGTAATATAAATAAGTTTAAACTAAATGAACCAAAAGGAAAACGACAGAAAGTATAGGAAACGTTAGTTTCACTTTGACTTGTCACAAATGTAGTTCCGTAAATTATGGAATCGTTTTATTTGAAGTACTTTATGAAGGGCAAGTTGATTATTTGTTGTACCTGTCATCATAATTTCATGGATGTAAAATCTTGGCTATATTTTAAAGTTAAATATAAGCTTAACCTGATGATGATTTTTATTTTCTTTGCTTAGGTCGGTAGGACTCGTAATTGACGTAAATAACTGATCGTGCTGCAAGCAAGGGGCTAACTGCAGTTCGCGGGGAATTATTCACCGATCACAACATATTATAAATGTTTACCCGAAATAGGTAGCACCTATAATCATATTAGTAGTATTGTGACGCGAATGATGAATAAATAACCAAAAGGAAAATAACTTGTCACAAATGTACTTCCATAAATTACAGATATTTTTCATTGGAAGTACAGTACCTTATGAAGAGAAACCGAAAGTCAACTATTTATTGTGCCCGTAATCATTATTTCATGGCTTTAATATCTCAGCCATATTTTAAAGTGGAATAAATGCTTAAACAGATGATTATTTTTAGCTTATTTGCATCTAGGACAGTAGCCCAGAGGACTCATAAACTACTTTAAAAAAAAATAACTGCATGAAATCATGTAGTCCAGGTTTCTGTACAAGGAATGCGATTTTTTTATTTTGACTGTTCGCATCCATGCAATATGTAACGGCGATATATTGAGACTAGAAATCATGTTAATCACCATCACAATTCAGATTTGTTAGTTTGCGGAAATAGGTAGCACCTATACTCATATAACTGGATAATCCCGAGTGGAACGATCCCTTTACAGGCCGAATTTAACCGGCATGAACAGATGACCGGGACCTAACGATATATTACCATCAGTATTTAGCGAGCACGAATCGATAGGAAAAGGGCATTTAAAATATGCAATACAAATTATGCAGTTTACTGGCAATTCTAAAACATAAATGTCTGTGATAATTGAAAAATACATTTAGAAGTGGAATACCACATATATCTACAAAAACTTACAACAACGCTGAAATAAGGAGCGAGATAATGACAATTTTCCGAATATTACGGCCATTGTTGTTGTTGTATTTGTAGTTGTTGTTGTCGTGCGTAAGCTTACAGGCTTTTCGACCCACCACCTTTTCGACCCCTGATTTGGCTGAGTTTTCGACACCTCGTTCAATTATCGGTTTTTGAGATGAGATACAGGAACACATAAACGCGATTCAATTATTGATAAGTCAATATTTATTGTTTATCTGTTCTTTACTTCTCGTTGGTTGTCTTTGTTTTTATTGGTCGTTTTATCTGCGGTGTTCTGTAAGCAGTTTATTTAGAAATACATGGTAATCTTGTACTTAACCATTGTGCACATACTACAAATCTGCAGTAGTCGACTTTGACTCGGAAAACATCTAAGCAAAACTATTGAAAATATCTACAAACAAAATGTATTTATTGATTAAAGTTGACAACATTGGGGCATAATTAGCAATTTTTCCTTTTACCAAAGGAAAGGGTTAGATATAAACATTTGAATACGAGATGCAAATGTTGCGTTTCTAAAAGAAGGCATACTGTTTTTTTGGGGAACACATTCCGACGCATTTTGACGCATCTGCAGCAGACTATATCAGAAAACAATGTACTCATAATGACCAGTTTCTCCTTTTGCCACAATGTTTGTCTACTCTATTCACTAAGTATGCCTATTTATATATAATGAGATGCAATGATGATTTTAAAATTGTCTGCTGCAGGTTTTTGTCGGAAAGGGTTATTATTCGAAATATCGACAAATCAAATATATATAACAATTGAAGCATAGCACGTACAATATACATATTATTTTATTATATAAAAGTTTGTATTCTGTCATATATCTCAATAAGAATTTGTCTCATTTTCCCACAATATGTTCAAGTCTATTCAATGGTTATTCTTTCATTTAAAGACATTTCCCATATGTCTGTCTATATTTATTTCAAAGCCTTCTGCTGCATATTTGTTGTTTGTGGGAAAGGGTTAAGTATGTCTATAAGCTTTGCCTCTGTCAATAAATAATTCTCAAACAAGAGGCCATAACCTGAACATTTACAAAGAATTCTGCCGCACATATATACGGGTATACAGACTTAGTTCCTGCCAGCAGTGCAAATAGTTTTAAAAACAAATTAAATGTGTATTGGAAATTTCTTCGAATTAAATTTGCACCAGAATATGATGGACCGGAAGCGGGAACTGTCAAAACTCAAAACAATAGAGATGGATCAAAGAGGCAGTAGCCTAGTAATGATCTCAACACCAAGCTAAACCAATGTATAGTTTAATGTTGAAGTTAAACCCCTATTCGGTAAGGATTTGTCCCAAAATATACATAGACTCCCTTCTGGCATTGCGCGTTAAGTGTACTTGTTATTTATCTTGATGTTCAGTTAGTCCACAGAGGTCAACTTAAATTTCATTAAGGTAATCACTTACAAAATTAGAACTCGACATTATTTATGTCGCGTTCCAAGTTGCAACACGTACATTTTTCTGTGAAGCCATTGGATTGTTGTTGTTGTATTCTCCTTAATTCTCATTGTTTATCACTTGGTGACGTGTCCGTTTAATCTACGTCTTTACAACCATTCACGGAATTGTAGCGGTTTTGGTTTGTTATATAGTTTTCACTCATGTAGTTGTCGTTAGGCTCAAACTGGCGTCTGCTATGGAGCCATGGTCGACAGAATACACCCCATAGCCAAAAATACGAGTCGTCCGTCAAATAATCCGCATTCTATCATCGTCAACGTTCATGCGAATTGTGGCTCTGTTATTTATATCTGTAGGTTACGGAAAACGACTATTGTTGTCACTTTAAACCCTTAACTGCAATATCATTTGATATATCTTGTTCGGTTATATTAGGCATAAATCCAAAAACAAAGTATTGTTTAGTTTTCCTTTTTATATGTCTTTAGAACGTGCTTTCGTGATTGTAAGCACCTCCTCGGGTGGAGAATAACCCTTTATATAAAGGATTTTAATGTTTTGTTGGTGCTTCCTTCCTTCGACTTCTTGTTTGATTATAGCTTGTTGTGAGGGACATACTTGTCGTGCCGCGACTTCTCGTCGGCTACATCACTATCAGATACTACTGATGGTATTTTCATGTTGCCAAATGTAGAATCTTGCTCCATTTTGTCATTGTCAAATTCGATGTTCGTATTTGATTCTGGAGGTAGATTGTACAGTCATAATGCGGTATATTGGTGTATTCATTCTGATTCTCCTCGACAAAAATGGTGGAAGTCACAGTTTCAATACTGTAAATATTGTTGTCGTTGTTCGACTGTTCTGCATCACTGGTTATGTTTAATACTGTTTATAAGGTGGTTTTTCTGGAACTGTGTATCATATCACATTCATTTGACGAGGGGTATGTTTGATTGTGAAATTCCTACATAGTTTGTTGAAGGCATTGTATGGATTCATATTGACATGCATGGATTTCCATTGTTGCTTTTGATCTTTGATAGCGATTCGTGTAAGTAAGTTATAGTTGAGTACAAACAATGACACTGTATCAAGCTTGTATTCCTGCAATTGACGTACCCATTTATTAATTATTGTCTACAGATTCACGCAGGCTTAATTCAAGCTTTTCTCCAGAAGATTTCATATCAGAGCGGAGTGAGTCATTTGATTCCGTTGTTAAATCAGGACTGACTTGTTTACCGCATCTTTTTTAACGCAGCTGAATAACGGTGGCAAGTTTCACAGCGACAGATTCACCATTTCTTGACCGAGTCATTAGTTTCATTTCACAATTTTGCCAAAAGGGAAAATCTTCAGCATCCCGTAAGGTTTCAAATAGCATGCTTATATTTTCCTCCCTATTTTTGTCTCAATGTTTTCAAGCCTACCTATATGACTTTCTTAGCAGACGACTTTTAAAATGGAGCAATTTCTTTTGTCTATGTTGTATCTTATATGTTTCTACCATGTCTGTTCGTGGTCTTCTGTACTGAAGCGTTGGAAGTCCTATTTTTAAAAAATATTTCTGGGTAACTTAGTTTTGTTGATGGTAGTAATTTTGTTGCTCGTCGCTGTACGTTTTCGATAGCTATCCTTTCTTTTTTGTTTGTTTTGATACAGACTGTAATGGCGTATTCTAGATGGGGCCTAACAAGGCTCTTGTATAGTATAAGGAGCATTTCTTGATCTAGATAGCTGTATGATCTTTTTATTATTCCTAAAATTGTGTTGCTTTATGACTTGTGTATTTTTTGGTCTTGACATTTTAGTTTTCTGCCTATTATGACTCCGAGGTTTTTTTCTTGAGATGTCTTGGTGATTCTGTTCCCGTCCATATAGCATTGAGCACTACTTTCTTCATTTTTTCCAAAGTGAATATGTTTACATTTGTCCTTCTGCAGTGATTGAAGGTCTTCATCATTTTTGATGACAGAGTATGTTTGTGTGTCGTCTGCAAAAAGTCTGGTCGTGTTTGTTACTGCGTCTGGTAGATTATTTATATAGATGCTGAATAGAATCAGGCCTAAGACACTGCCTTGGGGTATTCCGCTTGTCACTGTTGTCCAATTTGAACTGGAGTTATTTAGCACAACTCTTTGTTTTCGTTTTGATAAAAAGAATTCAATCCAATTGAGCAATTTGCCTGTTTTGCCATAGCTTTTTATTATTGATATTAATCTTAAGTGTGGCACAGTGTCAAACGACTTTTGAAAATCAAGGTAGATATATCATCTATTTGGTTTTGTTTATCGAGTTTCTAAGTCCAATCATCTAGATCTTCCAACAGTGAGTGACACATGATTTGCCTTTTCTAAATCCATGCTGATGACGGGTGAATAGATTGTTACTTTCCATATGTATCATTATTTTATCTCTGATTTCGGTATCACTATTTTATCTGATTTCGGTTTCCACGAGTTTGCAAATAATAGACGTAAGGCTGATGGATCGGCAGTTTGCTACTTCTTGTTTTGGTCCTCTTTATGTATCACCTGCGTAGCATGGTAGGCACTTAGGGATTACTTTTTTTTTGTCCGGCGTCTGTCTGTCACACTTTTTCGTCACGTTTTCAAATAACTTTTTTTCTAATCAAAGGAAAACATTGAAACTTCTGACAAATGTTTATATCAATGTGTGTGATGGGTTCACAAAAGGGGGATAATCCAAAAATAATTTATATCAGAGTTATTGCCCCTTTTCTGTCAAAAATTCAAATTTTCTGACAAGGCCCCGGCAGGTGACACACGTGCTCCGGGGAGCTCTCTATTCTAGTTAGGAATTGGCATTATATTTGCCAGTTTCCATTCTGCACGTAATTTTGACTGTTCCATTGATTTGTTGAAAAGGATTGCAAGTAGTTCTACTACGTTTCGTGATGTTTCTTTTATTATTTTTGGGTGGATCTTGTCATATCCTGGGGATTGTGTATCCTTAAGTTTATCAATATGTTTGAATATGGAGTATTCGTTGAAGGTTATGTATTCTACTTTGCAGGTTGTTTTATTTTCTAGGACTGGAATTAAAAGAGGTAGTTCAGAAGCTCTGCTGTTTCGTTATTTTCGGTGTGGATTGATCCTTGTTTATCTTTTAGTCTAATGATTTTCTCCTTACAGTCAGATTTCGTTTTCATTGCTATCGATTTTTTGTGGTTCCACTTTGCATTTTTCAGCATATTGTTTGCCTTGATTTTAGCGTTATTGTATTTTTCTTTATTATTTGGATTTCTACAATATTTATATTTTTTCCACACATTTATCTGTTTTTTAAACTGCCGAGAGGGTTTCTTTATCAATCCATGGCGTATTGAGATTGTGCGGGGCAGACTTGCTCAACGGTATGTTGTCATTTGTCGCGATTGATAACTTATCGACAAATCTGCCCCACATTACATCAATATCGTCAGTAGTCAGCTCATAAATATGCATTTTTCTATTCTTTGAGTGTTCGTGTTGAGTACCGTATGATCACTGTTCCCTAATGGCGCGCAATGTGTTAATTCTTCTAGCATTCCTTCCTCATTTATGAGGATCAGGTCTAATACACCTGGGTTGTCGTCTCCCCTATACCGTGTTGGTAGGCTTACATGTTAAAAAAGGTAGTCTCTTACTGTTTCGAGAAATTGGGTTGCTAGGTGTTCTGTGCCTACGGTAGGTGATTGTGTATCCCAATCGATTTCCCTGAAGTTAAAGTCCCCCATGTGAATTTTGTAGTCATACTTAATTTCGTTGAAACTATTAACTCTCATTATATTTGCCAATTCAGAAACACAATTTTGATCTGTGACACTTGGGCTTCGATAGATACAAGATATCAATAATTGTTCGTTCTTCTTGTTTTGTTTTTATTCCAATAAGGACATGTTGTATTACTTTAATTTGAGGGAAATCTATGAGATACGCATTGATGTTATCTTTGACGTTTATTAAGCAGCCTCTACCTGTAGATTCTATTGGAGCCGGATCAAACACGTTATACTAGTAGTCTGGTATGCGCCACTCAACGGAACTGTAATCACACTGGTTGTAGAATTAACTTAAGATTTCCGTAATTGCTAAAATATCATATTTTCTCTCTTTGATTAGAGTTTGTAGTTGACAGAATTTGTTAGTCAGACTGTCTGCATTCGTATACGTTATCCTTAACTGAGAACTTTGTAAACCGTTATTTACATGATTGAGAATTAAACCGTCTCCCTAATCTTCACTTAACGGTGTTTTATGCGTCTGCATAAAGAGACCTCCTAATAGTGTTTCATTTCGGTCAATAATATTACTTGCGCTCGAGATATCACTGCTATTGTATTGGTTTCAGACTCCAACCCTGATGAGTTGTTCATTTGGTAATGTTTAGGTATATGTGTATCCCTTTGCTTTCATCACTTATTGTTTGGAGACAGTTTACACAGTTATCAACTGAGGGGCATATTGGAACATCAGGGGCGGGGTCAAGTGAAAATGTATCATAACTTGCATTGTTTTGTCAACGAAGTGAATGATAATTGAAGCCTTTCATTGTTTATGATCAATCTCCATTCCAAAGTAGGTTGACCATACACACCCGGCCGGGTAGCTCAGTTGGTAGCGTATCTGACTTGTGATCTGTAGGTCACGGGTTCGATACCCGGTTGAGGCGAACATTCTTTCGGGCGATTTTTCCCATTGCCTCTCACCTCTGATTTATGTGAGTAAGTAGTCAGTGGCTTCGAAAGAATGTTGTGCAAGTACTGGTGTGGGAAAGCCAGGAAAACATGGGTAGGTGCACTGACCGCCGTGATATGACCAAAGCTGTTGAAAGCGGCGTTAAACTCCAAACAAACAAACAAAAATTGACCATACACACAGCCAACTAATTATTGATCATACACAGTAATGGAAATGAGTAATCTTGACAATCATTAGTCTTAGTATGTATACAGTGCTTTCATTAAGGAATAATTATAAGATTTGTGAATTTCACATACACTTTTCAAGATGTTTGTCAGAATATTTGATTTATCATTTATCAATAAAACCACAAAACAAACAATTTAAGATTTGCATTCAATAGCACGTCATTTTATGTTTCCCCTATTAAAGTCAACATTGGACACCTTTGCAGCAATCTACTTTTAAAACAATGAGATAAGGGTTAAATCGCTGAAGACATGAGTTTTCTCGTTTTCTCAAAATGATATTAGCTTGGCATCCTAATTATATCATACTTTAACAAATGATGAAATGTAGTCCAATATTTATAAATAAGACCACCTTCGAAATATAATGGAATCCGCTGTGGTCGAGTGGTTAGCGTCGGGGATTTCGAAACCGGGTGTCCCGGGTTCGATCCCCAGTCGCGGCACTACGGTCATGGTGGAGTGCCCTTGGGCAAGGCACATTTTCTAGCCTAGTACTGGTTTGTTTAAATTTAATTGCGCGCTAAATGACCTTAGCTGTCGATGCGCCATAAAACAATATACATTCATTCATTCATTCATTCGAAATATAATATCAGCTAAACAGTTAAATATCATTGAAATTGTTGTATAATTTAAACTTAATTTCGAACATAAACTGAGCCCTACAACATGTTAATTTATTGTAATTCTTTCCTTCCTTTTTTATAATGAAAATAACAAACTACTCATGTTTTAAAAATATATTATGATGAGCGCCCTTGTGTCAATGATGCATAACAATATGCAGATCGGAATCAATATGCCTTTAGGGAATTTAATGACACATTTAAAATTGTCAAGGACGAAATAATTTTGTACGAAAGACCCGATTCGTGACCTACATTCTTCTTCGCAGAGGTGTCGTTCTTGAAACTCTCTTTATAGGCAGAGAGTGTTCGTTCAATGTCATTTTTCTATTAAAACCAGTTTTATCTTGGTTTGTTCTTTTCTTCATTTGTTTCGAACTAAATAAACATTTTAAATCACCTATAATTTACTATTTGTAAGTGAGTGTAAAGAGCGGCTCTCTGCAAAGGAGATTGATCTACGCAGTTGGTATTCGCGAATCACGCGATCAACAGTTTTAGCTTAGAAACAGTTCATATTTTAGATATACATGGATAAACATTATAACATGAATTCCTCACAAATCAAGACATCTCTTTGAACATGAAAATAACATTCAGTAAGTTAAGATTGCTATTTTAAAGGAGAATTCGACGTGAATTTTACTTGATATTGACACATAACAGTCTGCTTGCTGCAAGTCTCATAGGGACGGTTTTGTCGTAAATAAAACCCCAAAAAAGAGATGCGAATCAAAATAAAGAAACTACTAATACTTAAAACATCGGAATATTTATTTCATTTTAGATGTGTCAAAACTTAGTGTTTTTAAACTAACGCAATTGTAATATGTTCAAGACATTTAAATTTGTTTTTTTTTAATAATAACTCCTCCTCCCATGTGATTTCCGAAAACCTATTAAAAATAGAAGTCGCGGGCTTCTGCCCGGCGACTAATTATCTGGGCATTATTTGGAAGCATGTCAATTTAAACATGTATCTTTAGCTTATTCGAGAGGAACAGTCGGCGTAAATGTGCTTCTATTTTTATGAATTACTTTTCATGAACCGATTCATTGACACAGAATGTATGACAAAGTAAGCCAAAACGTGCGAAATATAAAAATACAATGCTGTCATAAAACATTATATCATTTAATTGTTTTTTCAAGTTTTGAGTTGAATTTATTTCCTGAAAGCTCATGTTGACAGACCCAAAGCTGACGTATGAATGCCTTTTCGGCCCTTGCACTGCATATCAATACAGATTAAAGGGCCATGGGGCTTGGAATGGAGCAAGAGATGGTATCATGACGACAGCCTATCGTATGAACTATTCACTAGACCGGCGGTGCAATTTACCGGAAGACAACATGAGTGGCTTTGTGTATGCAGTTGACATGGCAGTTTTGGCGTTTATTGTGTACATTGCTTTCACGCAATTTTAGACAAAAGTTTGTTTTGTTCAAGACGCTCTTGACAATGTAAACCAGATCATGAGCCTTATGCATTTGAGCAGTGCTCTGCGAAATGCAGACGTATCGTAATTATTACACGAGCCGAAAAAGACATGCAAATGAGCTTTAAGCATTGCGTCACTAATTGGCGAACACTTTTTATTGATCCAATATTAACTCCATATTATCGAAGAGCATATAAATATACAAATAACAATGAAAAAAGAAACACATACACGATAACGGTACAATTCAAATAATGCAAAATCTGCTAAATGCATATAAATCCTACAAAGGAGCACTTAACCGAAATGAAATGAGAAGTCATCACTAAAGGACATAGTATTTGCAGATTGACATGCCAGCTGGACAGATTATGTGCGAAAACATTTTTGTGGCGATTGTGGTATGACACAACAAGAACAATATATAGGGAGATTTCAGCAGTACGTCAGAAATCCTTAATTGAAAATAGTTCCATCATTTCTGCAGAGACATGGTTTTAAATGTTAGAACTATCGAACTAAGATGTAATTGAGTTAAGCAATGTAAACATTAAGCCACCCTGACACTGGCACGAATTTTGTCCCCGCAATGAAACGCATTGCGTCGTTGCAATGCGTGCCTTTCGGTGCTACGCAGCGGAGCGTGAAGCCGTGTTTGCGGCCTGCTCGCGCACTGCACACGCATAAATTACGTACTGTTTTCGAAATGCGCGGCCTGTTTGGGATACTTATTTTACCATTTGTAATAATCTAAGCCAATAATTTAATGTGATAATTTATCGCTATGGGAAATCTTCCACATTCTCCAAATGCCATGGAGTCGTTAATGGTTGAATTTAGCCCTAAAATATCTTTGCAAACTTTACATTGTATTTGTTCAATGCATTCTGTGTATTCGTATCCTCAAATTTCAGATTCGTATGTGAGTATAGGCATAACCATTGTGTCGAAATATTTGAAAAACTCAAAGTGGTTTAATTTACCGAAGGGTTTCTGAAATTGGTTTATTTTATTAACACATTTCCGGGCTTGAGCGGAGATTTTTTTGTTGCTTGCCACCATGACAAGTTTGGCGTAAAAAATAGACCCATATATTTATATAATGACGTCACTTTAACATAGTCACCCCTATAAAACCATTTTTCATATTTTCTTAAAGGACCGCCATTTCTAAAACCGGTTACCTCCGATTTTTTTATATTTACAACCATATTTGTATCTGTACTAAACTCCTCTATTATGTTTAGCTACTTTTGAAGGTCATCAGAAAACATTAGGTAGTAAATATTAGGAATATCATTTGTAATGAAGATTCCATCGAAATATTTTTTCTTTTAGACTGGAAAATTGTTCGTTTAAATATATATTAAAGATTATTGGTGAACTTAAACCACCTTGTTTTAAGCCAATGTTACATGCTATGAAGTGCGATAGTTTTGTATCAATTTGTCTTTGGGCATACATTGATACAGGGACACTATATTACAGGGATATGAAACGAATCGATAATTTCCGTTATGTTCGCCTCGCTATAAGAAAAGCGGACATTAGCTCCTCTAATGATTATCCACTTCGTAAATTCTTTTTCGATGAGCTGTTTTATTAAAAATCATTAGTTTGAATAGGAATAACCGAGAATGTAAGTACATTACATAATTTCGATCTCTATTTCTTACATTTACAATTTTTTTTTTTATTGCAATTAGTTTCTGAAGACGATTTTTTTTTCACAAACTTTTGGTCAAAAAAGTCAAAACGAAGAATACAGGGTATACATAGGACCGACCTGTGTTCTATATTGCCATTATAAACACATTTAAATATTACATTATAAATGTTGAATGATCAATCTTGGTTTTAATCATTTGATTATACCTGATGGTTGCCGAGAATTATCTAGAATTGTTTGTGAAAACCTGTGAAAAATTGCGATGAATTTTAAAAAGATCGCGGCCATTTTGCCAAATGGTTGAATTTAAACAAAATTGTGGTCAATAGGGTCAAAATTAAGTAAAAAGGTTATACGTAAGATCGTGCTGTGGGCTGTATGGCCGTTATAAACTCATTTAAATGTTTTGTTATATGTAATATTATAAATCTTAAATGCTCAATCGTGATTTTCCTTATTTTAACAAACCTGTTGTTTGCCATGAAATATCAAGTCGTATTCAATGTTCATTTATTTTATTTCAGAACGGCCAACATATTGTATAAAAGCAGAATGGGATGAATTGGCAGGATGCCTAAGAACAGATAAAGCCATGAGTAATGCTCGCCAAATAGTAAATTCAGCATGGCGAGTGTAGCTAACCCAAAAAGCCCGCATTGAAGCCATAATTTAGCTTTATTCATAATAAATGAAAAGACTACACACATCGTTGCAGAAGGCAAAACGGTATTCAAATTGAGTAATTGAAATGTTTTTGTATATATGCTTTAATTAATTAGTTCAGTTTCACTTCAATTTATGTCAAAGAAGTGTTTGTGTGTGTTCCCAGCTCCAAGAAGTTAGAATGAAATTAATAGACTTCTATGGAATAAATATATCCTCTCTGCAGTAGTGAATTTACTATTAATCAAAGTATGTAGCAACTGCATACTTTGAGCAGTATAATCATCCCTGATAAAAGTAAATATATAATGCCAGATGATTGTAACTTGGTCAAAATATGAGAAACAGATAATCAAAAGTGTCATACAAACTGTTTGTATCTTAAAGTTGTTATTTGTGAAATAAAAACAATAACTGATATTTAAAAAATATTTTGATTGATAACGGAATAGTTGGTTATTGAAAACATCGGATTATCTCTTGATTGAATTGTCCCAAACAATAAATATATGCAATTCTAAAGAGGTCTGCCATATCACACTGTTACCAGAAGTCAGGGTGACTTATGTTTTGTAACATTATGCAATAATTTCCAGCCTTGTCACATGTGTGTTGGTTACACACTAATTAATTTGTTTTATAACCCCGTTATTGTGCATACAATGATACGTGTAGGGACTTAGGCTAATTGGCAATTAAAGTCTTCTTATATAATCCTTCTCAACATTCTTAAATTCTGCAGCAGACAAATTAGAAATAATCCTTGGCAACACATTTTGCAAATATATCTATTTATAAGATTGTAAATGTAATTATGATTAAAATAAAGGGCAAAAAATGTTTTTAAAAGGGAAAAATGCTCATGAATCATAAATCCTTAAAACGGCAAATGGTTATTTACTTCGCTTGCTACTATAGTGTCCCTGATTGATACTAGCATTCTGAAAAACTTTTCTGATATTCACTTTTTATTTAAACAAGAAAGTAGCTTTAAATGGTCTAGATAATCAAATGCTTTCTTAAAGTCTATATATAAAACATAGAATCTGCCGCCTGGCTTTGAAACATACCGTTGTTTCATACTTTGTAGGCAAAACAAGTTGTCAACCGCGAAATACCCTTTCCTAAAACCTGACTGAGATTCGTCTATGACCACAAACTCAGTTGCTCATCTGGTTATTCGTTCATTAATGATGGAAGAAAATATTTTATTCATCACATTTAACAACGAAATAATATCTATAATTACCGGGGTCGTCTCTGGCGCTAGACTTGTAAATTGGCGAAAGAATTGATTAAATAATATCCTTTAATATTTTAATACAGGAGGATGTCTCTTTATCTCATGTTTCGCTAAACAAAATTAATTGGTCTACGTAGGATAAATGATACTATATATAAGGAGAGTACGTGTATCTTTAATTCAGTTTCGTTTACACCTTTGGAATCTTGACTCTAGCTGTACAAGGGTTATTTATAATATATGCTCCTTTTTTCCCCGGATAAAGATCGCCTGTATATGATACTCTTGATAGGTAGAATATTGCCAAAAGGTAAACAATATTTTTTGGTTAGTTGTTGTAATCACGGTTTTGAACAATTGCCAAAGGAAAAAGTATAGAAAAAACGTACGAATGATACAAAGTGGCGGTTTATTGCAGAACAATGGACCAATATGGACTATAGAATGTAAGGTAACATTTCATACATCTTTTAATATGACATGCAAGCTAGTGGTATTTAAATGTTTGGTTTTAGTACTTGTGGGGTGTGGTGTTCTCCTAAAGCCCACCCACCACTCTTATAAAGACACTTAGATAAATAGTTTATTTTTATTTTTTATAACGGGTATCTCATTTGCATACACTATATAGGTACGTCCGTATGTCCACATTTCTTGTAAGCACTACTCCTCCTAAACGGCTCAATGGATTTGGTTCAAACTTTACATGAAGGTTGCACATCATATGTAGATATGCACGAAGGAAGATCATACGCCTCGGATTCTTCCAAGGGGAGATCATTCAACTTAGAGGTTACCTGCGAGGGACTCCTGTGCACATACCTCCACATTTCTTGTAAGCACTACTCCTCCTAAATGGCTCAATGGATTTGGTTCAAACTTTACATGAAGGTTACACATCATATGTAGATACCATTGTGACATCATACTTTTCTATTTGAGTGTCTGGATTTGAATTTTAAACACAAATGGTAAACAAACATGTCTAACCAAGAACACAATTAAAAATGTAATCAATATTATGTAACATTCGATATTTATTTGATCAGAAAGAAATTTGGAATTTCAACAGCAAAGTAGAAACTTAACCGTTGTATCCGATGCTTTGGGAGGGGAGCGGAGGTATTCTTCAGTGAGCTTTGCTCACAGTATTTCTAGTTTTCTCAGCTTTGAACAAAAATCTGACTTAGTTTTTGAATGAGAAGTAACAAAATGCAAGCAGAAGACCATCCTAGCGAAAATGTAGAAGTTTGTTTTAGTGAACAGTGTTGACCCAGTACATAAGTAGCATCCGCACAGTCTGATCATGATCTACACTGTTCATATATTACTAATATATGTAGCGTGATAGAAGAATAATTGTGACAATATGTTTAGATTCTGATAAAACGGATCAGATGTAAGATGATAATCTGAGCCTACCATTAAGAAAAAGAAATCAAAGTACTGAAAGTACAGAATGTAGAATTGCCATCGTTTAAGAATATATTATGAATATTTATTTTAAATAAATCCCCACCATGACCGACGAGAAATGATGCATCAGGCCAGAATGAAATGTTTCCAAGATCATCATTTATTGTTGGACTAGTGAAAGTTAATTGACACCTACTTCGAAAATATCTTTCGGTTCGGAATGTTTTAAAATCATTATCCCTGTATCGTAGAAAAATAAGACTAAAGAGAAAATTTCGAAAATGGGAATAAACTTTGATAAACATTTCACACACACATATATACATATTTAGTTTTTACATTTTGAAAAACAGTTAACAACAATTCAATTCAATTTATTCAATTTATTTCATTCTGACTTGAGCATATCTGCTCCTCGTCAATTCACATGTATAATACATACGTTACAAAATATATATAAAAAAAAATCACAAAAAATAAAGAAGAGGATATAGAGAAAAGAAAATGAGAGAAAATGACCCCCGCCCCGCCCCCTCCCCCCCTCCCCCCGGTAAATTAGCAGAAGAGACTATTTGGCCAAATAATCACCATCAGTTGGATATGCTTTTATAGCTTCTGCTAACAAGTTGTATTTTCTTTTCTAAATTTTAAACCTTTAATGCAATACGTAGCTAAGTTATTTAAAATTGTTAAATTGTTCGAATTCAAAAGTTCTGTTAATTTGTAGACACTTGGGTTTTTGTAATAATATTCGTTTATGTAGGATATCCTAATTGTTTTGTAGGACGGGCATGATAAAATAAAATGGAATTCGTCTTCTATTTCATTTAGCGGGCATAGTGTACATTTTCGTTCATTGCGTGGTATATTTCTGTGCCTTCCTTGTTCTATATTTAATTCATGTGAGGATAGTCTTAATTTCGAAATAATAATTCTAAATTTAGATATATTCATTTTAATAAGATAATAAGAGGGTTCGAATTTTTGTTTTAATTCCTTAAAAAGTACTAAAGATGGTTTATTTTCTATATCACGTTGCCAATCATTAATATAAAGATCAATTAATCGATTGCGGAGTAATGGTATGAAACTATTTATGTTTACCGAACTAGGAAATAACCATACATCGTTGAATCCACTTCTTTGTAATACATTTCTAACGTTACTCGCCCAGTTTTTAACATTATGTGTTTCAGCATCGTATTTCATACTATGGAACACTGTTGACAGTATACAATTATTTTGTTTATATATAAAAAGTTTTAAAAAATATTTAATTGTTCTTATTTGCATATTTATAATTAGTGGGTATCGACCGGTCTCACCGTATAAAGCAGAATTGCTTGTACTTATTTTGACATTTAATAGCCACTTTAAGAATTTCTTATGTACCTTTTCTAAAGTATCTATGTTAGTGAATGACCACACTTCACAAGCATAACTTAAAACAGATGACACAAAACAGTCGAATAAATCAAACATTATGTCTATTGGGATCTCTCTACCTTTTGTATATGACATTAACGCGCCTAAGGCTTTGAGGGCTTTTCCTTGTAAGGTTTTTGTTGCATTGACAAATGAACCACTTTTTGATAACACAACCCCAAGATAATTAAAGGATTCCACTATTTCTATGTTATTGTCACCGTACATGAATCTTAAATTTTCCTTTAATTTCCCTTTTTTGAAAACAACTATTTTGGTTTTGCTTACATTAACAGTGAGTTTCCATTTATTACAGTACATTTTAAAAGAGTCTATTAATTTTTGGAGGCCTTCTGCTGTTTCGGATATCAATACCGAGTCGTCTGCAAATAGGATTAGATATATTGTTAATTGGTCAATATTTAACCCTCCACAAGAGTTCTGTTGTAAAAACAGTTCTATATCGTTCACAAACAGAGAAAACATTATCGGTGACAAAATTTCACCTTGCAATAATCCTACCTTACACTCGTAAATATCGGATACCGTATTTAAATGTTTAACGCATAATTTAACTTCGTCATATATAGACCTTATTACTCTAAAAAGTTTACCGTCAATACCATTTTTAATCAGTTTAAACCACATGCCATTTCTGTATATACTATCAAAACATTTTTGTAAATCAATAAAACAACAATATAAACTACCTTGGGTCTTGAGCTGCTTTTCTATCAATGAATTTAATAAAAAGATTGCATCAATTGTACTATAATGTGGTTTAAATCCAAACTGTGCATCTGTTATTATATCATTTTCCTCAGCCCAGCGTTTAAGTCTATCATTTACGACGCTTGTAAAAAGTTTACCAAAACAGCTTATTAAAGTAATTCCGCGGTAATTGTTTGTGTCTGATGTATCGCCTTTTTTATGAACAGGTATAATTACTCCTTTTGACCATGATTTTGGAAAAGTCTGTTTTTCTAAAATGTAATTGAATAAAAGTAACAATGGTGTATCCAGCACATCAATACATTCAATAAAATACTCATATATAATATTGTCAGTAGAGCATGATTTATTTTTGTTTAGTTTTCTTATTGATCGCCTAATTTCTTCCAATGTAAAAGGAACATCTAAATGTTCAAAAGTACTGGAGCTATTATCCGAGATGTCAAAATCATTTATAAAATCTTCACATATATGATCCTCCTCACACATCATTTCTGAGTACAATTGCTTAAAATGATCGTGAAATTCTTGTAAGGAAATATCACTTCCATTATTATCACATTTCGACTTTTTGAACATAGCCCAGAAGTCTTTGGGTTTTTTGTTACGCATACTCTTTAAAGTGGATGCTACTTGTCTGTTATAAGTCAGTTTTGCTTTCCTACTACAATTTTTATATAATTTTTTCTTTTCATGTTAAATGTTTCGGGTTTCTTCCGTAATATGCAAATTAAAATTCTGTAATGCTTTGATATATTCAGATTTATGACTTTTACATTCATCTGTAAACCATTCGTTCTGTTTTGTAAACTTCGATTTCCCTGTACAATTAGATTCACTACCTTTAACAACCTTTTCAAAATAAGTATTTCCCCGTGAGGACAAATATTTAGTGAATATATCGACTACAACATCGGTATTATCATTACTGACAATACCGCTGTTCAGGTCGCTACATAACAACTCAATATCACGTGCTATATCAGAAATAAAAGCATCCTTATGTTCATTTTTCCATTTGAACCGTTTATACTCACTGTATTGTCTATTACCCATAGATTTTATTTTAATGTTAAACTGTAAAGGGGCATGGTTTGAATACATATTAAAATCATGAATAACAAATTCTGACAACAAATTAAAACTGTCGTATTCTGTAATGAGGTAATCTACTGTGCTCTCCCCATTATAGGTAGAGCACGTGATTCTCCCAAAATCTCGGTCAGTGCCGTATCGACCGTTAACCACACGCATGTTTACGGATTTACATAAGTCGATCAACAGATCACCGTATTTATTCGTGCCTCTATCTGAGGTGACACGAGGAATACTGTAGTCCGTATCGATAAACTCGTGCTCAGGTAACGGTCGATCATTGGCTACGTAATCAAATTTATAACCTATCCTTGAGTTAAGATCCCCAAGTAGAAACACCTTTCCCCCACTGCAATATTGTAATATGTCAGTTTCTAGTCTATCAAAGACATTAAAATCATACATATTATGTATTACAGAGTTTTCAGGCGCAATATTTGTATGGCATATAAATATATCATGCGCCAGTAAACAACAAGACGAATTTTGATGCAGAGCATCAAAGGACGCCGCGCATGATTTTGAAGCATGACTTAAAGGAAGCAGATGTAGTTCAGTACATTTAAATAACGTGTGAAAACAGACAGGATGTAAATATTTCGAACAAGAAGGCCAAATGTCCCTTTATCATAACCAAAAAGGCCAAGATGTGCCTATATTGCTCACCTGGCTACCATAGCCTATAATAAAAGGTTACCATACAACATGAAGTTTCTTAATTTTTTACCAATACACGGTTTCAAATCTGCTCTAGCTAGATCAATTAGATAAAAAAAAACATCACATAGGTGCTTAAATATTAACATGTAATGTCTCTAGTTATAAATTAAGTGTGACACAAGCTTTGGAAGGAGAGGGTGAAGTATATTCTCCTTCGTGTTTATCAGAAGTATGATAACAACAAGAGGCCCAAGAGGGCCAGTATCGCTCCACTGCCAATTAAATCTTCAAACAGCCCCGCGCCCTGGTTGCCATGTTTTTTACCAATCAACATGGCTTGAAGGAATCTGATAGAGGGTCATATATATATATATAAAAGATTTTTTAAGTTTTCACTATAACCATATTATAAGGCAAAAATATCTCTGCCCTCTGGCGGTCATAGTTTTCGACCAATCAACTTGGCTCGAAAAAATCTGAAAGAAGGTCACCCAAGCAACATTTCTACACAATTATTTGAAAATCGGCCTGATACCTACGGAGGAGAAGAAGATTTTTTAAGTCTTCACTACTACACAATTATTTGAAAATCGGCCTGATACCTACGGAGGAGAAGAAGATTTTTTAAGTCTTCATTGTTTTTTCTTTCGGAAACCAGAATTTTGCATGGATCCCAAACAGTTTGAGGAACTAAGGAGAGATCATTGAGAGGATACTTCCTATGAAGTTTCATCCTAATTGGTCCAGTGGTTAGGTAGGAGAAACAGTTTGAAGCAAAACGTTTACGGACGGACGGACGGACGCACGCATGCACGCACGTACGTCCAAAAGGCGTTTGTTGGGTGTTTTCCTTTGATGTTCTCTTGTTGGGTATACCCAACAAGCACATGGTTTATTCCGTAATTATCCCCCCTTTACGGAATAAATAGCAATAATATGTTTATTAGATACCCATAACACAATTGTATAAAAAAAAACACTTATCAAAGTGTCTTATAAGGGTGGTGGCTGGGGTTTACGAAAAAACACTATCCAACAAGATTACTCTCGTAAGTACGCACTCACGCACGGACGCACTCACGCACGCACGAACGCAGGACGGACGATTCCCCATGACATAAGCTCGACTGGCTTTCAGCCAGTGGAGTTAAAAACGGAAGTATATAAACAAAAAATACGATATCGCAAATTTCTGAGATAACGAGAAAAAAAATATAAAAAAAAATAATCGAGAAATCGAAATGTTCGAACATATTGATATCTTTTTTTTTTTTTTTTTTTTTTTTTTCGATATCTCGAACTTTCCGATATCTCGAACTTTTCGAAAAAGAAAATTATATTTTTTTTCGAGATCTCGAACTTTCCGATATCTCGAACTTACCAATTTTTTTTCCATATTTTTTTCGATATCTCGAACTTTCCGATATCTCGAAATTTTCGGTATCTCGAACTTGTCGATATCTCGTACTTGTCGATATCTCGAACTTTCCGTTAAAGTTCGAGATATCGAGATTTTTTTTTTTAAAGATATCGAAAAGTTCGAGATATTGGAAAGTTCGAGATATCGAAAGTTTCGAGATATCGATATGTTCGATTTGTCAATAAATGTTCAAGTTAAAAACATTCGTTTTATCAATGTATTCGAGATATCGATGTGTTCGAGTCATCGGTATGTTCGAGATATCGATATGTTCGAGTTATCAATATGTTCAAGTTATTTGACCAATAAGACATTCGTTTTTTGCGTGTACAATGACCTCAGACAAATTTCGTACCTAAACCTCTTAATTTGCGAATGTCTAATCGAATGTCTTATGTCTAACTGATCAATTAGACATTCGTTTTTTTAATGTACATTGATCTCTGATGAATTTGGTACATAAATCTCTTAATTTGCGAATGTCTAATGTCTATTTGACCAATTAGACATTCGTTTTTTTAATGTACATTGATCTCCGATTAATTTGGTACCTAAATCTCTTAATTTGCGAATGTCTAATCGAATGTCTAATGTCTAACTGATCAATTAGACATTCGTTTTTTGCATGTATAATGACCTCCGACGAATTTGGTACCTAAATCCCTTAATTTGCGAATGTCTAATCGAATGTCTAACTGACCAATTAGACATTCGTTTTTTTAATGTGCAATGACCTCCGACGAATTTGGGTTATAGATCTTGTAATTTGCGAATGTCTAATCGAATGTCTAATGTCTAACTGACCAATTAGACATTCGTTTTTTGCATGTATAATGACCTCCGACGAATTTGGTACCTAAATCCCTTACTTTGCGAATGTCTAATCGAATGTCTAATGTCTAACTGACCAATTAGACATTCGTTTTTTTAATGTGCAATGACCTCCGACGAATTTGGGTTATATATCTTGTAATTTGCGAATGTCTAGTCGAATGTCTAATGTCTAATTGACCAATTAGACATTCGTTTTTTGCATGTACAATGACCTCCGACGAATTTGGTACCTAAATCCCTTAATTTGCGAATGTCTAATCGAATGTCTAATGTCTAACTGACCAATTAGACATTCGTTTTTTGAATGTACAATGACCTCCGACGAATTTGGGTTATAGATCTTGTAATTTGCGAATGTCTAATTGAATGTCTAATGTCGAATTAGACATTCGATATTTAACATTTGCGATTTTTCTGAATGTCTAATTGAATATTCGATAATCAAAATTAGCGAATGTCTAATCGAATGTCTAACGTCTAATTAGACATTCGAATATTTTTTTTGAATGTCTAATGTCTAACGTCTAATGCTCTGCCAACTTCACACACTTTTATAAATAGGCAAAAACATCCGGCGAATTTTGGGCCCGTAAACTAAACAATTAAAAACGCGTAGCCTAGAAAGTTTGGGAAAAGTGAACTTTTTCTCTGAGCTTTGATGAATTGGGTCAGGGCCGTAAACCAAACAATCAAACACAGCGTAGCCTAGACAGTTGGGGAAAAGTTATTAAATACAAATTAAATGTGTATAAAGTTTTGTAATAACGGTAGAAGACAAACGTATTTTGTATCTTGTTGTTTCTTAAATCAGTTAATACAATTTATTGATTCATAAAGGTTGTTTTTTCAATCAAACAACAGAGGTTTTTTTAACAATAATAACATTGGTTTCTCCCTTTTCGATTACGTCACCCCATGGTACAAAATTAAAACCTATCCCATACTGACGCCGCGCTCCCACGCGGCGTCAATAATACGGAATAGGTTTTACGTTTATTCACACAACGTTCAATAACAAAGTGAAACGACAATCAAGAAGGAACCACAACCAAAGGGGAACCACTCTCACATGAGCAAGGTGTAGCACCACTAAATGTTCACAGGTCAAGGGACACTATACATATAGTGGCGTGACCTCTTTTTACTCTAAAATTAAATTTAGTCAGTTTTAAGCAGAATTAACAATCTGTAAATAATAACATTTTAAATCAAAAGGGCATAATAACTGTGGTTGAATATTCATACCAACTATTGAAAATGTGCATACATAACAAACATACTATCGTGTCACATTAAGATAACTCATAGTCATTGAGGTAACTCGGAGGTTTTCGAGCCCTTCGAGGTCTTTCGATTGTATTAATGCTATCAGAGAGTTCAACATTAGACTCACTACAGTTTTGATCAGACTCATCAACACTTTCGATAGACGATTCCATAGCCAACATATGACTTTCATTTTGCATAGGGTTTAGCGGATTATATGTCGGACAAGAAAGAGTGTCCGGAATGTTAATAATTGGTGGTACCACGCTTTCAGGTTCATTAAGATCATCATTACTTTCATATTTCACTTGATAGGGTACACACTCACTTAGTTGACTTGGAACTCGGTAACACTCGGTAAGTTTTATTTTGTACGATGTTGCTCTCAACTGTGATCCGGAGAATTTCTTAATGTAACACCATGGATTTTCAATAGAGACGATCAGATATCTGTCACGACCCTTGAGCTTGCTTTTCTCAGAAACAATGTAAACGATATCGCCCACTGATAACTCTTGGCATGTCAGAGGCTTATCTCCCTTCATTTTAGATTTTTCACTGTAAGGATGATTACGGAGACGGTTTTCATGCTGATTTAAAATAACATCTCTATCTGAAATTGGTAACTGTTCGTTTGTAAACTGGTTTCGTTGACACCACAGTTCACGTGATGATAAGCCATAATTACGAATGCGCGAATTCAGTCTAGCTATGACAATTGAAAGATCCAATTCAGAAACTGGACCACCAGATGGATCATGACGGAGTAGTTCATTTTCTAATTCGAGAACTGCCCTCTCAGCTACGGGATTTTTATTAACATTTTTCACGCGACCAATTTCAAGCACAACTCTGAAGGATTTAAGTGTTTCGTCGTCTCGCAAGGCCACAAACCCCGGAGCTGCGTCACATCTGATAACAGCATATGGGCCTTCAAGTGGATGCAACCCGAGGATTAGCTTCAACAAAGCTTTTCTTAGAGTATCATGTTGTTCATTTTCAATTATACAAGCTGCGGTATAAGAGCTCACAGTTTCACGAATCGCAATTATCAGTTGTTTATTCCGTTTTAAGACATCAGCCGCGAAAGAGATCCCAACGACCTCTGGTGGAGGAGTTGTTGACTGTTCATTCAAGGTAGTTGGATACTTCTGCAATGATGCACATGTATGACACGATTCACAGACGCGATCAATGGCGTTATTCATGTCCAGAGCGTAAAAGTGCCTTTTCATTACAAGTTGCATTTGATGTTTGGTTGGATGATTCAGCTTTAGATGGAGTGCTGTCACAAGTCCATCAATGACTGGGCGCGGTACAACTATAAGTTCATTGTAGGGTGTAAGTGGACTAGTTTTCGGTACCACCAATAGATTATCCTTTGCGATTGAGACCACATTAAGATAACGTTTAACGTCTTTTATATTAGTCAGTTTTTTGGAAGGACGAGTGCCTTGTTTAAGATGAGCATGAGTTCTGCGAAGATCCGGGCATTCAGACTGGATATCCGACCATGCAGAACGCGTAGTGAATGGTAAATTGGACAAATTATTTAGAATGTCATCCACTTTAACCGATCTGACAACAGAATTCTCTGTTTCAATTATAAAAGAGCAGATCTGACAGTGCGGTTCTGTGCAGTCTGGCGCATTGCGACTTGCGAAGTCTGATGGTATATTCGCGGTTCCTGCTAAATGCCTTATGTTAAGGCTGTATCGGCTAACTAACGACAAAAACGATGTCAATCTAGGGCTGGCCGAAAACTCACCACGGTAGAGTTTCTCAACAGCTTGTACGCATGGCTTGCTATCCGTCAAAATGCATGACCTATGTTTAGACTGAACAATATATGGACTGAAATGTTTGATTGCAGCGGCAATCGCGAGCGCTTCAATTTCGCATGGGAGCCACGTAACTTGGTGTTTCCGTAACTTAGCGCTAAAGAAGCCAGCTAGTGAAAGTTTGTCGTTTCTTGTCACGTAAAGAGTTGCGCCTATGCCGCGTC
The DNA here is from genome assembly GCA_031761405.1 of Serripes groenlandicus. Taxonomy (NCBI): domain Eukaryota; kingdom Metazoa; phylum Mollusca; class Bivalvia; order Cardiida; family Cardiidae; genus Serripes; species Serripes groenlandicus. Next base: position 8,228,471 of record JASEVX010000010.1, read on the forward strand.
TGACAACAGATCCATCAGTTACAATCCATAATTGATCTGAAGCCCTAGGAAGTACTATAGCCTGATGCTTCATTATAAGTTTTTGAGCTTTCCCAAATTGTACATTTAAGTCATCAGTCCACTCAAGCTTTTCCTGTGAAGGTCGGCCTGCAATTGTGTCGTCAAGTGGGGCAAGTATAGAGGAGCAATTGGGTATAACTCTTGCAAGCGCTTTGTAAGCGCCAATGAATGACCGAAGGCCATGTACCGTTGTAGGAGGTGGGCAAGAGGACAATACAGAGATGCGGTGGGCATTAGCAGTGATGGTACCATTTGACCATGTCCAACCTAGAATTGTTGTTGAAGTAGGAGCGACAACAGTCTTGGAAGGTGACAATCTCAAATTTGACCTGTGAAGGGCTGCAAGGACACGTTTCCAATTTAAGAATAACTCATCTGGACTGTTAGCACCACAATATAGGTCATCAGCCAACTTTGCAACAATGCCATCTTGAAGACAGTCACCCAGGACTCGACACATGAGTTCTTCCAATGCTGTCTCAGACCCTGGCATACCCATAGCAGTACGAGTATAGACCCTTACGCCTTTAAATGGTGTTGCAACACCACAATACTTCATAGAATATTTGGAAAGTGGAATTTGGTAGAAAGCACTCGTAAGATCAGTTTTAACAATGTACTTCCAAGGAGCAATAAGGCGAAGAATTGAATCTACATCAGGCATAAGGGATGGTTGGGGCTTACTGTACCGGCCGACATCGGCAAAATCAGTAACTAATCTGTAACCGCCCTGTGGTTTCTTTACCAGAAATGATGGGTTAAGATATTCAACAGATATATTGAGGTCTTCTGGACGGCAGAAAACGCCTTGACTTTCCAGTTCATCAAATTTTTGCTGTAATTGAACTAAGTTATTTCTGTTATATTGGGGTATTCTCCCTTTTCGTTGGGGAGGTTGTACAGGACCCATATTGACTTTAGCCTGAAAGGGGCCGATAGCACCGTTGTAACCTTTCTTTATGTCAGCACTGAAAACATCGTCAAACTGGTCATGTAAGGCCTGAAATTCAGAGCGTGACTTTGGGGGAAGGATTTTGTCAGGATCTAGGTTAACTGAACCTGAGCTAGTGGTGAGGTTGTCATTTTTCGAATTAGTCGAAGGAGGGGAGGGAATAAGGAAATCCGAGGCTGATTGCAGAGTTGCAACAGGGGAGGTAAGTCGTGCTTGACAAAAGTGATCATGCTTATGAAGGTTTTGTGGTTCCGTAGAGTCATTAAGTATGCGGATTTTGCCATCGACAGCCTCTATTATCTGAGGAGATGGCCAGTCAGCAACAGTCTTGGCGCAATCATAACGCCTCTCAATGGCAAGAGTAGCATCTGGGTGAGCATCACTTAAAATACCTACTTCAATGTATTCACCGGGCCAAACTACCGTAGAGGAGGTGATACGTAAGACAAACGGTTGGACATGACGGATGTTAGAGCTTTCAGTTTCGGATCTGAAAGCACCATAGTTGATTTTCTCATAGTCACCTATAGTGATTTCATGTTTCGAAGGTCTGACTGAGATATCATTGTATGCCATAAATGTAACACCGGCTAAAATATCAACATCGAGATTATCAACTACAAGCGCATCAAGTTTGAAGTGGTTTTTGCCCCGTGAAAGCGTGATATGTGTCTCCCCCGTAATGTTAAGCGGAGTGGACCCATCTGCTTGAAGCGCATTTTGACTGGTTGAATGAATTGTTGCTCCAATATGTTTAGCAACAGAACTTTTGATCATACTAATTTCTGCGCCAGTATCGAGCGTGACAGTTAACGCGTAATGCTTATGAAAAACTTTCATGGTAGGTGATTTCTTAGTACTAACTCTACGTGAAGATGGGAGTGCGGGATAATGTGTCTGCGGGACATCATTCGCGGGATAATGTGTCTGCGGGACATCAGTCGCGTGCTCATATTGATCATCGGGATCATCGGTTTGATAACGGTTCGCAACGTGATCGTTATCTTCGGTGGTCTGTCTCACTCTGGAATTTAAGAACTGTTTATCAGAGTCCGGTAAAAAGTTACACTTGCTTAGATAATGTTGGTAACGTGATCTGCCAGCTTGTTTACATAGTGGGCAGATTGGTGTTCGTTTAGGACTTGAAGGTAATTTAGGTTTGAAGGTGGATCTCAGAACCTTGGATTCGTTGAGCGATTGGATTTCATCCAGTAAGCTGTCTAACGCCTGTGATATCTCAGGTTTGATGGAAGCTAGTGTCTTCGATCGGAGGTCTGTTCCATAGCGCTGTTTGACAAGAGCCGGGAGACCTGGATGAATTAACCGAAGCCACGTCAGAATGATGAAATTTTCCATCGATGGGGTAAGATCTTCGTCGTCAGTTGCGAGGTCCCCATGATGTGTAATATTGCCACCTGCCTTGAGAAGGTTGTCTTCTGCGAAACTAATTAGCCTCTGGTACAAATCCTCCGGGCGCTCGTCTGGTTCCAATTTAATGTCATTGAAGTTCAAAAAGTTTGACCCTGAGCGTTGAAAGCCATAATGAAGACGAATAGCTTGCCATATATTTACTAGGGATATAGAGTTCTTGATGATCGTACTTCTTGAAATTATAGGACAATAGTTCGCAATTTGTCCAAGCATTAAATCGAGGTGGGCTACTTTCTGTTCCGCTGTACGTCGTTTCGCCTCCGGAACTGCTTCACCGTCGTCGGTTAGCCCACGTAAGGGATTACCCGGTTTTTTTTGCCATGTAAACCCGTCAACCAAAAATGGAGCAAAGTTGGGGTCCAAAGACAGGATGTAGTGTAGATTTTGGTGCCAAGACTCGAACGAAGTAATTGTCTCATGCTTTGACAAAGTCCACTGTTTGGGAGCACGATGTGTGGCCATTTTGAATTATGAACTGATTTGCGAATTTGGTTAAACCAACCTTTCCCGGCCGCTTTTGGCTATATTCTTGTAGACTGTCCGTTAATGACGATATAAATCAACTGTTCTGGAAGTCTGGGTCGTCATCCAGCTGCCACCACGCCAGTAAACAATAATACGGAATAGGTTTTACGTTTATTCACACAACGTTCAATAACAAAGTGAAACGACAATCAAGAAGGAACCACAACCAAAGGGGAACCACTCTCACATGAGCAAGGTGTAGCACCACTAAATGTTCACAGGTCAAGGGACACTATACATATAGTGGCGATGTTGCATGCAAAAGAACTCTTTATCAAGTTTTAACCATATTATAAAGTCCATATCATTTTTTATCAACCGGACACCTTTACTGTACTGTTCCTTTATATAAACAAGTAGCCCACCGCTACAACGTTTCGCACGTTTATGTCTGTATTTCCTATATGAATGTATTTGTTTATATCCGTTAATCTTAATATTAGAGTTTCTATCTGTCCAAGTTTCACTTAAGAAGACTATATCGTATTTGTTTAATAAAGAGATGAATTCTGTATTGTTTAGTTTATCACTGGATAACCCTTCGACGTTCCAACTTACACACCTCAGCTCACTTCCGCTTCCGTCCTACGCACTACTTCCGGTACCTGTTTCCCTGTATTGGTGACCGTTAATAAATAACTTGTCCACTACAATGTATGCGTCCTTTTTGTCCTGTCGTGCCTTGATCATGATTGGGATAAGGCGTTTTCGTTCGTCCATGACCTCTCTGGGGAACTGTTGGCTGATTCCTAGTGGCCTAACCAACTTCCTAGCCTTTGATCGTACCTCCTCTCTCTCTGGATAATACGCGAATTTCGCCACGATCGGCCTTGTTTTTAGTGTTATTGTACTTGCCCATACGATGGGCTCGATGTAACTTGACTGTGTCTTTAGCTCCCACTATCTCTAGCTTATCCTCTATCAGCTCTAATACTTTTCTAACACAGTCCTCATCCTTCTCACCCTGCTCCTCCTCGATTCCGTAGAATATTAGGTTGTCTCGCATGCTTCGGCTTTTAAGATCTACAATCTCCGATTTAAGCTCTGTCGACGCCTTATTATGCTCTTTTTCTATGGACTTCATTTTCTGTAACATTGAGTCTATTTCCTTTTGTTTTTGTTCTAATTGTCCGATGCTTTCCGAATCGAAGTTCTTACTTTGCTCTATGTCCGCTATTTTCGTTTCCACGCTTTTTATCCTTGACTCCATTTTGTCTAGACGGCCCGTTATTTTGCCTACCGAGGAATTTATTGTATCTAACTGATTCAGTTTTACTTCGATTTTATCGAACCTTGCCATCATATGTTGAAACTGATCAGCACTCACAGTATTTATAGGCATTTGCATTTGCACGGGGTTTAACGGTAAAGGGGTGGATGGTCCTTGATATTGTGTCTGGTAATATGGAGGTGTCCCTAATTGTGCGTATGTAAACGTCTGTACGGGCGAAGCGTTGTTATTTGGTACAGCAGCGTTATATGAAACATTGTTATTCTGGTACTGGTGCTGACTTCCAGGAGTTGTGGCGTTTTGTATGTTTTGCATGTTTAACTTACAGTTCTTCTTCTTTTTCTTCTTGTCCGTAAGGGATTCGGTTTGCCGGATTGCCGCGCGTTTTGGGTCTTCTTTGTTCTCAGGGGAACTGTTACTTTTCTTCCGTTTATTTCCCATTTATTGTATATTGTCCAATTAAAACGTATATTCACTGTATGTCCGCTTTATTGGCACTCAATTATAACTAGTTTCAATCCCTTATTATCCGATTTTGAGTTGAAAAACCAAGGAATTATTTATTTTTTACGGAGCTTTCGAAAACTCAAGCATTTTGTTCACGCATGCGCAGTCAAAAAAAAAAAAACAATAAAATACATACATTTTAAATGAGATAATTATACAAGTGACTTCATTCTTTTATATAGAAAATGCATAATTTGGATAATGTTTTCTGGTTATTGCTTGTTAAGAGTTCAATGAATTTAGGAATAATTGGTCTAGACCAATAATATTTTCTTATATAGATTTGTCTTAGATCATTGTTTAACCCTTTCCCGCATACAACAAATGTGCAGCAGACGACTTTGAAAACATTGTGACAAAAACCTGAAAAATGTCCGTAACCGATAATTTAATTGTTAACTAAAGTTTAAAACATGGTGGCCAAAGGAGAAACTGCTCAACATGAGCAATTTCATCTCTGGCCACACTGTTTTCAAAAGTCGAAATGCGTCTGCAGGTGGAAAAGAGTTAATGGACATTCAAGTATAAAATGAAATTTGTCTTCTATTGTGTTACATAATTTACATTTACGGTTGTTTCCCTCTGTCGCACAAGTTTTTCCTGTGATTTGAACTCTCATAAAATAGCACGGAAAGGGAAAACTATACTTTCCCGACTTTGATTAAATATATTTTCAATTAAATTTAAGAAGAAAGAATCTTGTTTTTTAAAAGTTTTGTCATTATTATTTAAGACGGACATTATATATACTAGAATAGCCAACTGACTATCATTTGAAAAAGTGTTTCTTATTTAAACCTTTCCCACTTGCGTACGTATTTGCAGCCGACGACTTTTGAAAACATTGATGCAGAAGAAGAAATTGCTCATAACAAGCTTTCTTCTTCTCCTTTTGCAATGTTTTCAACTATATTCAATGATAACACTTCCAATAAATGTGATTTTCTGTATCTTTGCTACAGAGTTTTTATATTGTGGGTTGGGTTGTGATTTGTTAAAGGGCAAGCAGGATTGGGAATTGAGTGTTGCACTTATCCTAATGAAACACTCGCCTGCCTGTGCATGTTTTAGCTTAACTTAACTGTTTATTGTTCTTTCCATCACCAATTCAGTCATCTGTTAGTAATCAACTCTATGAACGAAATAATCGCGTCAAAATCTTGAATCGCGTCAAAATCATAACGAACAAACTGTCAAAATCAAATGTTGCACTGTTTAATACGAAAAAAAAACATAAATCTTTTTTTTCGTTCATAGGTAACAGGTGTGAGATTTTTTTCACTAACCCATCAAGCTTTCTTTAATGAAACTGGACAAATCCATGGGGGCCGCCATTTTGGGTATGTATAAAATGAGACGAAAAACACGGATTAAGAATTATTGTCGTCTTTTTATCCCCCGCCTATGAAATAGGGAGGGGGATATTGAAATGGCGTTGTCCGTCCGTCCGTCCTTCCGTCCTTCCTTCCGTCCTTCCGTCCTTCCGTCCGTCCGTCCGTCACCTGCATTTTCTCAGTAACTAGCTGGTAGAATTTCATGAAACTTAAAATAAATATGAACCACTATACTGGGATGATGCCTGTTCATTTTTCATTTGGATTAGTCAATTTTTCTTAGAGTTATTTCCCTTGATTTATTAAAAAATAATCGTTCGCAGCCGTTTCTCAGTAACTAACGGACTAGAATTTGATGAAACTTGAATGTAATATTAACCAACTTCCTGCCATTATTCCCCTCCAACTCTTTTTTGGATTCCTTAATTTTTTTTAGAGTTACTGCCCCTGATTTATTAAGAAATCCACGCCTACAGTTATTTCTCAGTAACTAGCTGCTAGAATTTGATGAAACTTGAATGTGATATGAACCAACATCCTGCAATGAACTTCTGAATAAATATGGTATCAAATCATTTACATTTATTATAACACTGTCTGATACATAATTATCCATGCATTTTAGCTCCACTTTAAGAAGAGTAAAGATATCTATTGTATTTGTGTCACTGTTGGTTTAAGAAGCAAAACCTAGTATTCACATTTTTCCTGTGTTATTTAAGAAATAACAAATGACACCCCTTTAGTTTTGTAATATTGATTATTAACCCTTTCACCGCATAAATACTCTGTTGAAAATAGTGCAGTTCCAGATAAGACACCGCTTTTAAAGGTGGCGTCTTATCTTGGACTGCACTATTTTGCAATAATTGATGTTCCCGAGTAAGCAGTTTCGGAAAATACAGTTTTATTTAATCGTCCCTCTGATTTATTTCGTTAAAATATGTTATCATAAAGTAATCCCAGTCGATATTTTATAATTTGGCGCGGAACGGGATAAACCAGTGTCATAACTTTATTCTTTCCCCTTGATCTTGTGCGAAGAAGTTGAAATTTAAAGGTCAATTGCACATTAAACATAAAGACCTTCATGCACAAACAAGCCATCAATTACAAACAAGCCATCGTTGGCGGGGGATATCTTTTCACTGAAAATGCTTGTTCATTATTTTTTTTAAAATTGATATTTTGGGTATGTATATAATGAGACGAAAAACACGGATTGAAAATTATTGTCGTCCTTTTAATCATTTTTTTAAAATCGATATTTAAGATCATTAAAGAGCTGTGTTACGTGGGAATTAACATTTGTACGAAAAGTTATAAATAAATGAAACTCTGTAATAAATATGTTTTCCCGTTCGTCAAAAAAACGACAGCATTAGTCTTTTTACACCCGAACCTAAATTTTTACTGTATCGTAGCCAAAGAAGGACGTGACGTCATTTCCGTAACACTTCATCTTGGCGTAACGTCAATGGAGCGACGTCGTTTCCCGCAAAAAAAGTGGTATCAACATGAAAGACCACAAATTCCTATACATGAGCTATTGACTCATTCAAAGTATAATTATTTATCAAACATTGTGGCAAAAGGATAACTTTCTCATAAGAAGCAATTGTTCTTTTGGCGACAATCTTTTCCTTAAATCGTCTGTTGCAAAGGCCTCAGAAACCGTCTTTAATAGGGAAAGGATTTAGCAGAAATGTGACCCCTTACATGATTTGTTCCAGTCATATTGACTGGTTGAAAAAGGCAGTCGCCAGGTGGCATCAGAAAAGGGCTGATCTATTTGCTTCTTTACCATAATGCAGGTGATCGATTAAGGATCATCTTGGCCCTCATGTTTTAACCTCGTACATTATAAATGTATTCCTTGATTTTCTTAAAGACTTTACTTTATTATTTTCTGTTCGTAATAATAGACGACAGCAATACGAATTCCAAATATGTTTTAGTAATGCAAGAAACATGACATTAACATTATTATTGTCTAGTCAATTACTTATAAATCCTTTTTATGAACAAAGTATGCTCTTTCATTTTTGTTTATAATTATCTTGCGTTTTTTTCGTAAATATGTAGCACCTATAGCTATATTACGAAAAAAAAAAAGAAAAAAAAAACATAAATGGGTTTTGTCGTTCATAGGTAACAGGTGTGAGATTAGCAGAAATGTGACCCCTTACATAATTTGTTCCAGTCAAATTGACTAGTTGAAAAAAGGTTGTCGCCAGGTGGCATCAGTCAAGGGCTGATCTTTTTGCTTCTTTACCATAATGCAGGTGATCGATTAAGGATCATCTTGGTCCTCATGTTTTAACTTCGTGCATTATAAATCAATTCCTTGATTTTCTGAAAGTCTTACTTTATTATTTTCTGTTCATAATAATAGACGACAGCAATACGAATTCTAAATATGTTTTGATAATGCAAGAAACATGACATTAACATTATTATCGTCTAGTCAATTACTTATAAATAATTTATTATGGCCAAAGTATTTTTCGTAAATAGGTAGCATCTATATATATAGTACAAATTTAGAATAAAAGGATGAATCAGTTATGTTGTAACAACCAATATCCGCGGGTCATTTACCTGATTTTGGCCGAAAGAAATGTTCGATTTCTTGCAAGATTTTTTCGTTCCTTATTCGTTCTGCCTTTTATAATCAAAGTATTCTAAACGCTTTATAAACAAGTGTTTAGAACATTGACTCGCATTCGGAATACCTCGGTGATGAATGATGAAGGATTACGGAATTACCGGAGGAGTTCCGAATGCATTGTCTCGCAATCGTCTTAATTTAAAGCGCTCAAATGATTTGATGAAACTCTTTCTTTAGACGCGGACCTTGTCGAAAGCACCTATCCAAAATGCAAAAGTCATCGTTAATCGTTGACTTTCGGTAAGTGTTTAAACCATGCAATATGAAAATATTGTCGACTGTACTCATGTTTTTGTTGAAACCTGCTTGTGGTATATATGTGAAAGGAAAATTGCATAACTAAAACGACTTCGATGGGCTTCGTTACTAGATCAAGCACATGTTGACTCTATACGCAACTTTGTCGAAGGAATAGATGGAATGAGAGAAAGAGAAATTAAAGTCTAAGTAATGCATACTTTAATTATGAATAAGGACATGAACGAATATGTATGGACTAGCGCCTAGAATTTCGTACTAGCCCGATCCTTCATTCCACTCGCTTATGCTAGCGGGCGAGTGGATGTTTACATCTCTGCCGAGAGGGAAGAAAGGGTTACAATTTACAAAGGCTAATTGCGCCGTGCAGTGCTATATTGGCGTACTGATATCTAAATAATTGTGTACACTCGTTAATAGTTGACTTTCGGTGAGTGTTTAAACCATGCAATATGAAAATATTGTCGATTGTACTCATGTTTTTGCGGAAACCTGCTTGTGGTATATAAGTGAAAGGAAATTTGCATAACTAAAACGACTTCGATGGGCTTCGTTACTAGAAAAAAGCACATGTTGACTCTATACGCAACTTTGGCGAGAGAATAGATGGACTAAGAGAAGGAGAAAGAAAAGGCTAAGCAATGCATACTTTAATTATGAATAAGGACATGAACGAATATGTATGGACTAGCGGCTAGAATTTCATACTAGCCCGATCCTTCATTCCACTCGCTTATGCTAGCGGGCGAGTGGATGTTTACATCTCTGCCGAGAGGGAAGAAAGGGTTACAATTTACAAAGGGTAATTGCGCGGTGCAGTGCTATATTGGCGTAGTGATATCTAAATAATTCTGTACACTTAAATATGATATTTACACATTAAGAGACTTTCTAATTTTATTTGGATACCTAGAATAAGTGAATTTATTTTACTTATTTTACTTTTGCTTATGTTTGCATTCGTAATTCAGTCTGATATAATTGCTTTATTTTTGTATGTGTTCTGGGGCATTTACATCACGTGACTTCAAAATTCAACCTGTTACAATGGTCTCGTTTGCGCATGCGCGCAACTCTACCAAAAATCACTATAAAAATTAAAGAGTATTTATTTTATTTGTTTTCATTTTATTTTACTATCAAGTAACCGCCTCCGTGGTGCAGTTGTTGAGTGTCAGCCTCGGGTACGGATCGTCGCGGGTTCGATCCGCGGTCGGGTCATACCAAAGACTTTTAAAATGGTGGTAATGGTTGCCCTCTTTTGCGCTAAGGGCTGCGGGGTTAGCATTAGGACTGACTGGCTGGTGTCAGGATAATTGGTAATAGTATTTTGGTTCATTAATTTCATGCAAAATATCAATTAAACACACGCAGTCTTTAATTAAGTTAAATAAAGAAAAGTATTTAAACCTAGTGGCCAGCAAGAGTATTGGTAATGTATGTGTTTTTGTCACAGTTCAATGTTAGGTCATTTTCTTCGCTAGGTGAGACAACACGTGCATTTCCCATGAATTGGGTTAATCCTTGACCTCATATAGACGCGTTCTGACGCCTCTGCAGCAGACGGCTTTTTGAAAAACATAGTGACAAAAGAAGAAATTGGTCAAAACGAGCAATTTCTCCTTTTGCCACAATGTTTTCCACTTTTAGTCATACGTTATCCATTCAATTATAGAGATTTTCTATTTTTTAACAATTCATGTTCAAAGTCGTCTGCTGCAGAATTGTCGTATGAGGGAAAGGGTTAAGGCTTATGAAACGACTATCTATACTTTCAGAACAATGAATAAAAAATAGCACAACACAGATAACCAACGAATAACCATGATTCTCATTAGACTAACACTTTTGTTACTGGTATACCGATACCATCATGTCAACAGCCAACACCGATACACTGAGATATACCAGCGTCACTGTCCTTACACTAAACTGTGTAGCTCTACAATAAGCGGTACTGATAACACATCTGACCGCGGTGCTGTACCATCAGGATATGTTTCGTGCTGTCTACCATGCTATTGTGACTCACAATGTCGAGCGTTCTCGGATTGCTGTCCCGATGCTTCAGACTATAACAAAAAAGACCAGATGCAGAGAACGGTTTGTACGTCCACTGTATACCAGAGCTCAACTTTTAAGAAGAGTGACATCTCAGGGTCGAACACAAAACGTTCCATTGTGAATAGTTGCCCGGATGATTACAATGGGCCTTTAAAGAAGAAATGTATGGAGGAATTTGAAGGCCATCCGACGTTCGATGATGTCACTGTTGTCTCTGATAGCCATCATATATTTCGGGCCTACAAGAACAAACATTGTGCTGTGTGCAACGGGATCAACAATTTAACCAGGTCAGTTAGTTGGAAAATAAATATAATCTAAGTTCGACTATTCGTATTTTTCTTTTGTTATTTTAACTACCGGCATATATCTACTGAATGAAAATCAACTTTAGGCGTTTTGCGATATGTTTGGATAAAGTTTGGTTTTCCTTTGCCAAATATACAAATGCTACAGAAACATTCGAGTCACATGATGAGCGGGTTTCTGACTTCGGGATTTCTCCACACAAACGGCGCGAGTACTGATTAAGTCTTCAGGAAGCAGACATCAAACGTGATTAATATAAGCTGAAAACTTGTTTCGCAAACGATGTAAAATTAATAAGTTTGAACTAAACAATATCTGTGCTAGTGAAATAATCCGCCGAACCAGATCAGACTGCATGGATTATATCATTTTATGGAGAGCAACATATAGCCTGTATTCATAGTTTTCTTTTAATTTAAAGGCACAAGCTACATACTCATGTTCTATTTCTCTTTAGTTTAGGTCACCATACTTTTTAATTCACCTGAGCACGAGGTGCGGGATGAGCTATTGTGATCAGTCACCATCCATCGTCGACGACGTCTGTCCGTTCACATTTTCATACAAACAACTTCTCCTCCTAAACCACTGAACTATATTTAAAATTATTCCAAAGGAACGTTCCTTAGGTGGTCCTCCTTAGGATTTGTTGAAATTATTTAATTCCTTGCAAAACCTTGGTCGCCGGGGTTAGGCCAACATTTTAAAATAATCTTGTCCAAACATATTGACCCGACTTGATATTAATTTGGCACTAATGTTCCTTTTATTCTCCTTCTTAGAACATGAACTATATTCGAGTGATCGTTTTGATGCTGAAGGTTATATGAGCCGAATTACGAGAAAACCAAACATTTTGGAACCCGCGTAACGTATTGACCATATCAGTCTAAGCATGCCGCGTAGGCCAACCCGCGACAGACACTTTTCGCCTCCTGTGGATTTTCTGTTTCAAGAATTGTTACTCTATACCTCTATCCCCCTGAGACGGAAGGTGTCGGCCCGGATTAGCCTGCGCAGACTATGCAGGCTGGTCTGGATCGATTTATTTCGCAGTCTATAATGTTGGTTTTCTCGTGGAACGGCTCATATGAATTGTTGAGTTGGTATTTGGCCCGTTTGCATTTTCAAATAAAACGATCCTCTCGAAATTGACAAATGACATTGGAAATTATAACCAACATTTTAATTTGTAAGTGTGTTTAAATAGCGAAGCATATCATTAACTTTTTCAGTGCCAATAGCAATATTGAAGTTTTTCAAACAATACAGATTCAGGTGAATCAGCTCGTAACGAGTTGACTAACCTGAAATAAGCTTTGTTTTGCCTATAATTTGACAAATATTCCAAACTCTTATGAATTAAACAATGACATCGTTCGATGTTGAACATGGCAGAGTCTCTCAGCGCTGAAAGTGTCCAAGCTCACATTACGAATTTTACTACGTATCTGTAGGTGGAATGCTGAACCCCAACTTTGTATTGGTGGTATGTCAAAGGTCTCGAACCTGCTGCTGCATCAAGTCGAACAGACGTTCATTAACAACTGTCAGATTGAATCACGGCCACCATCCGGTTACCCTTCGGAATATTTTAAATGTTCCGGTCTTCGAGACAAGTGCAACGATGTTTGGATTTTGAATAAGAATAGTTCTTCTGTTGCAGAGGCTTGTTCGAAGTCATTTTGTGAGTTCTACAATTCCTATTTGTTGTTTGCCAGAATTGACCAATGAATTCGTTTGTAAATATTTAAATCGTTGGTTTTGAAAAAAAAAAAAATTAGAAATAAAGCGCACCACATTTTAGAATCTGTCTTTGAATCAGTAACGTGTCAATCCTTCGTTAACCATTTTCCACATTTAAGCGCTTTTTGGCGCCATTTCATCTAATTACTCTTGAAAACATTGTCAGAAAACGTTTTTTTAATAATCAGCAATTTTTACTTTTGCCACAATCCTTTTAGCTCCGTTTAAATCTTTTAACAGCTCTCATTCAGTGAGATTGTTAACGGTTTTACCAATATGTTTTCAAAGTCGTCTGCAGCTGATTGGTTTAACCTGTTGAAGGGTTAACAGTATTATCCTTTTTTTCCAGCACCAAAGTTCTCATACAGTAACATGTTGGGAAACGTGCCGGTGTTCAAGAACGTATACTGCTATCGATGTAACGAGATGGACAACACTAGACAATTTCCAACATTGTGCCCTAAACGTAATCCTCAATCCGATGGCATTCGGAGTAGCTTTATGTTGTTGCTTACCTTTAGATCGGAAGCATTTCTTGAAGCGGTTAATAGTGACATGTCTTTGAAAGGTTCCCGTCTTTGTGACGAGGGAGAACTATATGATAGAATAAGTGTAAGTAATTTATTTGAAAGCTTTCCGTCTTTGTGATGAGGGAGAACTATATGATAGAATAAGTGTAAGTCATTTTTTTGATGAAATGTTAAAAGTGCTGAACTCCAGATGGTGATCAAAATTTTGAAATGTTGAAACTTCTGCAAATATTGCTTATAGTGATAACTAAGTACGTAATGAATTATTCAACACTATTGTGGAAGTAAATATTGAAAAACAGTCAGTTGTAAGTCATGAAAATGTACAAAAATTAGTTTACAGAGTATGCTTACCAAATAAAAAGGAAGCATAAACGATCAAAAGTTAGATTTTATTGTACTAGAAAGTGAAATTATTACTCTTATTTTATCCCAGAATTGTGATTCTAATATTTCCAAACAATTTTTAAACAGTTTTAAAACTTTGACTATTCTATGTATAATCTGGAGTTCCGCACCTTTAACTCTTTCGTGAATTATTTTAATGGCGTAAGTTGGAAATTCATAGAATATATTCCGATCTGAGTCCACTCCGATTAAAAATTATTGCGGGTTATTATTTCGTATATTATTCTATTGGAATAGGGGACAACCGAGTTAACGAGCTCACCAAAGAAAATCGCATTGTAAAATATCGAAAAGTTAAAATCGTGATTGGCATTTCCGTCAAATTCAGATCAAAGTTTAAGCGTCGAATATATAAGAAAACTGTTTGTTTGTGTTGTATTTGATTGTTTTGTCAATCTTATAATGTCATTATTTTATGTTCAATTTAACAGGTCCGTTGCAGAGCGATTAAATGCACTTGGTTTACCAGTGTGTATAAGAACAAGTGCCTACAATACGCTGATGCTGCAGCCGGCTGTACGGTCTATCTGTCTGTAATTGTAACCTTCGATGTTCCGACACAGATCTACGAACAGAGATTATCAGACACAGAAGTGAAAGCCTTAGAAAAAGAAATATTACAAATGACAAAATTATACATATGTCATTTTGAAATAATTAAGATTGGTGTTCACACAGAAGAGTCAACGAATCTTGCTTCGCATTTCCAAATACTCCTTCAGACGGTTTCGAATGACAAGTGTACATATGAAAACATTTTTCAGCTGACCTTGAAGACCATGTGGAAACCATGGATACAGAGTATAGCTATTGGCAACAAATCCATGCCAACCATTGGAAGAATTGACTTCTACAATGCGTTTGATCAATATTCGACCAGCCTTGACCCTCACACTACATTACTGTACAGGTCAACCAGGGCCCCTAGAAGTAGATGCCGTCATAGAATGGGCATGTTTATGTGCCCACATTTCATACTGAATGAGTCAGAATACAACCTTGTTTGGGAAAACATACTCGGAAAGTCAGACAGAAAACTTGAGGACAATATGACAGTAACAACTACCCTCTATGATGGATTTTATCCACTTTCTAAAGACGATATTGCTGTCTGTACGGACACGTTTTTAAGATTAACAAGTAATGCTGTATCGAAGTTCTATGGTAGTGCATGGCAAATAACAACCAAAACATTCCTATTGTTATAAGTTGGAAACCTTTGTGGTTTGATTTAAAGTTGCTGAACTCCAGACGGAGATCAACATTTTGAAATGTTGAAACTTCTTCAAATATTGCTAATATTCACAACAAGGTAAGTAATAAGTCGTTCAAAACTATTTTGGCAGTAAATATTGAAAAACAGTCAATTTAAATACATGACAATGTACTAAATTTGGCTTACTGTGTATGTCTATCCAGTACAAATGAAGCTTTAACGATCAATACTTAGATGTTTATGGTACTGGAAAGTGAAATTATTACTCTGATTTTATCCCAGAATTATGATTTTAATATTTCAAGACTGTTTTTAAACTTTGACTATAATATTTATTATCTGGAGTTCAGCACCTTTAACAGATTGGATGGGCGATGGTTACAGGCGGGTTTTATGAGCACCGTTCAATATATGTACGTTTCTTCTCACGACGCAAATCGACCAATCTCTTTGTTTTAACTTAAAATGTATTCATGCCTATATATGTATGTACATCTCTTCTCCAGAATTAAATCGACCACTCTCTTTGTTTTAGCTTAAAATTTCATTATGCCTATACATGTATGTTAATCTCTTCTCCAGATGTAAATCGACTACTTTATTGCTGAAGCATACAGACCAGGGCAATACATCTGCTTAGAATATTTTCACGTGAGCAAAACTCGGACTTAATCTTGTAATAAAACAATTAACTACCGAAATGCATTGATTGTGATAGCTGCATTATCAGAAACCTTCTTTTTTTCGGAAGGTAACACAATATTGTATCCTTGCCAATTTTGACCAGGGTATGCAATAAATATTGCAATAAATATTGCAATAAATATTGCAATAAATATTGCCCCCAAAACAGAGGATAAAATATAACATATACTGCATATCGCGGGCAGATAACTCTTTGTATTATATGCCTGCTGATTTTCCGGCGCGAAAACCTGCAGATCGACATGTGTATTTGATACGGTACTAAATATGGTAATGGCACATTGAAATATGCTCTTACGTCATTGAAATATGCTCATACGTCATTCAAATTTTGGTAGTTGGGCGTGGTTCACACGCCAATCATAAATTATATTTTATATGTAAATTATTTTATTTCTTTATTCTTTCTTAAGAGTTATACATGGTATATAATTAAAGGAAAAATATCTTTCCAATTGCCAAAGCCCCTCGTAGTAAAATACTAAAACAGGTATCGCTACTGCAACATGATATCCCCTTTGTACTAGATTTGAATACGAAAATTGCATTTACCTCCTAAATTAACCCTTTGACTCTTCTGTGATTGAATGTGTGAACCATGTGCCATCAGTATGCTGCTGATCTCTTATCCTTATATTCCTGATATCGGCTATGGACTCTACAAAAACGCAAAGCAGGGCACGTCCATTTTTTGAAATCTAGCAGTAAACGGAAAGGGATAATGTGATACAACAACTGGGATGCAACATGTTTCCACAAGGCGGCTCCCGTCGTACCCGATATGCAGCCAAATTGTCGCTAGAAAACTTTTGTTTGTGTAGAAATTAGTGTTTACATTAACCAGAATGCATTGAATATGTGACACAGTCATTAAAATTGTTTCATTAAATCAATTTTGTTATTTTGACATTGCTTGATAGTAAAAATGGAGATTGATTAATTGTTTTTTAGACAGCTTTCAACAAGTTTTCAGTTATGTCAAGGCATTTCCTGAATAAGTTACAAGAACTACCGATCTATTTATCCTGACGACAGCAAGTCGGTCGTAATGCTAAACCAAAAATGGGCCGCATTGGCACACATTGAGACGCAATGGCACTACTTGTTTACGCATAGGTTAAGTATTGTTAGCGCATTGTTCACGTCTACCATGCCGCCTTGTCCCGCATTTTCCGGCAGTGTCACACACGGCACGCATAGTTCCCGCTGTCTTTCCGCGTCGCAACGTGTAGTTTCACATCTAACTTCATTCCTCGACCCGCTGTAAAAGATTACACGCATTCACACGCACCGTCGACAGTGTTCGCGCCGAGTTTGCGCAGTGTTTTCGCATTGACACGCATCGACACGCACCGTCGGCAGTGTTCGCGCCGAACTCGCGCAGTGTTCACGCATCAACACGCACCGTCGACAGTGTTCGCGCCGACTTCGCGCAGTGTTCACGCATGGTTCAAACGAGTGGCACGCACGTGGTACGAAAATTGATGCGTGCCGATTTTTTGAAAATTTCAAAATTCTCTCTACGACATGGCACGCACCCCGCACACATCAAACACTCCTCGTGCTCGTTCACGAAGACTTTAAGACTTTTACAATCAGAAGTAATTTTTCTAAAGTGCCCATACTACTCCATCACAGAATGGAACAGACACAAAGGTTGCAGTGATCTATCTAAGTACACACATCAGGACAGAGATCTTTTCTCTCTAATTCAATCAAAAACTTGACAACTTAAATACAATCAGAACACCAAACCTATCTCAGGATATTATAAGATCCAGCAAAAAGAAAACGGACTCTCAAGTGAAATACACAAAAAAAATTAATTTTTTATCTGGACGGCATCCACCCAGGAACTCACCTTTCCAAGCTATGGCTTCATAAAATTTTGAAAATAAAGAATCAAGTGGAATGCAGCCAAAATTAACAAAATCAAGAATAGGGAAACCCTGTTCTAACAATAATAGTAAAAATAAAAATCTACAGTGGCAAAAGGCTACACTTAAATAATTATCCAACTAACAAGGAATGTTTAGAATCTATAAAATAGGATAGGGAAACCCTGTTCTAAAAGTTTAAATTCACAACTTGACAAAAGAGTTACAGTGGAATACAACTATATCAACAAACAAATACCCAGACTAAAATGGAATGTCTACTTAACGAAACGACGTCAATATAGATAATAGGGCAGCCCTGTAATATTAATATAAATAAATGTTAATTCAGATCAAACAATGGTTCAATGATAACCGAATAAACAAAATTACTACAGAAACAGTCAAGACAGGGAAGCCCTGTTTTGCCTCAAGCAACCAGAAGAAACTAATAAGGGATACCACTAAAAAGGCATGTCTAATAAGGACTAAGAAATCGTAATAAAGAACATAAGTATATTGAAAACAATATATATTATCTTAGACAAACAACAAGTATTGGATATTGAAATACGGAATCCCTGTTTCGATAACAGATAAACAGAAATAAACATGGCATCACCATTTTGTTCTACGCCAATGGCCAGAAATAAGAGCGCTAAAAGAGCACGAGTCGGAAGCAACACTTGTCCAAAATGTGAAAATACAATTACGGATAAAGAAAGCCATTTGGCATGCAGTGTCTGTGAGTTAAATTATTGCATCAGTTGTACCAACATCTCATCTGGATTAGCAGAAGCACTCAAAGAAGACAGGAGCCAACATTTCAAATGGACATGTAATGGATGTAAACAAAACTTCCCATGCATGACGAGCTTATCTCAAAGACTAAAATCAATCGAAGAAACTACAAACTTCAGATTTAACAATGTGGAAGACAAAGTCACAGAACTAGGCGAACAAATGGACTACAAAATAAAAACAAACATTGATATACTTAGACCAAACCTAATTGAGGACATCAAAAAAGAAACCAAAACTTCATTACAAATGAATGTAAGACAAGAAATGAGAGAAATTGAAGATCAAAAGATCCGTGCTTTAAATGTAGTTGTCTTCAACTTAAGAGAAAGCGACAGTACATCGAGTCAAGTTAGGCAAACTCAGGACAATCAAAATTTCCATCTATTATGCAGGCATATTTGCGTAGATGATTTGGACATAAATGTTTGTTTTAGAATTGGAAAGCCAGGAGAAGGCAAGCTACGGCCCCTTAAATTAGTGTTAAACAACAAAAAGCAAAGAAAATACATCATTGGCAGAAGATCTTCCGAAAACAAATATACTAAATAAATATATAATAACTAAGAATCTCACCCCTAGACAAAGAGAAGAAAACAAACTAAGAAGAGTCCAACGTTACAAAGACAAATAAAATAATAGAGATGGAAGTTTAGACGTAAACTTAAAGTATAATAACGACACAATAAGTGACAAAAATGACCAAACACTTAAAGGAATGTCTACCTCAGACCAATATCTGACAAGCCCCCTTCAAGAAAAATCACAGAATCTCCTCTCATCAATTCAGTACCATAGAGGAAGTCGAGAATCATTAAACAGTGATGACTCTTTCGCTACAGACGACATGGGAGAGACTTTTATAGGAGGCAACCTGATACAAGGAAATAATACAATAAATTACTCCGCCATCAATGTAGATAAGGCATAGGACGAGTGTTTTATTTTTAACAAAAAATATGTAAATATTTCTAAATTCCGTGTAATGTACACACACGCCGATTGTCTTCTAAACAAAATGAGTGAGCTCAAATCACTAATTAAAGATAAACAATATGACATTATTGCAATAACGGAAACTTTTCCAAAACACAAACATAACGTAAACTACGACTCAGTTGAATGGTGCATCCAGGGATATAACATTTTTTATTGCCCGGATAAAGGACTAACAGAAAGAGGATGTTTAATTTATGTCAAAAGTAAATAAAAACATTCCAATTAAACAATGTGGAACACAAGCTCATAGCAACAGTTATAATTGGTATTAAATGTGCAAACAGGAAACACATCTTATTCTCATGCACATATCGCAGTCCTAGTTCAAGCGACAAATCAGTGCTTAAAGAAATCGAAAATATAATGACATTAAACAACTCAAATAATATCAATTTTGATATTAAAATACACTTCAGTGGGACCAGAACATGTATTAACTTTATTTTTAGAAATAGTACGAGATTCCTTCCAACACTACCTTATCAAACAACCTACTAGATTCAGAGGTGACGATACACCAAGCATTTTAGACCTGATATTTACAAACGAACCAGGAATAATCGGTGAGATATCCCATAATGCACCACTCGGAAATAGTGACCACGAAGTTTTAGAGTTTGAAATCCTTAAGATAGACAATGAAAAAGTATATAATGATGTCAAAATATCCTATTGGAAAGGAGACTACAACGAAATAAACAGAGAATTATCCAATGTCAATTGGAATCGGGTGTCAACCCATGAGGATGTCAATGAAATCTGGAGCAGTTTTGCCGATCAGTTATCAAATAATACTAGAAAACACATACCAGTGTGCAACTCTGCCCCCAGAAGATTTGACACTCCATGGATGGACACCCAGACACTGCAGGCAGTAAAAGGAAAAAGAACCATGTGGAAGAAAATCAAGTACAGTCTAAACCCAGAGGCCAAATTAAAGTACGACAAAGCCAAGAATGAGGCTAGCTACACAATCAGAAATGCAAAAAAATGTTATGAAAAATCAATCGCTATGAAAATGAAGACAGATTCAAAAATATTTTGGAAATTTGTTCAGTCTAAAACAAAAACTAAAGAAAAAATACAATCAATAATAGACAAAGAGGGAAACATTCATACCGACAACAGGGAAAAGGCAGAACTCCTTAACACATTTTTCGAGAGTGTCTTCACGAAAGAAAATAATGAAATACCAGCCTTTGCTGACAGAACCGCTTATAGACTAGATACAGTAAAATTCACAAAATCAAAAACATTGATAAATCTATCGAAACTAAAAGAATCAAAATCCCCAGGATACGACTCCATGCACCCAAAAGTTATAAAAGAAACTGCAACACAAATAAAGACTCCGTTAACTAACTTATTCAACCAATCAATGAAAGTTTCCATTGTACCAACGGAATGGAAACGAGCAAATATAATGCCTATCCACAAAACAGGACCTAAGAACCTTGTATCAAACTACAGGCCAATAAGTTTAACATCAATTATAGGGAAGATAATGGAAGCAGATATTAGGGATGCAATTATGAACCACATGGAGTCAAATAACTTATTTACAAATCATCAACATGGATTCAGGAGTGGCAGATCATGTCAAACCCAACTCTTAGACGTCATTGAAGATTGGACTTTCAACCTAGACGGAAAAAACAAAATGGATATCATATATCTAGACTTTCAAAAGGCATTTGACACTGTACCGCATAAACGGCTATTACAAAAACTAAAAGGATATGGAATATGCGGAAATCTACATAAATGGATAGAAAATTTCCTAAGTGGACGTGAACAAAGAAAGTCCTTAACAATTCACACTCAATGTGGACGCCGGTAATTAGTGGTATCCCTCAAGGAAGCGTCTTATGACCTATTTTATTCACAATCTACATAAACGACCTCCCGGATGTGGTAACCAACATAGCCAAACTATTTACCGACGATACCAAAATATACTCGGTTGTTAACAACACCAAAGACAAAGATAACCTCCAGAAGGACTTGAACGAACTAGCAAAATGGTCAATACACCTATCACATGAGCGGCAACATAGTAACAACAACTACAGAAGAAAAAGACCTAGGTGTTATAGTGGACAACAAACTAAAATTCAGCCAACACATAAGCTCCAAAGTTAAAAAAGCAAACCAATTATTAGGCATTATAAGAAGATCATTTTCGCATTTGGATAAAGATATGCTACTAGTCCTGTACAAGAGCCTTGTGAGGCCACATTTGGAATACGGAAGCTCAGTTTGGTCGGTAATAAACAAAAAGGAAGACCTACTTCTAGAAAATGTTAAAAAAAGAGCTACAAAATTAATACCGTCACTCAAACATAAAGAATACCAACAGAGGCTAAAAGAACTTGGATTACCAACATTACAGTATAGGAGATTAAGAGCTGATATGGTGGAAACATACAAGATTTTAAACAACATCGACAAAGTAAATATTCATAAGTTATTCCACTTTCACCAGACTAATACAAAAGGTCACAACCAGAAGTTGTTCAAATGCCACTGTAGATTAAACATTCGAAAGTATTTCTTCTCACAACGAATTATAGTACCATGGAATAATCTGCCTGATAGCGTCGTAAATGCAAAAAATGTAAATAACTTTAAAAACTTGCTAAACAAGTGCTGGAATGATCCAGTTTTTAAATTTGTGCCATATTATGGAGGACCGGAAGCGGCACAACTAAACAAAATCCAAAATGGACCAGAGAGGCGGAAGCCTAATACGGTCTCGACAACAAGGTAAACAAGGTAATCATTGGCACGACACATTGCGTGTCATTGCGGGGACAACATTCGTGCCAGTGTCAGGGTGGCTTTAGCCTTCGGCAGAGCATATTATTGCGCTAGACATACAGCTCATTGAGGAGTGACGTACTAAGCAGGTGCCCGTAAGGTCATCCGACGTTTGGTTGGCAAAACAACTTCCATTGTGAGTAGAGCGTGAATGGAATTTTGATTTTGATATAAAGGGAGGTAATTCCGAATACATTACATTATTCTTAGATTCTATGTTGCATATAATACAAATACATTATTTATTTAACACTTTTCGAAGTAAAATCTTACTATAAAGTTGTATTTTGTAACCAAATTGGAGATAAATCGAAAATATTGGTCATTTAATCGAAAGTAATATAGAGTTGCTGAGATGTTTTCTTAAAATAGTTTAAATATATTAAACAATAGTTATATAAACGATAAGTATGTGCATGTTGTACGATATAGTAAACAATAGTGATAACACTAATCCCCTCGGCCCCCTTAACCCAGAAGAAAAACAAAAAAAACAAAAAACAAAAACATCGCATATACATAGGTATACATATATATATCTATATATATACTAGATAGCCTGCAAACCAATAGTCCGAGAACAATAATAGTAGTAATAACGATGGCTGCTCGCCAAATGGCATTAATGCCGAGCGCGAGGGTAAACGCCAAACAACAACAACAACAACAAGTAATATTACGTTTTGCTTGCCAAATGGCATTAATGCCGAGCGCGTGGGTAAACAACGCCAAAGAACAAGAATAAAAACAAGGTAGTACTACTTCATCTTGTTTCTTGTAAGATCATGACTTTTGAGAAGAAGAAGCATCTATCAGCTGCTTGTGCCGGACTTTTCATACAATAAACCTTCAAACAAAAGTAATATGGCATAGATAATAAGGACACACATTGTTGAAACAATAAACAATAACCCTTAAAACAAACCAAACCAAAAATGTGTGAAGCAACACATACTGCCTGCCAATAACATATACCTTATTTATCAAAGTTTGACCCTTTACTTGTATAAACAAAATAAATCAGGAAGGACAAAAGATTGACAAAAAACCGAGCAGCGACCCTTAATTAAAATATTTCCAGTTCAGAAATCACTAAAGATCCACAATGTATATTGTAATCATGCTGATAAATGAAAGACAATTGAAAGCTATAGTTAAGTTTCTTTTTGCACTGCACATCTGTAGCTCTGAGTTCCCTATACACCAAGTCTTAAATTGATACATTGGACATATATTGAGACAATAACCGAAGAAATGAAAAAATGTATTTACACATGTGTTGCATGCGAAAGTCATATAATAAGTGAGAACATGGAAAGACAAAAATATACACACTCCAAACGCAGCATGCTAAAGTTATGGTAATGGTGCACTGCAAATATGTAGGTCATAAGTTACCTACAAACCAAGTTTGAAATGGATACAATGGGAATCGCTGAACTAAATAAGGAAAAATGGAGATAACTAAAATAAACTAGAAATGTATTTCCTGGTTTTCCCACACCAGTACTCCATAGAACAATCTTACCAAGCAACTGGCTGCTTTTCCACATAGACTTAGCCCATTGGTGAAAGACGAATGACGCACGTCGCATTGACTTTTTTTTAAACGTCGGAAAGAAAATAACTCGGGTCTGTTTATTTTAGGTGAACTGGCCGCCGTGGTATTACTGAGGAAATGTTAAAAACGGCGTTAACCCCAATCAATCAATGTTAAAATAACTCATCTCTAATTTGTAGATTTTATTTCTATTTCCTATTTTGAATAGTGATGAAAACATTGTGGAAAAAGACAAATGTGTCTAAAAGGTTTAAATAATAACTGTAGACAAATGTTTTCGTTATCTAGGTTATAGAAATAAAATTGATTCATGTTTCAAAGCATTGTTTGGAAAGGAGGAATTGCTCATTGTCAGCAATTGCTCCGTTTGCAAATAAACTTTCAACATTCGTATATAACTAAGTAGCTATATCGGAAACGGTTCAACCCTTTCCCGCTTAAAGTCGCTTGTTGACGCATGTGCTACAGACGGCTGCAGAATTGTTTATCGTGACTCATTTCCTCTTTTTCCACAAAGGTTCTAACTATATATTTTTCCCCTTGATGTAAGGCAAAATTGCTCGTTATCATTCATCTCTAGCATGTTATTCAAAATGTGTCGAGTAAAAGAATGTCCATAGTAAAACGTTCAAATATGAAATGAATTAATTTGAAACGTGTTTGAAAGCATTGTGTGAAAAGGAGGAATTGCTCATTGTCAGCAATAGCTCCATTTTCAACAATATTTCTAATATTCGAACTGTTATAGTATCACGGAAAGGGTTCCGCTTCCATGGAGAGGATGTAACCATTTTCCGCTTGCAGACGCTTACAGACGCATGTGCTGCAGTCGACAATCGAAAACATTGTGACAAAAGGAGAAATTGCTTATCGTAGGCAATTTCTACTTTTGCCACAATGATTTCAACTCCTTTTAATAATTTTATTTACAGTCATTTGCACATTTCTCTATATAAGTCGACTGGGTCACAGCACGGTCGACGTTACCTAATACCACTGATTGATTGGGGTCAATCATAGTTCAGAGTCCGTTTCACGCATTGGAACTATTTTGTCTCATTAATTAATGCAAGAGGAGGGTTTTTCGTGATTCGGTTAAATCAATGAAATCGTTGAAAAGGCAGATTATATCCAATCAAAACTCGATTTTGGCGTAGGAATTCAATTATGGACTGTGGTTGCAGCCTCAATCCGACTTTTCGAAAGCAGGCTAATAATGGGTTAGTGGCGAAACGCCCCTATCCCAAAAATGAGAAGTTAGACAAACATGTTCCTTTCTTACTTCTTTGGAAATATCCAGGAAAAAACACGGAAAAGCTTTATAAATTTAAGACAAAAAAAATAAGAGTATATGTTTTTTCTAATTATTTACAAAGTATGATATTTTAGTCAACCAGTAGCATAATTTTCAACCAGTTTGACTGTATCCAAACATTTTTGCAGAAGACACAAAATTGTCCTGTCATTTTCTTGGAATCTGAAGCTCCTTTAGACACTTTATTTGCCCTCAGAGATCTGGTTTTTGTGTAAATTGATAGAGAATAATATACAATGAAAGCAAAATAGCAAATATAAGGACAATTAAAACATTATTTTCAAAGAAATTTCAAATTTCCTATGCAACCCAAACCTAGGTTTCGCGACTTGAGTCCGGCAAGTTTCCTGCGCTCGTGCATCATACAGGACTCCCAGACAAAAAAGGCATAAACACATAACATTTTCAGGGTTAACTGTGCCCCATGTTTAAAGAAATGACTAAACTTTAAGGTTTTGTCTGTTTAAGACTATTAACCAATGAAAGAATATTTTAAATAGCTTGAAAAACATCATTTTTTTGTGGAAAAATGTCAAAAAGGCTATTACCTGGCTAAATACCTCAATGAGACTAAATTACACTCCAGGCACCCAGTTTCATCGTTTTTCAAAGCAAATTGACTGAATCCCACCCCGTAATGCTTCAATATGTGCAGCTGACACAAAATTGACTTTTGATATATTCCACTCAAAGGTTCTTTAGGTTAAAATACACCAACAAAAAATCCTTCTTTGTTTCCATGTAAAAGGACCAGTATCAATCCCCGATTGTTACACTTTCTAAGCGTTTCTCATGTAGATCACCATATATCATTGAAAAGAGTTACATCCTAGCTTTAAAACAATCCAAAGTAAATGTGGGGGTCATGCATAATGCAAGAAAAAACTCACCAGGCGAAAATGGTAACTGTCATTTTAGACCAAATCGGGCCCGGACAAAACCGGTGTTTAGCATTCTCTACTTTTACTTTCAAACAAGGTCAAAATACTAAAAGTGATCAAATCAATCCTTTCCAGTGCATCCTATACACATTCACAATGCATTTAAACTCAATGTCATATATTCAATACATTCTGGTGATGGTATACACTCATTTCTACGCAAACAAAGATATCTTTAGGGACTATAGTAGATCAGCAAGTCAGCGGATGTATTTAGCGTAATTTGACCTAAATGTATGTAATTACTAAAAAGAATTGAAAACATTGTGGCAAAAGAAGAAATTGGTCGTTTTCATCTGCTGCAGAGGCGTCATAAAACATCTGTATGTGGGAAAGAGTTAATTACAGGGTCATTTGTGCAGAAAATTAGTGATTGGGAAATAAAAAAATGGTTGCTATAGACAGGGTATTGCTAAACAAAGCCTGACTTTAGCACAGGTTTGACTGTATATGAGAATAATTTCAGGGACAGAGTCACTTTCAAGACAACTTTCTCCAGTTATGCCAGAGCTATATCCCCTTAATTAATGAAATTTAGTTTGATAGTATTTTTCTGATCTCTAACTGGAGCACTCCTAACCCAACCCAGGGGTTGTAAGTTCGAACCCTTGCATTCTTTCCGACGTTTGACAAAGGTCACTGTGACAAACGGCATTCGTCTTCCACCAATGGACTAACAGTCTTTGTGGTGAAGCAGCCAGTTGCTCGGAAAAAATGTTTTGTGAAGTAATCAGTACTGGTGTGAGAAAACCAGGAGACACAATATAGAACATAATGCTACAATCAATTTATCAATAGGAGCAGCTATTCCTTTGCAAACTTTGTTGATTGTTGGAAAGTGTCGTTCAGTAGCCTGTTGTTTATTAACTGTTGATAACCATTTTACTGTCTGAAATCACTTGTTGTCGTGTCCGCCTTTTGTGTCCGTGCGTCCATGAATCTGTCTATCAGACCCGCCCTTTAACAATGCATAATAGGATTTAAAATTGGCACAAAAGTGTACCATGATGAGGTGGTGTGTCGAGCAGCTGTACCTCAAATGTTAAGGTCACTCGTAGAGGTCAAAAGTCAAAATGAGTACTGTTTGATAGGACTGACTTCTCCGGCACGGGCATTGTCAACAGTTTAGAACGAGTGAACGAATTTGGGAAAAGACAAAAGGCAATAGACAATAGGTTTACATGAAATAATAACTTCAGAACAAGAAGAACAAAGTAAGTCATCAAACGACCTTCATTCGGACACATTGGACTTATGCGTATGCGTGACAACCGCTCTTTCAATGGTATAACGGAGAGGAAAGTGGTGAAATGGACGAGGAATACGTTAGAAAGGTCTCAGAGTTAAAATGATGAGAATTTGACAATCAAAGGGGCCAGGTTACACCGAGCCCATCGTTTAGGGAGATACAACAATAATAAGTCCCGCACTAAAGTCGCCCAGTCAGTGTATTGCCCCGAGAGGGAAGAAGTCCGATCAAAAGCAAATAGTCTGCAACATCCCTATGGAATTAGACAGCAGTTCCCAAGAGAAATAATCGAGGTGAGAAAAAGACGAGTACCCATAATACCTGAGGCGAGAAAACAGAACAGGAAAGCTTACAATCAGTGTGTATACAACGTGACTTTTGACGTCATATTTGCATGGTCAGACAGCAATAACTGCTCTTGATAAGAATGTAAAAACAATGGTAACTTTTTTATTTCTTCACCCTTTGTAATGAGACATGGCTCAGTCTACGCCGCTTACAATGTCCTATCTCCGGGTGTTTACAGGAGTTTGATTGGTGGTCTAGTTTTTTCAAACACTTCGACGAACCTGTTCTCAAAATCCAGTGTTAATAATGCTCCGGCTGTCGTCGATATTAATTCATTTTGAGAAAGGTTCATCGAAGTGTTTGAAGAAACTAAACTACTAATCAAACTCCGTTGAACAACCGGAGATAGGGCTCTGTAAGCGGCGTAGACTGCGCCATGTTTCATTAAAAATGATGAAGAAATAAAAAAGTTACCTTTGGTTTTACTTCTAATATATAAACCGAAGTAAAATATTTCTGTCCGCCGTAGCATTTGTGACGTGAAAGTCACGTGGTATACACGCACTGACATTGCAGTAGATAAACTTTTTATAAATGGTCAGTTGCACAGGGAACCAACTAACGGAAGTAATGTATATAATGCAGGCGGAAGTGTTCTAAAGGGCATTAGTTGGTATATCGGAGGTTTCATTTCTGACACATTAAATTCTCCCGACTTTTTTCATTGTTGAATAAACATAATATTATATTTTTAAGTGAAATCTGTACGGACAAGCATTCCAATATACAGTTAAAAGGTCATAAATTGATACACTTCTACATACAAGATAAGAATAAACGTGCTTAACGCTGTAGCGACGATTTACTAATAAACATACATACAAAACAGTAAATGTGTTAAATTGGTAAAAAAGATATGTAGACTTTATTACATGGTTAACAGTTGATACACTCTGTTTTAATATGCAGTATGATCTGTATTTATGCTCCACCAACATCGCTCTCGAAAGGTCAGTTATACACACTACGTCCGATATGGATGACTTTAATAGACTTGAATCAGATGCGCAAATATGTATGATGGTTTGCTAATCGATATATGTTTTTCTCCCGAAATGACCCATATTCGAACTTGGCCTAGATATCATCAAGACAAATATATTGCTAAATGTCAAGCTGCTCAAGTTAAAAATGCGGTCTCAAGAGTGTTAAATAGATTTTTCTTAAATTTGGCTAGCATAAGACCTTATTTTTAGTCGGATTTTCCGTCAGGTTGACCTAGTGACCAAGTGTTTTACTTGATATGACCCATATTCAAACATGGCATAGATAAACAAACTGAATAAGTTGCATGAATATTAGATGAAAAGAGTAGCCTATGGAGTGTTAAAAGTAAATTACGACGGGAGACGGACAACAGGCGATCACATAACACTGTGAGCACTTCGAGCTCAGGTGAGCTAAAAACGAACCACTGAATGCCTTTCTCAAACGATAATCACCAAGTAGGATGTGTGGCTTGTTATTTAGTTTACATGCACTCTGTCAATGAAAATAACACCAGTTATATACACGTTCTATTTAAACGAGCATGTAATAAGGGGTATTATTGTTTCAACACTTTTGATGTCACATGTTAAAAGTCATATATGAGCAGTTCCACGAGAAAACCAACATTGTGGACTCTGCGTAAAGTATCGTCCCGTATCAGCCTAAGGATGCCGCGCAGACTAACCCGGACAAACACTTTTCACCTCCTGTGGATTTTCTGTTTCAGGAATCATTACTCTACTACTCTATTCCCCTGAGATAGAATGTGTCTGTCCGGATTAGCCTGCGCAGACTACGCAGGCTGATCTGGGTCGATACATTACGCAGAGTCCATAATGCTGGTTTTCTCGTGGAACGGCTCATATGCGTATAACTACAAGGGCTACACTTCTTTCTGTTTGCCAGATGTTACATCTCGGTCTAAACTACTTGCTAGTGGACAGTGAAGACACAGACTCTGCCGATACTGCAACAAGACCCATTTTCGCCTGTCGAGACGTAACTCTTTCAGCGCCGAATTGTTTAAAGAAGACTCTTCCATGTTCAAAATCGAACGTCTCCATTTCTCATGTAATACAAGTTTTGGGATTATTTTGATAAGTAAAAAGCAAACAATGCTGATTTCAGGTGAGACAGCTCGTTACGAGCTGACTCAACCTGAATCAGTATTGTTTGCAAAAACCTCAATATTGCCTTTGGCGCTGAAAGAGTTAAAATAATAATTCAGACAGCAAGTGCAGCCCCATAACATCCATTATGTGTATGCCATGTGAATGATTTGTCTTATTCTATACAGAGATAATTATATATTGTATCAGCATACACATAATACCTTTATGGAAGAGAGCTAATAGCAGTTTCTTGTTATCAGTCTGTGTGTTTGAATTAGATATCTGACAAGGCCACCGAAACCCACTTTTGTAGAGGGGGTTCATAAAATTAAACCGTCTGTTTGTGAACAGAATACCTTCAGGCCCATAATACAACAATGTGCAAATTTGTTATTTTCAACACTAGTCAAAACCAAATACTTTAGAAATGGTAGTAATGGATTCCCTTGAATAGATATTTGAACATGTTGTCATAAAACATCGCGTAAAAGAGAATTATCTTATCAATAGATGGTTATTTCCTCTATATTACTGGAAAAGTAGTAATGACTTATTTACATTATTTATTCTTTCATATCGTTTTATTTGATTATATGAATTACTTATATTCTGGAGGTATTTACACATGGAAGAGAGAATTATCAATGGATGATTATTACATCTATTTATCGAAAAGCAATTAATTCTGAATTGCTTTGTATTAATTTATATGATTATGTTAATTATGTGACTCTGAAAAAGAAAATAAATTAAATTCGATTAAAATAATACGAAAGGGCATCTTGTTGTTTTATAGATAAATATTCCCAAACTTACGCAGAACAAATTCATGATTTAAATGTAGATAGATGTTCTTTAACACTTTGATATACCAGAGCTGGCTGATCTATAGAACGGCCGAGACCTAAAGTTACAAGTACGTCATTTTAACGATAAAGCTTAACCCTTTCCCTCATATAGACGCTTTATGACGCTCTGCAGCAGACGGCTTTTTGAAAACATAGTAACAAAAGAAGAAATTGCACAAAACGTGCAATTTCTCCTTTTGTGACAATGTTTTCACTTTTAGTCATAGGTTATCCATTCAATTATCGAGATTTTCAAGTTTTTGACAAAATCTGTTCAAAGTCGTCTGCTGCAGAAATGTCGTATGAGGGAAAGGGTTAAGGTAGTGACATGTCTAGATAAAGTTCAAGTTCAAGTTTAACAACAGTATGATATAAGTGAAATCTTCTGTTGGTAAAAACCAGGTCTTAACATAGTCAGCTGTCAGATAAAGTAATACCACTGAATCATTCACAGTTAACCGAACGACGATGTCCAAGAAAAACATTGCAGTAATTGGAGCAGGGCAAGCGGCCTGCCCGCAATTAAGTGCTGTCTGGACGAGGGTTTGAATCCGTTTGCTTCGAGAGATCCGACTATACAGGGGGACTCTGGCACTACACTCCAGATATAAAAGATGACCAGGGTTGTGTTATGAAAACGACGGTAATCAACACATCGAAGGAAATGACGAGTTACAGTGATTTCCCTGCACCGAAAGAATATGCTATTTACATGCATAACAGATACGTGGATAAATACTTCAACCTGTATGTGGATAAGTTTAACTTAAGGAAACACATTAACTTTAACACGGAGGTAAGTGTGTTTAAAAAGTATATACCTCGTTCAGCGCCAATGGCAATATTGAGGTTTTGTAACAATACAGATTCATGTGAGACAGTTCATAGCGAGCTATCTCACCTGATATTAGCATTGATTGCTTTTAAGTTATAACAAATTGGAAACCTATTGTTACAAGGAAAATTGAGTAATCCGATTTTGAACATGGTAAAGTCTACTTTAGGGAATTGGCGCTGAACGAGAAACAGCGGTTTAGATATTAAGGTTGTACTAAGTGTCCCAAATCGATTCCTTGACACAAACCAACATACTACACTGCACGAACATTGGGATTTAATTTAGAAGTAAATTTCCTTAAATTTCCTTAAATTCCGAAATTTACTTGTACATCAAGTAAATTTCGGAATTTAAGGAAATTTAAGGAAATTTACTTCTAAATTAAATCCCAATTTTCGTGCAGTGCTAGGGTTTAACCCTTAAACTGCTGGATCCGCTTGGTATGATCAGTCTCTAAACTGTTGGCTGTCGAACTCAATTTTTGTTATCTTGATATTTACTATAATTGATTATGGACTCTTCCAAATGCAAAGGTGGGCAAGTCCATTTTAAAGACCAAACATTGATATAGATAAATGATTAATGAGCGAAATCTTAGGGACGAAGGACCGTCCTAGTCCGTCTTATCTCTACGTCTTATCTCTAGACCTCTATGTACACATGCTTTACTGACGGTAGTTATATTTTAGGGCATCCTCGGTACCCAGGCTATTCATAAAACATATGCTACCCTGGGCAAATTGGCTAGCGAAACTTCGTTAAGCATGCACCACGTTTTCCTCCGTAACTACACTGTAATTTTCGTATAAATTATTCATGAGTATGAGATTTGTAAAGCCAATTTGCCCAGGGTATCATATATGTTATGAGTAGCCTGGGTACCGAGGATGATTTTAGGGACGTTGTACGAAAACTAATAGTAAGACATTTGCGGCCAGTGTTGATCAAGAACACCCAGAGCATACATACGGTCTGATCTGGCTCTGCACTGATCCCCAATTAAGGTCTCAAGAAAAGTCTGTAAAGCAGTATTCATTTTGATCCTAAACATGGATGCGCATCCGTCCGTAGAACAATAATCGCATGTTATTATTTCAAAAGGTCCAGAGCGTAACGAAGGCAGATAGTTATGACAGGACAGGTCAATGGGTTCTTACAACAAGGAATATCAAATCGAACAAAACCGAAACCCGCATCTTCGACGGCGTGCTTGTTTGTACGGGACATCATGCGGAGAAGAAAATGCCCAATTTCAAAGGAATGGACAAGTTTAAAGGTATGTTGTATATTTTTGTCTGCGTTAGCTGTATAATATCGTTTAAGACATTTGAAAAACAATTCCCTATGTAAAGTCTTTATTATCACTAAATGCCGGTAGAAACATTATAATATTAATTATATGATTACAAACCAACAGATCCAACAAAAATACAGCTAGCTCTTTCCCAAAAGACCCCTTTGTGTTTAACGTTCTCCCTAATGAGGCGCGGTTCACTAGGATACCTGATTGATGACCTACGCCATTATAACTCATTTATTTTCAAATTATTTCAACTACAACTTTGATATCTCCCTATACAGGAAAGATAGTTCATTCTCACGATTATAAGGATCACCGTGGGTACGAAGACAAGCGGGTTGTCGTGGTGGGGATTGGTAACTCGGGTGGGGACATTACTGTCGAACTAAGTAGGATCGCAACGCAGGTAAATCGACTATGCTTCACGCAAATCAATCGCTTAATATTCATATATTACTCTTTATCACAAACACCAATGCAGCAGACGAATTTTAAAACCTCTTTTTAGAAATATGGTAAACCTCTATAAATGAAACTGTAATCGTTGAATAGATTTAAAAACATTTTGACAAAAGGTGAAAATGCTCATTATTAGCAATTTCTTTTTTTGTCATTATGTTTTCAAAGGTCGTCTGCTGCAGCGGCATCAGAAAGCTTCTATGTGTGCGAAAGGGCTATTGTAGATTCGTCTACGTAACGATGGTGTCTGACATTTTTATCAACAAAAATGCATGCATATTTACATTATTGTATATTAATGTAAGATGCACGACTGAACTATTGTAATGAGTAAATACATGATTGTACTATTGTAATGAGTAAATACATGATTGTACTATTGTAATGAGTAAATACATGATTGTACTATTGTAATGAGTAAATACATGATTGTACTATTGTAATGAGTTAACACATGATTATACTATTGTAATGAGTAAATACATGATTGTACTATTGTAATGAGTTAATACATGATTGTACTATTGTAATGAGTAAATACATGATTGTACTATTGTAATGAGTTAATACATGATTGTACTAGTGTAATGAGTAAATCCATGATTGTACTATTGTAATGAGTTAACACATGATTGTACTAGTATAATGAGTAAATACATGGTTGTACTATTGTAATGAGTTAACACATGATTATACTATTGTAATGAGTAAATACATGATTGTACTATTGTAATGAGTTAATACATGATTGTACTATTGTAATGAGTAAATACATGATTGTACTATTGTAATGAGTTAATACATGATTGTACTAGTGTAATGAGTAAATCCATGATTGTACTATTGTAATGAGTTAACACATGATTGTACTAGTATAATGAGTAAATACATGGTTGTACTATTGTAATGAGTTAATACATGATTGTACTAGTGTAATGAGTAAATACATGATTGTACTATTGTAATGAGTTAATACATGATTGTACTATAGTAATGGGTTAATACATAATTGTACTATTGTAATGAGTAAATACATGATTGTACTATTGTAATGAGTAAATACATGATTGTACTATTGAAATGAGTATATATATGATTGTACTATTGAAATTTAACAAGTGAAATCATAGTTGTTATTGTACAGGGTGAATGCAGGGTTGGTTTGTACTTTATTAACATGTTATATGTGCACGTGTGTGCTTATGCATATACATGCATGTGTATGCTTATGCATATATTTGTATGCATCTGTATATATGTCCGTGTACCTTGTACCATATATTCGTATACATCTGTATATATGTCCGTGTACCTTGTACCATATATTCGTATACATCTGTTTAGATGTCCGTGTACCCTGTACCATAATATATTCATATACATCTGCATATATGTCTGTGTACCTTGTACCATATATTCGTAAACATTTGTATACATGTCCGAGTACCTTGTACCATATATTCGTATACATGTGTATATATATATATCCGTGTACCTTGTACCATATATTCGTATACATGTGTATATATGTCCGTGTACCTTGTACCATATACTCTTATACATCTGTATATATGTCCGAGTACTTAATACCCTATATTTATATACATTTGTATAGTGAGTACCTTGTACCATATATTGTTATCCATGTGTATATATGTCC
This sequence comes from Serripes groenlandicus, assembly GCA_031761405.1. NCBI lineage: Eukaryota > Metazoa > Mollusca > Bivalvia > Cardiida > Cardiidae > Serripes > Serripes groenlandicus. The sequence goes on from JASEVX010000010.1 coordinate 8,263,536, forward strand.
GTGTACCTTGTACCATATATTCGTATACATATGTATAGTGTGTACCTTTAACATATATTCGTATTCATTTGTATACATGTCCGTGTACCTTGGATCATATGTCCGTATACATGTGTATATATTTCCGTTTACCGTGTACCATATACTCGTATACATGTGTATATATATGCGTGTACCTTGTACCATATATTCGTATAAATATGTATATATGTCCGTGTACCTTGTACCATATATTCGTATTCATGTGTATATATGTCAGTGTACCTTGTACCATATATTCGTATACATTTGTATATGTGTTCGTGTACATTGTACCATATATTCGTATACCTGTGTATATATGTCCGTGTTACGTGTACCATATATTCGTATACATGTGTATATATGTCCGTGTACCTTGAACTCTTATACATGTGTATATGTGTCCGTGTACCTTGAACTCTTATACATGTGTATATGTGTCCGTGTACCTTGTACCATATGTTCGTATACATGTAGATATAACTTTTCTTTTATATATGTCCGAGTACCTTGAACCATATATTCGTATACTTGTGTACATGTATATATGTCCGTGTACCTTGCACAATATATTTAAATACATTTGTATATATGTATTGTACCATATTTTCGGGAGAGAACGTGCATAGGCATCACATTTTGTCTTATCCTTTCCTTAGTTTAAAAATATAGATTTCAAAGTACAATTCTTTTTTATTGATGTAAGAATTATTTGTCAAGATGTTTTTGAAAAGTTACTTTGATTAGTTAGCGAACAGTGTAAATATGAAATATATATAGAAAATGGCCTATGTTGATTCAACAAGAATTTCGATTTATATATATAAATGAACCAAGCCAGAAAATCCCCTTTTTCATAATTGCGGCATATTATAAATGTGCTAATAAGTAAAACTATTGTGTTAACAACGCTTTACCATACACCCTTACTGACATGTACCTATTACGTTAGGTTTAATACCATTCTGAACATTGGTTAGTTTGTAAGCTTCTTCCAAGTTTGGCATTAAGTTTGAGCGTTTGAAGGAATTCAAAATGGTCGGTGAACAAACATCTTTACGGGGTTCAATCTAAGCTAGAAATTTGTTTAATTTCCAAATCATTGCGAACAAAATCGTACATTTGAAATATCTATTTGATCAGATAGGAGAGAACTCGGCACGTTTGATGTTAACTTATTGTAAATATGACCACATTTGAGGGTAGTCTGCAAATAGTTTGTCTTTATGTTAATGACCCCGCGCAAAACGGTCGTAACTTCACCGTGTAACAATTTCGAGTTGCATCCGTACTACACAACGCCAATGATATGTTGATATGAGTAACATAAGAGTGTATGTACTGTTATCTTAATCACAATTCATCTCGTTTTAACAGGTCTATCTGAGTACCAGGCGAGGAGCATGGATATTCAGCCGCGTTGATGATCAGGGCCAAGCCGGTGACGTCCTCTTTAACACTCGATTTAACGTTTTCGTTAACATAAACTACCCGGGCGCCACCAACCTCATTAAAAAGAAACTGAACAACCGATTTAACCATAAGAAATATTGTCTTGAACCAAACCATGGACCACTATCCCAGCATCCAACAGCCAATGACGAACTTCCAAATCGCATTATTTCCGGTAACGTCATCGTCAAACCCAATATCCGGGAATTTACGGAAACAGAAGTTATCTTTGAAGACGGATCACGTGATCAAATTGATGCTGTGCTGACAGCGACTGGATATATTTTCGGGTTCCCGTTTTTTGACAAATCCATCACGGAGGTCAAGGACAATAATGTGAACCTGTACCAATACATGTTTCCACCGGACCTTGGTAAGAATACTCTGGCTATCATAGGATGTTTCCAGCCGGTAGGTTCCATCATGCCGCTGAGCGAAATGCAGTGTAGACTTGCTGTGCGAGTTTTTAAGGTAGCTTTGATTAAAAATTTGAATTCAAATAAGATCCTGTTCGATTATTAACTAACAAAGAAAGAGTTATAACCAGTTATTTTCGAATTGCTAACACAAAAAAATAAAAATGATTTGCGGTCCGAGGTTCCTCCGCATGAACGTAATTCATCAATCTGTTTATGCTACTTGTAACATGTGGATTATGGAACTACTTTGCCTCCACTCATTTCGAAAAATCTTTATATTTTCGTCACAAAACTTTGTTACACTATTGAATGAGCAAGTTTGTCACCAAGCCAGATGTCTGACATCTTAAAAGTAGGAATTTGCAAACTGAGTGTTGTCCGCTCTAGTTCAAATTACGCCAAATATCCCATGAAAAACCTTTGTTTGCGTAGAAATGAACGTATATCTTCACCAGAATAAATGATATTAAGTTTAAAGCAGAGACATATAAACACAGAGATAAGCGACACTGGATTTTCAAGCAAAATCACGATTCAGTGAACGGGTATAGCCAAAAAAGTCGATAATATTGCGTAATATGATCCGTGTATTGCAAGCGCTTTATAGAAAATGAAAAGCGTCTGACGACCCCGATTATTCACTCGGAATACTTGTTTTACTTCGTAGGTTGTATACAATTAATACCCTGAATTCTAAGCGAAGTCTTATTTGTCCTACAAAAAATACTAGTTATATGTCTGTTATTCCGTCAATATGTATTTACTTAGCTTTGGTAGTTTAATAATGGAATACGAGAACAAATACACCATTACTTGTAAACATCTACTGTTCAACGTTATGTTTAGGGACCGCAGAGACATATAAACACAGCTTCTACTGGTTTATGCCCATTTCGTCTAATCCAATTTTGTCTTCACTTTTTGCACTTTCTCCCATTTCGTCTACACTTAGATTAATGAGACAGACGTTGCTAACACGCTAATTAAAAAAAATTGTAGACGAAATGGGATGTTACCCTTCTACTGTTCTTTTTTTTATTACCATCATACTCGGCATTACAACGATTTTGCAAGCATCAATGCGACTATCATATTCGGCATTACAACGATTTTGCAAGCATCAATGCGACTCATCGAGGTTTTGTTTTAATAAATGAATAACCAATATTGAATGGTGTACATGTCTATGTCGTTTATGTCAATTCAAAGGCCCTATTTATTTAATTACATTTCCGGTTTGACATAATTTCCCACTTAAATACGCCTTTCGAAATAATTGTGGCACAACGAGAAATTACTCATAATAAACAATTTCTCCTTTTGCAACACTGATTTCAATAATCATACTATCTTTTATAGATATTTTCAAAGTCGTCTGCTGCAGATTCGTTGATTGTGGGGCAGGATAATGAGAAGTTGACAGAGAGTATGTGTTTTCACATATTTACATGATTGTGGCCAACTACCCCTATACTTTGTTTAATTGTTTGAGATAAATTTGTTAATTAGAAGTTGACAGAGAGTAAATGTTTTCACACCTTTCCATTATAGAAGGACCCATTGCTTGTGAAAAATGTTTCACAGTTATTACCTAATTAGTCATCAATACATTTCTTCCATCTGTGGAATTTTAATTACCTTTCATTTGGAGTATAACTCTTCTCGGATAAACAAACAAAAAAACTCGTGTTTCACATACATATCAATTTATTTCCATAGATCACTCTGACAACATTGTAAGAAATTCTGCTTTATATAATAATATAATACAAGTTAATCCATTTAATGAATGTCCCAACAACTGGTTTATGAATAAATTCTTTAGATGGTAATTGTTTATCAATAACGACACCTTCAGCAGCTCTGTAACGTAATTGAGTAAATTTGATGTTTTCACTGTTTCTATAGAGGTTTTTTTTTTCCAAAATAGTTTTCGGGGGAGACAAATCACGATTCTTCTCTTTTTTAGGGCTCTAGTCTTAGTCTGAAAGTATAATTTACAATTAAATATTTCATATTTTAAAGTCATCTGCCACTAATTATATGTGTTCGAATTGTGCAATACTGTCTTAACCCTTTCTTATCCCTTTCCCAGATGCAAACAAAAATTGCAGCAGACGGCTTTGAACACATTAAGAAAACCTCAATACATAAAGGATCAATTACTGAAATCATTTGAAAACTTTGTTGCAAAAAGAGATAATGCTTGTTTTCAAAAGTCGTTTGCTGCAGATTATGGGAAACGTTAAAAGAAGACATTTTGATTATGCGCTTTACCGTTTTGGTAAGAAAGGGTTACATCAATTGTCAATTAGAGTGGTTAAGTGTAAAGGGTTTTTAAAAAACAGTTGAAAGTTAACATCAAAAGCAGTAAACTTTGACTCCTTTGAACTGAAATTTAATTGAAAGATACTGGTGTTTCTGTGTACATGTCAAATCAAACATCACATCTGGTACTATCGTCGGTATGTCACCACCTGACACCTGGTTACCATCTGGAAACAAGTTGTATCAATTAAACCGTATCATATTATAATGAACAATTTGTCCTTTAGCCACAATTCTTTTACATTTTTATTTATAGAGATTTTTTTTTAGCTACTCTGGAGACAAAACATTCAACATTAAGACTAAGAGAATGCATAATAAGTAAATCACTGATTTATGTAATTCACCAAACCAGGACACGTATCAATAAGTAAGATATATCTTAGAAATAATATTGTCATAGAAGAGCTGAAACTATTTCTATTCCACTAATCTATTAACATGTCTTTTCACATCAAAACAAAAATGTCGCTCACAAAATTTAAATTTAAAAAAGGAGGCGCTGTTAAAAACAGAGCATTTGATAAGGAATATCAGAGATATCTTTGTCATAAAACCTATGTTCCCCATTATAAATTTGAAAAATGTATACACCGTGTTAAAGATATAAGTCTTCCTGACAAGACGGATTAATTCAAATTAAAAAGAAACAATTGAAATTACTCATTTCGACCAATTAAAAAAAGAGGCGCTCTCAAAAACAGTGCATTTGATAAGTAAAATCAGAGAAATCTTAGTCATAACACCTATGTTTCGCATTATCAATTTAAAAAAATTGTACACCGTTTTAAAAACATAAGTCTTCCTGACAATACGGATTAATTCAAATTGAAAATAAACAATTAAAATCACTCATTTTGACCAATTTAAAAAAGGAGGCGCTCTCAAAAACAGTGCATTTAATAAGTAAAATCAGAGAAATCTTAGTAATAACACCTATGTTTCGCATATTCATTAAAAAAAATTGTAAACCGTTTTAAAGATATAAGTCTTCCTGACAAGACGGAATAATTCAAATTGACAAAAACAATCGAAATCACTCATTTTCACCAATTTTACAAAAGGAGGGGCTCTCAAAATCAATGCAGTTGATATGTAAAATCAGAGAAATCTTAGTCCTAACACCTATATTTCGCATTATCAATTTAACAAAAGTGTACACCGTTTTAAAGATATAATTCTTCCTGACAGGATGGATTAATTCAAATTGACAAAAGAAAATTGAAATCACTCATTTTGACCAATTTAAAAAAAGGAGGCGTCCTCAAAATTAGTGCAGTTGATAAGTAAAATCAGAGAAATCTTAGTCATAACAACTTTGTTTCGATTTATCAATTTTAAAAAATGGTACACCATTACAAAGATATAAGTCTTCCTGACAAGACGGATTAATTCAAATTGACAACAAAAATTGAAATCACCCATGTTTACCAATTTTACAAAAGGAGGTGCTCTCAAAATCAGTGCAGTTAATATGTAAAATCAGAGAAATCTTAGTCCTAACACCTATGTTTCGCAATATCAATTTAAAAAAAGTGTACACCGTTTCAAAGATATAATTCTTCCTGACAGGATGGATTAATTCAAATTGACAAAAGAAAATTGAAATCACTCATTTTGACCAATTTAAAAAAAGGAGGCGCTCTCAAAATCAGTGCAGTTTATAAGTAAAATCAGAGAAATCTTAGTCATAACACCTATATTTTGAATTATCAATTTAAAAAGACTGTAGACCATTTAAAGATATAAGTCTTCCCGACAATACGAAATGGTTTAAATTGAAGTAGAATATTTGAAAATTGTCATTTATTAACACGTCTTTTTACTTATTCTAGTGGTAGGCGGTGGCAAGACAATATTCCAAATCAGTATAATCTGTACTTTCACTTTCAACATCAATTTGATAAAGCTTTCAAATAAATGATAAACAATGTTAACAAAATGAACCATCAAAAGTTTCCTATGTAAGACCTAAAATAGGAACCCGAATATATTATTTCTTCGCTGTGAATATAACATAAACAAATGGGTGTCAATACTGTCATAATATGGAGCTTCACAGTATTTGCAAAGAAGTTTTTTAAAACAAGTTTTCCATAAACTTCTCCTATACATATGCATTAATAAATATAAAAAACATAAATAATTATCAAACAATTTAACTTATTTAGTTTCCTGGATGTGTAAAAACAATTTTCCACCGCTCGCTTCCTTTCACAACAAAATAAATATGGCACATCATTTTCAGAATCCACTGTAATGATCACGTGGTTTGAACACGTGGTTTGATCACGTGGCTTGACCCGCTCGCCGTTTGAAGTATTTTGTTCTTCGTAAGGCATTGGCAATCGTGTTGCTTATCTCTGTGTTTATATGTCTCTGTTTAAAGTCAGTGTAAATGTGTATAGGATGCACTGTAAATGATTGATTTGATCATTTTTAGTATTTTCTCCTCGTTCGAAGGTGAAAAACCAGTTGCGTCCCAGCCCGATTTCGTCCAAAATGACGGTAACTATCTTCGCGAGGCGAATTCTTTCTTGCATAATACATGATCCCCATTTTATTTTGAATATTTTAAAGCTAAGAGGTAACTCTTTTCAAGGATATATATAAATATATATGTTGTCCTAGCTGAGAAACGCTAACTGGTTGATTTACATGGAATTTGTTTTGTGTTTTGAGACTTCTAGAACTAAACTACTCGTCACAAAATTGGTATCAATGTTCGTTGAAATAATATCTCGACCAACGTTGATTGCAATATAGATCGTCTCTGTTAGTCTGCGGTTATTTACCCTTTCACGAGCAGTTAAAACTATCGTTACAGGGTGACATTATATTACCGAGCAGTACAGAGATGTGGGCGGATATCCGGATGAAACAGGAAATGCTGTCACATAGATACGTAGAATCGACACGTCATACAATTCAGGTGGATTATATCCCCTTCATGGATGAGCTTGCAGAACTTGCCGGGTGTAAACCAAACATGGGTATGTTTAATGGCCTCACCGGAAGTGTGCTGCATCTTTTGATTAAACATAAATATGAACTTTAAGGAAAGTTGTAATCTTTATGAAACAGGGTGTAAACCAAACACAAGTATGTGTATTTACTTCTCCGGATTGATTGATTGATTGTTTGGTGTTTTACTCCGGAAGTTTGTTGCATATTTTGTTAAACATAATCCGGGCATTTATGGAAGATTGTTATCTTTGTAATATGTACTTTATTCAAAATTAAATTTGATTTGTCAAGTGCCCTTCCATATCCTATTGGATGATTGATGGAAGTAACAGTTTAAAATCCACTTGTTTGATCTTGACCAAATTACATATTTCAATATTTGTGTGTCAAATTCAAATGCTCCTTTTTTTGCTACGATATTTCAATATTTACATTCGGATATGTATGTACATGTACATTCGGTATTATTTAGTCATTCTTTGGAAGTATAATCATGTTAACTCTAACATTAAGTTCTTTATTCGAAAAGAACAGTCAGTGATATGTCTGCGTCTTTTTTTGCAATACTTTTGTAAAGTGCGAAATCTATACATATATAACGGTTGAAACATATTAATTTAAATAACTGTTTTGCACACTTCGAGTTGAATTTATTTCAGGAAAGCTCATGTTGACAGATCCAAAGCTGGCGTATCAATGCTTTTTCGGCCCCTGCACTGCATATCAATACAGATTAATGGGCCATGGGGCCTGGAAGGGAGCCAGAGATGCTATCTTGACGACAGCCTATCGTATGGACTATTCACTAGACACCCGGAAGTGCAATTTGCCCGAAGAAAAAAGGAGTGGCTTTGTATATGCAGTTGCCATGGCGGTTTTGGCATTTTTTGTTTACATCGCTTTCATGAAACTTTAGATAATTAAAAATGTATTATTTTTCTATAAAGACGCTCAACTAGAATGCTTTCTGCTCAGTGAATTATACATTTTGCGGGTTGATATTTCCTGGCATCAACCTCTCAAAAAGGCAATATCTGTATAATGTTAATCGGAACCTATAATTCCACTTCAGTCATTGTTATTTTCATAAAACAAATAAAACATTTTGATGAAAATATGTATGAATGAAAGTCATGATAACGTAAGTCTTAACTCAAAGATCATTGTGAAATAAGATAATGCAGTATAAACATTCTGATTGCATAAATTACAATGTATCAATTGATAGTAATTCATTCATTTTTTCTTCCATCATTGTGAGTCTAGTTATGTGTTTTCGTCTATAGTTTTCAATCTTGTTGAGAGGCTTGACATACATGGACATTTTTTTGCATACATTACATGTCCCTTTAAATTAATGATTTGATTTTATCTTTGATCACGAGGAAACTATTTTAGGCTGTTATGCTGTAAAATGCTCTTGAGGAGAATAGAGTTAAATGTGTTAGCAGGGCTTCCCTTATCACAGGCACTGGTTGATTAACTTCTTAATGTTGAATTATTGTATTACACAATTTTCTTGTGTAGATCAATGTTTATCTGCTGTTATACTTTTGATTTCTCTTGATGAGATTAATAATTATGTGTGAACAGGGCTCCTTTATCACAAGCACTTATTGTCAAAATTCTTAATTAGAAGCCCTTATACTATACATTTTATCTCGTGTTGATTAATGTTTGTGTTGCTATTTTACTGTTTGATTCTCTTGAGGAGATTAATGTTTGTGTGTGAACAGGGCTTCCCTAATCACATGCACATGTTGGAGATTTTTTTAGTTCTATGTCATTATGCTATATATTTCAATATATAACTTTTTTCACATAACAGGGCTTCCCTATCATATTACAAATTATGAACGACATAGGCCGCTATTTTTTTTATTGGGAATCCACAGGGCTTCCCTATGATTTCGTTTGAATTGTAATATTTAATAATTTTAATAGTTGTTTCGATTGTTTCAATTGTGTATCAGCTTTAACAACTTGTGAAACCACAGCATTGATTGATTTCTGATAGTCTTTCGTGTATTTCACTTTTGATGCTGATTTTTTCTTTGACGATCGTATACTATCTAAAGATAGCTTTTGGGTTGTTATACTGTTTATGGTGTCAATCCTGCTGTTATAGTAATCGACTGCTTCGTGGAGCAGTGTTTCTTGTTCCAGATAAATATTCAGATTGTCACATCCTTTTCTTCCGTTCCATTCAATACTTGAATAATATGGACAATTTATGAAGATTACAGTTGCATAATTGTTGCATCTAAGGATGGCTGATTTCAGGTAACGGTATTTGACAAAAATATTATCCACAATCTCAGTTGGATATTCGTTTAGTTTAATCAGTTTTCCTACCTTGTCCTTGAGTTCACAGGTCCTAAACCAAATGGAAACGTTGTTGTTTTTTAGATAGTTGAATAATTCTGAGGAATAGTCTCTGAAAGCTAATGTCATCAACGGTTACTCCACTTCTTGGAATAATTTGTATTGCCCCCATAATATTCTTTTGTGGCGGCATTTGATATCGAGAAACCTTTACTGTCTGTGACAAGTAGACACTCCCTATGAATATCTAGGCTTGCACGTTGACTCTCACCTATCTGCAGTTTAATAACCTCCTTAATTAACTTAGAATTGACATATGATACGTTTTAGGAGAAAAATCGAAACGAGATTTAAAGATGGCGGCACCATGCACAAATGGAATGAAAATTACATAGTTTCAATTTCACAAAATATTCACATTATTTCAAGTTTACTTCCCTAAATAACTACTGGATCGGAATCATTCTAGGTTGCTGCTCTACCATTGTTGCACCAATATTTAACAATACATCGCAGCATTATGATCATTCATAAAGTATTTTCAGAGACAAAATCTCTCCTGTAAAATTTAAGCGTCCGACCGGAAGCAGGAGAACCGGGTGCAATTTCTGGATAGCCCGGGATGTTACTATTACATATTCCAAGTTTACATGCTATGTAAAAGTCACTCAACGTCCTCTACAAGAAAAAGAAACACATGGTATAGTCATAGTGGTCGAGGTTATATTGTATTATAAGTATAGATGGGCGATTTCGATACAGAAATACTGATATGGGCGGATACTTTGAAACTGAACCTCGATACCAGGGAATATTACTGTCTCCATCGGTATTTGAGCCGTTCCACGAGAAAACCAATATTATGGACTCTGCGTAATGTATCGATCCAGATCAGCATGCGCTGTCCTTGTAGGCTAATCCGGCCGATCCATTCCGTCTCAGGGGGATAGAGGTATGGAGTAATCTTTCCTGAAACAGAAAATCCACAGGAAGCGAAAAGTGTCTGTCCGGGTTAGCCTGCGCGGCATGCTTAGGCAAATCCGGGTCGAGACTTTACGCACAGTCCAGAATGTTGGTTTTCTCACGGAACGGCTCATTTAGCGTTATACTTAAATGTCCCTGAATTGTCTCCCTTTGTGTAAAGAACGCGCCTTATAATAGTTTAGCTTATATCACGATTTGGAGTTCAGGTGTGTAGTAACTAATCACGAAGAACAAATATCGAGATTGAGATCGACATTATGTCCGTAGGGCTTATCTTTGTTCGCATTCACATGTTAACATTCTTATCTTTTCAAAACTGTATCTATGTTTCGCCTAAACGTAAATGAATTCACCTGAAGGCCTATATGTTGTAAGTTCAGCTTGAGCAATTTCACCTTTTGTCACATGGTTTTCAAAAGACGTCTTCTGTAAAGGCGTCAGAAAGTGTATTGTGTAGAATGGCACGTGGTACAGTGGTATAGCGTCGGCCTCTCGAACAAAAAGTCCCAGGTTCGAGTCCCGTGATGAATCGGTTCTGCCGAAGTACTGGTTAAGTCTCCCGGAAGCAGTTTAAAATAAATACCCCAGTTCATGTGCATTTGATAGTTAGTGATTATATTGAAATTGAAGAACTCGTTACATTTAACTCAGTCCCCTTTTCCTATGATTAAATTTATTTCGTTGATTATTTTGAAAATGGAAACTCGAGTAGTTGTTTGAAACCAAGAACCATAACACGCTATTTGTTTCTGCTTGAATGGATAGAAATGGCCACTGTTCTTCTTTCGTTACATCCAGAGTCTCGCGTTGCATTAGTATTAGAATAAATGTAATGGTTTTTTAAACATCACTGCCAAAGGCTTTTGCAAACAGTGCAGGTGCAGGTGAGACAGCCCGATTTGTCTATCATGAACTCTGCATTATTTGCCACTTAGACATTAAATTTTACCAAATGTCCTATTGGATAAAAAATGGAGTGGTCCAATTTACAACATGTAAGAGTCGACTTTGTGTTAAATATACTTACGCATGTCTATGGGCAATCTGTTTTGATGAAACAATCTTGAATAAAGTTATAAACGTTATGGTAAAACGGAATTTGTTTCTCTTTATGAGCATTTTTATCCTATCGCAATAATGTTGTCAAAGGACTGTTGTTTGTGCCTCACAAAAATGTGCGCAATTTGGATATGGTATTTGCTTAAATATAAAATAAGATGTGTAGAGATATTTTATTTGACCTTTACAACTACGTGTACATGTACCTCGTCATTAGCATGTATACTAACTTAAAGTTTCACAATTTTAGTATCACTCAAAATAGATTATTTGATTTAACATTTTACATTACATTTTATTAGCATCGGCAAAGTACATTGCCTGTAGCCATTTACAAGTGAAACATGGCAAAGACAGAAAAGTGAATACAAAGAAAATACAACTGAGTTACTAATAAGCAAAAGAAAACAAACATATACAAAGGCAAAATACTGGAATGGAACGATCATTTGAAAGGGGTATTTCATGAGAGGGCTAGCAATTGTCAACGGGTATATACACATTTCTAGAAGGAAATTTCTACTATGAGGATAAGTTGGGTGGAGTTGAAAAGGATAAGCAACATCATTGCAGAGAAAGAGAGAGAGAGAGCTTCCTAAAATAGCTTAATGCTTTCTGCTCTATCCTGTTTATATCTCGAGGGCTTGGTGTGAAACGGTTGTAACTAAAATTGGTAATTTCTTACCAAGGTTAATCCCCTCGCCATAAAGTCTTTATAAGCGTTAAATCATTTTTCTTGGTAAACAATGGAAATTTAGGTGCCATTGCTCGTTCTGAGCAATGGCACCTAAATTTGTATTGTTTACAAAAGGGTCGAAATTGCCCATAATTCAGGGTTTTCAAAATAGGTTTTAAGTTACAACTGTTTCACGCCAAGCCCTCGATCTGATATGAAGTGTAATAAGATGTACATGTAAAATAGAATATAAATAAAATATTGTTTAAACGGCAACCATCATTTTAATAACAATTAATATATATTGTAATTTATGCAATCAGAATGTGTATACTGCATTATTTTATTTCACAATGATCTTTGCGTTTAGATTTACGTTATCATGACTTTCATTCATACATATTTCTATAAAAATGTTTTATTTGTTTTATAAATATAACAATGACACAAGTGGCTTACGGTTTATTTAGGTTCCGGTTAACATTATACAGATATTGCCTTTTTGAGAGGTTGATGCCAGAATATATAAATCAACCCGAAAAAAGTATTATTCACCGAGCAGAAAGCATTCTAGTAGAGCGTCTTTATAACAAAAAAAAATACAGTTTTAATTGTCTAAAGTTTCGTGAAAGCGATGTACACAAAAAATGCCAAAACCGCCATGGCAACTGCATATACAAAGCCACTCCTTTTCTCTTCGGTTAAATTGCACTTCCGGGTGTCTAGTGAATAGTCCATACGATACGCTGTCGTCATGATAGCCTCTCTGGCTCCCTTCCAGGCCCCATGGCCCATTAATCTGTATTGATATGCAGTGCAAGGACCGAAAAAGCATTGATACGCCAGTTTTGGGTCTCTCAACATAAGTTTTCCTGAAAAAAATCAACTCAAAGTATGAAAATCAATAATTTAAATTAATATCTTTCAACCGTTATTGCTCGGGTGCATCAGCACCAGCGCATATATTGGTTGTGTTCAGAACTATTACTGGTGCAATGGGCTTGCGCATGCGCCGTGTTAATCGTCTTGATCGCGCCGTATTTTACCATACCGGATATTTCCGTAGCAGTTCGTCACTAGACTGTTTCTCGTTCGTGTTTGCAATAGAAGATTAAAGTTAGTGAACCAGTCTATTTGTATGCGAGTAGTTTTTTTATAATTAAAATGTAAATGTAAATTAAAACCATAGTTTTTTAATAACTAAATAATGGGAATGCGATTTTAAAGAATATATTAAGGGGGAAAAAGGACGCGCATGCGCAGACAAATGTTTACAATAATTTTGGGAGATCGAGGTCAACACGTTTGGAAAAGGTATTTTTGTTTTCGTTTTACGTATTTAACTAAAAGACTATTGTTATCATATATTTATATCATATATTTAAATGCGTGTTTCGTGTTTTTCGAATCAAACAGTACTTCTTAAGCCATACAATGCTGATTCCCGTGCTAACATCCAATTGCTGCATCTTACAGCAACTCTTGTATATGTATAGATTTCACACTTTACAAATGTATGATGTATGATGCATCTTCATGTCTTCAGCAGATAACTTTTGAAAACATTGTGACTCAAGGAGAAATAGCTCATGATTATTTACATACATTTACATACCATTAATTATTTGAAAATGTTGATGGAAAAAGACGCACACGTATGTGCTTTTCGAATAAAGTATTAAATGTAAGAGTTTACATGTTCATACTTCCAAAGAATGACCAAATAATACCGAATGTAAATATCGAAATATCGTTGCAAAAATATTAGAATTTCAATTTGACACACAAATATTGAAATATGTAAATTGATCAATATCAAACTCTTTAAGCTCTTACTTTCATCAATCATACCATAGGATATGGACGGACACTTGACAAATGAAATTTAATTTTAAATAAAATGCATATAAAAGAGATTACAACTTTCCATAAAGGTGAGGCTTATATTCAACAAAAATATGCAACACACTTCCAGAGAAGAAATTAAACATACTTTTGTTTGGTTTACACCCTGTTACTTTCCACAAAGTTCATATTTATGTTTAACCAAACGATGCAACACACTTCCGGAGAAGCAATTAAACATACTTATGTTTGGTTTACACCCTGCAAGTTCTGCAAGCTCATCCATGAAGGGGATGTAATCCACCTGAATTGTATGACGTGTCGACTCTACGTATCTTTGTGACAGCATTTCCTGTTTCATCCGAATATCCGCCTTCATCTCGGAACTGCTCGGTAATTTAATGTCACCCTGTAACGATAGTTTTAACTGCTCGTGAAAGGGTAAACAACCCCAGAATAACAGAGACGATATATATTGCAATCAACATTGGTCGAGATACAGAGTTCTAGATAAGGGGCGTTTTGCATGTTCTAAAATCCGAATTTGTCCCTCTAACCCTATGTTGTGGGTACTCAAAAGAATCATCTCAGTGAGACGATTCTTTTGAGTACTCACAACATAGGGTTTGCTTTAATAATAAGAGAGAAATTGTGTGAAAAAGAGCTGAATATCCCTCCTTATCTGGTCAGATATTATTTCAACGAACATTGATACCAATTTTGTGACGAGTAGTTTAGTTCTAGAGGTCACAATACACAAAACAAATTATTTCTTTGTTTCATGTATATCAACCAGTTTCAACCCTCAATTGTCGAATTTTCTAAGCGTTTCTCATCTAGAACGAGTGGATGCAAAGTAGCTCCATATTCCCACGTGATACAAGTAGCATACACAGATCGATGAATTACGTTCATGCGGAGGAATCTCAGACCGCTTATCATTTTCATTTTGTGTTAGCAATTCGAAAATAACTAGTTATTCCTCAAGAGTGTCTTTGTTCGTATATAATCGAAGGGGATCTTATTTGAATTCAAATTTCTAATCAATGTTACCTTCAATGTATGCGGTAGAACCTCGGACCGAAAATCGGTATTATTTTGTTGTGTGTGTGTGTGTGTGTGTGTTAGCAATTCGAAATTTAAAAATGATTGGTTATAATCCAAATATTCTTTGTTCGGAAATAATCGAACCGGACCTTCTTTGAATTCAACTTTAAATCAACTTTACCTTAAATACTCGCACTGCAAGTCTACACTGCATTTCGCTCAGCGGCATGATGGAACCTAACGGCTGGAAACATCCTATGATAGCCAGAGTATTCTTACCCAGGTCCGGTGGAAACATGTATTGGTACATATTCACATTATTGTCCTTGACCTCCGTGATGGATTTGTCTAAAAACGGGAACCCGAAAATATATCCAGTCGCTGTCATCACAGCATCAATTTGATCACGTGATCCGTCTTCAAAAATAACTTCCGTTTCCGTAAATTCCCGGATGTTGGGTTTGACGATGACGTTACCGGAAATAATGCGATTCGGAAGTTCGTCATTGACTGTTGGATGCTGGGATAGTGGTCCATGGTTTGGTTCAAGAGAATATTTCTTATGGTTGAATCGGTTGTTCAGTTTCTCTTTAAGGATGTTGATGGCGCCCGGGTAGTTTATGTTAAAGAAAAGGTTAAATCGAGTATTAAATACGACGTCACCGGCTTGGCCCTGAGCATCAACGCGGTGGAATATCCATGCTCCTCTCCTGGTGCTCAGATAGACCTGTTAAAACGCGATGAATTGTGATTAAGATAAAATTACATGCACTCTAATGTTACTTATCTGTCGTATCAACATATCCTTGGCTATATAGTTTATACAGTACGGATGCAACTAGACATTGTTACACGGTGAAGATACAACCGTTTTGCGCGTGTTCATCAACATAAATATGAACTATTTGCAGACTACCCTCAAATTTGGTCATATTTACAATAAGCTAACATCAAACGTGCTGAGTTCTCTCCTATCTGATCAAATAGATATTTCAAATGTAAAAGTGTTCTCAAGATATAACATGTATTTAAAATATATATTGTTCAGCTAAAGAAATGATTAGACAAAAGGTGATGCCTATGCACGTTCTCTCCCGAATACATGGAACAAGATACACGGACATATATACACATGTACATGTATACGAATATATGCATAAGCACACGCATGCATATATATGCATAAGTACACACATGCATATATACATGTATAAGCACACCCATGCATATATAACACAAGTACAAATCAATGTGCATTCACCCAGTACAATTACAAATATGATTTCACTTGTTAAATAAGTAAATATATGAATTCACTCATTACAATAGTACAATCATGTATTTACTCATTACAATAGTGCAGTCGTGCATCTCATAATAATATACAATATTGCAAATATGCATGCATTTCTATTAATATAAATTTCTGATGCCGCTGCAGCAAACGATTTTTGAAAACAAAATGACAAAAGAAGAAATTGCTCTTAATGAGCAACTTCACCTTTTGTCACAATGTTTTCAACTCTATTCAACGATTAAAGTTTCATTCATGGAGGTTTACCATATTTCTCAAAAGAGGTTTTTAAATTCGTCTGCTGCATTGTTGTTTGTGGTAAAGAGTAAATTATGAATATCAAATGATTGATTTGTGTGAAGCACAGTCGTTTACCTGCGTTGCGATCCTACTTAGTTCAACAGTGATGTCCCCACCCGAGTTACCAATCCCCACCACGACAACCCGCTTGTCTTCGTACCCACGGTGATCCTTATAATCGTGAGAATGAACTATCTTTCCTGTATAGGGAGATATAGAAGTTGAAGTTGAAATAATTTGGGGAAAAATTAGCTATAAGGGCGTAGTTAATCAATCAGGTATCCTAGTGAACCACGCCTCATTAATGATGGCGTAAAACACAAAGGGGTCTTTTCGGAAAGAGCTAGCTGTATATTTGTTGGATCTGTTTGTTTCTTATGTTATAATAAATAGTTCAATGTTTTTTACCGGCATTTAATGATAATAAAAACTTGGTAAAGTGATTTTTTTTTATTCAAAGGTAAAAAATTATGTTATACAGTTAACGCAGAAAAGAAAACTGACAATTACCTTTAAACTTGTCCATCCCTTTGAAATTGGGCATTTTCTTTTCCGCATGATGTCCCGTACAAACAAGCACGCCGTCGAAGATGCGCGTTTCGGTTTTCTTCGATTTGATATTCCTTGTTGTAAGAACCCATTGTCCTGTCCTGTCAAAATTATCTGCCTTCGTTACGCTCTGGACCTGTTGAAACAGAAACATGAGATCGTCATTCTACTATGCCAGATCAGACTTATGTATGCACTTGGTGATCTAGATATACACTAGCCGCAAATGTCTTACTATTAGTTTTCGTACAAAGTCCCTAAAATATAACTACCATCAATAAAACATGTGTACATATAGGTATAGAGATAAGATGGAGTAGGTTGGTCCTTCCTCCCTAACATTTCGCTCATTAATCATTTATCAATATCAATGTTGGATTTTTAAAATGGAGTTGTTCATCTTTGCATTCGGCAAAGTCCCTAGCCAATTATAGGATTATCAAAATAAATTTTTTTAGTTCGACAGCCAACAATTTAGAGAGACTTATAATACCAAGCGGATCGAGCAGTCTAAGGGTTGTACCCTAGTATGTTGGTTTGTGTCAAGGGATCAATTTGGGATACTTAATACAACCCTTATCTAAAACGCTGTAACATTAGGTTTTCAATATTTCATAACTTAAAAGCAATCAATGCTGATATCAGGTGAGATAGCTCGCTATGAACTGTCTCACATGAATCTGTATTGTTTACAAAAACCTCAATATTGCCATTGGCGCTGAACGAGGTCTACACTTTTTAAACACACTTACCTCCGTGTTAAAGTTGATGTGTTTCCTTAAGTTAAACTTATCCACATACAGGTTGAAGTATTTATCCACGTATCTGTTATGCATGTAAATAGCATATTCTTTCGGTGCAGGGAAATCACTGTAACTCGTCATTTCCTTCGATGTGTTGATTACCGTCGTTTTCATAACACAAGCTTGACCATCTTCTACTTCTGGAGTGTAGTGCCAGAGTCCCCCTATATAGTCGGTTCTCTCGAAGCAAACGGGGTTCAAACCCTCGTCCAGACAGCACTTGATTGCGGGCAGGCCGCTTGCCCCTGCTCCAATTACTGCAATGTTTTTCTTGGACATCGTCGTTCGGTTAACTGCGAATTCAGTGGTATTACTTTATCCAGAGACATATAAACTATACATGTTTTACGAACAGAAGATTACACTTATACTATCCAGTATGTTTAACTTTAACCTTATCTGACCGTGTTACAACCCTAACCGTTATCGTTAAAATGACATACTTGTTTAACCCTTTCCCTCATATAGACGATTTCTGACGCCTCTGCAGCAGACAGTTTTTTGAAATCATACTGACAAAAGAAGAAATTGCACAAAACGTGCAATTTCTTCTTTTCCCACAATGTTTTCCACTTTTTATCATAGGTTATCCATTCAACTATGAAGATTTTCTATGTTTTGACAAAATATGTTCAAAGTCGTCTGCTGCAGAATTGTCTTATGAGGGAAAGGGTTAATGTTGCGTTCCTGTGTTGTGATTGGGGATAATACACAGATATAAGCTTATATAACAATATAAAAATCATTGGAGAAAAATAATTGGGGAAAAATAATTAAAACTTGCTTGGCTCAGAGAGGTTAACCGGTGACAGCAAATACTAAGGCTATGAAAATAGCTTTTACACTATTATATTTGTTCATCGGTCAATTCTTTAAACAGCACATTAGAACTTAAATATCATACGGATTATATTGACAATTATACTGAATGAATGCATGCAAATAGAATAGTATAAGAAGTTATCTCATGCAAGTCACTTCAAGCAGAATGGTAATCTGTAAACGTCAGTGAGACACCTGCTTCACATTCTAGACAAATAGTACTGCAGGAATTCACTATGTGTGGTTACCTTATTTTATAAATAATCTTAATACAAACTTATAATTAAATTAACATATTGTGAATAGAAAATCCTACCATGAATGTTACATTTAGCAAGATGCTGTCACATTAACATTGAGGAAGCCAGAGACCTGATGAAGCATTTTCTTCAGAAATCAGACAAACCAAATAAGTGTATAAATGTGTCCTCACAGTCACTTCAGACAAGTGATCTGGTTAACAATGTAACTTATTCAAGTACAGTGTAAATCTAATATTTAACATTTAAATAGGAAAATATGGTAGAACAAATATAAAACACAACATACTTGGAAATAGTAAATAAACACTCCGTCATTTCGAGGGCTTGGCGTGAAACGGTTGTAACTAAAATTGGTATTTTTTTACCAAGGTTAATTACCTCGCCATAAAGTCTTTATAAGCGTTAAATCATTTATGTTGGTAAACAATGTAAATTTAGGTGCCATTGCTCGTTCTGAGCAATGGCACCTAAATTTGCATTGTTTACAAAAAGGTCAAAATTGCCCCTAATCCTGGGTTTTCAAAATAGGTTTTGAGTTTACAACCGTTTCACGCCAAGCCCTCTTTTTGTCAACTCCTTTAATGTCTACAGCATCATGGGTAATACAGTACTATTGGTGCGTCCATTTTGCTATAAGCATATTGTTTGTTTAAAGCAATGAAATATTTGTATTGTATTGTATTTTATTTATAGTTGACCAGGTGATCTATTTTGACAGTTTTCATAATAATTAATGTCCACAAAGTCGGTTTTCTCGCGTGAAGGCTCATTTCAGTTATTACGATTTCAGAGTCACGTGGTTTATTACTTCTAATAGGAAAGGACCTTGATGCATCAACTTCGGTTTGAATTTCTGACCAAGTACATTTGAGCCGTCCCGCAAGAAAACCAACATTGTATCGACCCGGGTCAGCATAAGCATGCCGCGCATGCTTACCCGGATAGACACTTTTCGTCTCCTGTGGATTTTCTGTTTCAGGAATTATTCTATACCTCTATTCCCCTAAGACGGAATGTGTCGGCCTGGATCAGTCTGCGCGGACTATGCATGCTTATCTGGGTCGATACATTACGCAGAGGCTATAATGTTGGTTTTCTCGCGAGACGGCTCATTTACAAATGCATCGATTGATCATTGATTGATCATTTAGTTTTTTACGCCGCTTTCAACAATTGTCCAGTCAAATTACGGCGTTTCCTTGGTAAATTATCAGTAATACTTGTCCATGTATCCTGACACCAGTCGTAAACCCTGAAGGCAAAGAAGGGCATCCATTACTACCATTTTGGGGATAGGGGCTTTTCGCCCATATCCCATTCCTAACATGCTTTTCGAAAAGTCGACTTACGGCTGCCACCAAGCCGCACACTTGTCTTCATCCGGGAAATTCGATTGGTTTGCCATCTGGTTTACAATGATTTCATTGGTTCGACCAGGGACACTATATTATATATTGTTATATAGTGTCCCTGGTTCGACCGAATAATAAAAAACCATCCGCTTGCATCTATAATGAGACTAAAGAATTTCAACGAATGAAACACACTCTATATAATATTGTGGCAAAAGTAGAAATTGCCTACGACTGTAAGCGTCTGTAAGCGGAAAACACTTTATGTGATACTTTAACAGTCGAATATTGAAAATATTGTGGAAAATGAAGCTATTGCTGACAATGAGCTATTCCGCCTTTTCAGACAATGCTTTCAAACACGTTTGAAATGAATTCTTTTCCTATTTAAACGTTTTACTCCGGACATTCTTTTACTCTTTCACCCTCCAGGAAACATTTTGAATAACATGCAAGAGATGATTGATAACGATCAATTTTGCCTTACATCTAGGGGAAAATATATAGTTGAAACCTTTGTTGACACAGAGGAAATGGGTCACGATAAGCAATGTCTCCTCTTGTCACGATGTATTCTGATGTCGTCTGCTGCACATGCGTCTAAAGGCGACTGTAAGCAGGAAAGGTTTGGACCGGTTTAGATAACAAAAACATGTGCCTACCTTTATTATTTTAACCTTTGCCCCTTTTAGACACATTTTGACTAACCTTAACAGATGAATGATAATCAGCAACCACAATGTTTTCTTGTGCGTTAGTGAGTGCTTCCCTAAGCTTTGTACTCTGTCTGTCCGTCTTTGTGTTCATCCATCCGTCCGTTTGTCCGTTACGGTCTGCATTAATGGATGAAAACTTTGTTTCTGTTTGGCGGATTCATTTCAAAGTGGTCACACTTATACATTGGGATGAGGAGACCGATACAATATTTCGAACACAAATCTGATCTGGTTTTTTAGGTGTAAACTCATTTTTTACATATATATTTTTCAGCCATTGCCAACATAAATAATCAATGTATCAATTTCAGACTTGGTATATAGGAAACTCATGAGCTACATATGTACAGTGTACAAGAACATAACTATAGCATGCTTCTCTTATTTATCAGCATGATTCCAATATACAGTGTGGATCTTTAGTGTTCTCTGAACTGCAAATATTATACTTACGGGTCGCTGCTCGGTTGTTTGTCAATCTTTTGTCCTTCAAAATTAATTTTGTTTATACAAGAAAAAGATCAAACTTTGATCAATCAGGTATTGGTTATCGGCAGGCAATCTGTGTTGTTTCAAACAGTTTTGGTTTGGTTTGTTTAAATGTCGATGATTCATTGTTTCAACAATGTTTGTCCATATTAACTATGCCATATATTTTCACCTTACATATACCCCTATACCATTACTGCTTTCAGCGCTTTGATTAAAGTATTTGGTTTTGACTAGTGTTGAAAATAATCAATTTGCATATTGTTGTATTATGAGCTTGATGACTCACAAACAGGCAGTATAAGTTTATGAACTCCTTACGAAAGTGGGTTTCAGTGGCTTTGTCAGATATCTTATTCAAACATTCAGACTGATAACAAGAAACTGCTGTCAGCTCGCTTCCATAAAGGTTTATGTGTATGATGATACACTATATAATTATCTCTGTATAGAATAAGACAAATAATTGACATGGCATGCACATAATGAATGTTAAGGAGCTGTACTTGCTGTCTGAATTATTATCTTAAGTCTCGACTGGTCGACTGGCGAAAGTGGGTCGTGTTGCAGTATCAGCAGAATATGTGTCTTCACTACCCACTTGCAAGTAGTATAGACCGAGATGTAACATCTGGCAAACATAAAGAAGTCTATCCTCAGTAGTTATACGCATATGAGACGTTCCACGAAAAAACCAGCGTTATGGACTATGCGTAATGAAACGACCCGGTTCACAGGATAATCCGGGCCGACACATTCCGTCTCAGGGGGATAGAGGTGTAGAGTAATGATTCCTGAAAAAAAAAATCCATAGGAGGCGAAAAGTGTTTGTCCTGGTTAGCCTGCACGGCATACTTAATCTGATTCGGCTCGATACTTTACGCAGAGTCCACAATGTTGGTTTTCTCGCGGGACGGCTCATATCAATATATCTGCGTAATGTATCGACCAGATCAGCCTGCGCTGTCCGCGCAGACTGATCCGGCCGACACATTCCGTCTAAGGGGGATAGATAGAGTAGTGATTCCTGAAACAGTTACTCCACAGAAGGTGAAAAATGTCTGTCCGGGTTAGCCTGCGCGGCATGCTTAATCTGATCCGGGTCGATACTTTACGCAGAGTCCACACTGTTGGTTTTCTCCTGGAACGGCTCATATCTAAGCGATAGACATCTGCGTAATGTATCGACCAGATCAGCCTGCGCTGTCCGCGCAGACTGATCCGGCCGACACATTCCGTCTTAGGGGGGATAGATGTATAGAGTAGTTATTCCTGAAACAGAAAATCCACAGGAGGAGAAAAGTGTCTATCCGGGTAGGCCTGCGCGGCATGCTTATGCTGATTCGGCTCGATACTTTACGCAGAGTCCACAATGTTGGTTTTCTCGCGGGACGGCTCTTATATTACTTTAAACATATGACATCGAACGTGTTGAAACAATACTACCCCTTATTAGATGCTCGTTTGAATATAACGTTTATATAACTGGTGTTATTTTCATTAGCAGAGTGCATGTAAACTACATAGCAAGCCACATATCTTACTTGGTGATTATCTTTTGAGAAAGGCATTCAGTGGTTCGGTTTTAGCTCACCTGTGCTTGAAATGCTAAAAGTGTTATGTGATCGCATTTTGTCCGTCTTCCGTTGTTTGGGTCGTCATCAATTTGCTTTTTAACACTCTATAGGCTACTATTTTCATTTAATCTTCATGAAATTCATTCTGTTTGTTTATCTATGCCATGTTTGAATATGGGTAATATC
The DNA here is from genome assembly GCA_031761405.1 of Serripes groenlandicus. Lineage (NCBI taxonomy): Eukaryota > Metazoa > Mollusca > Bivalvia > Cardiida > Cardiidae > Serripes > Serripes groenlandicus. The sequence goes on from JASEVX010000010.1 coordinate 8,287,010, forward strand.
AAGTAAAACACTAGGTCACTAGGCCAACCTGACGGAAAATCTGACTAAAAATAAGGTCTTAGGCTAGCCAAATTTAAGAAATATCTTGTTAACACTCTTGAGACCGCATTTTTAACTTGAGCAGCTTGACATTTGCCAATATGTTTGTCTTGATGATATCTAGGTCAACATTTCGGGACAAAAACCTATATCAATTAGCAAATCATCGTACATATTTGCGCATCTGATTAAAGTAAGTCTATTAAAGTCATCCAAATCGTACGTAATGTGTATAACTGACCTTTCGAGAGCGATGCTGGTGGAGTATAAATACAGATCATACTGCATATTAAAACAAGAGTTTATAAATTTAACACATTTACTGTTTTGTACGTATGTTTATTAGTAAATCGCCACTAAAGCATTTAGCACGTTTATTCTTATAGTGTATGTAGAAGTGTATCAATGTATGACCTTTAAACTGTATGTTGAATGCATGTCCGTCCATGTTTATTCAACAATGAAATAAAATCGGGAGAATTTAATTTGTCAGAAATGAATCCCCCGATATATCAACTAAGGCCCCTTTAGAACACTTCCGCATGCATTATATACTATACTTCCGTTAGTTGGTTCCTTGTACAACTGACCATTTATTAAAAGTTTATCTATTGTAATGTAGGCTTCCCTTTTCTGTTTTCTCGCCTCCGGCATTATGGGTACAAGTCTTTTTCTCACCTCCATTATTTTCCTAGGGAACTGCTGTCTAATTCCATAGGGATGTTGCAGACTATTTGCTTTTGATCGGACTTCTTCCCTCTCGGGGTAATACACGGACTTGGCGACTTTAGTGCGGGACTTATTAATGTTGTATCTCCCTAAATGATGGGTTCGGTGTACCCATTCCGGGCCGACCCATTCCGTCTCGGGGGGATAGAAAATCCACAGGAGGCGAAAAGTGTCTGTCCGGGTTAGCCTGCGCAACATGCTTAGGCTGATCTGGGTCGACACTTTACGACGAGTCCACCATGTTGGTTTTCTCGCGGAACGGCTCATTTAGCGTTATACGAGTCCACCATGTTGGTTTTCTCGCGGAACGGCTCATTTAGCGTTATACTTAAATCTCCGTGAATTGTCTCCCTTTGTGTAAAGAACGTGCCTTATAATAATAGTGCGAAAGAAACGCTTATTGATTATGTATTTTTGCCATCAATTGAGCCGTCCCGCGAGAAAACCAACATTATGGCCTCTGCGTAATGTATCGAACCAGATCAGCCTGCAGGCTAATTCGGGCCGACACATTCCGTCTCAGGGGTAGAGGTATAGAGTAATGATTTCTGAAACAGAAAATCAACAGCAAGCGAAAAGTGTATATCCGGGTAAGCCTGCGCGGCATGCTTAGGCTGATCCTGGTCGATACTTTACGCAGTCCAGTGTTGATTTTTCGTGGGATGGCTCAAATGTTTATTTGTTTTATGAAAATAACCATACGGTTTATTTAGGTTCCGGTTAACATTATACAGATATTGCCTTTTTTAGAGGTTGATACCAGAATATATATATCAACCCGAAAAAAAGTGTTATTCACTGAGCAGAAAGCGCTGTAGTAGAGCGTACATTTTGAATTATCTTAAGTTTTGTGAAAGCAATGTACAAAAAAATGCGAGAGCCGCCATGGCAACTGCATACACAAAGCCACTCCTTTTTTCTTCGTGTGCTCGTAAAAATATTAAAATAAAATATTAAAATAAATTGTATCACTTCTCGATGAGATATATTCCATATCTACTCAAAACAAACAAATATCCTATGTGTATGTTGCAGAGCTCTGGTCAAATGAATTAGGCTCAGGATCTGGTTTACATTGTCAAGAGCGTCTTGAATAAAACAAACTTTTGTCTAAAATTTCGTGAAAGCGATGTACACAATAAACGCCAAAACCGCCATGACAACTGCATACACAAAGCCACTCCTTTTTTCGTCCGGTACATTGCATAGCCGGGTGTTTAGTGAATAGTCCATACGATACGCTGTCGTCATGATAGCATCTCTGGCTCCCTTCCATGCCCCATGGCCCATTAATCTGTATTGATATGCAGTGCAAGGGCCGAAAACGCATTCATACGCCAGCTTTGGGTCTGTCAAAATGAGCTTTCCTGAAATTAATTACAACCATAATATATGTTCTTCTGTGTGTACGTCGCTCTTCCAATCTCGACAGCCTATACCAGAGTCATAGTTGTATGTCTCTATCTACACACACTAAAAGAGTCAATTTGTATGTACATAGAAAAACTTAATAAGTATTGGATAAAGATACTGAAACAAAATGAAAATATTTGTATTGTATAGATTTCGCACTTTACAACGGAAAGGCAGAAAAAAGATGCACACGCATCACTGACTGTTCTTTTCGAATAAAGTACTTAACGTAAGCGTTTACATGTTCATACTTCCAAAGAATGACCAAATATACAGAATGTGTTTGAGACATATAGATATTGAAATATCGTGGCAAAAAAATTAGAATTTGAATTTGACACATTAATATTGAAATATGTAGTTTGGTCAAGATCAAACAAGTGGAATTTAAACTGTTACTTCCATCAATCATCCCATAGGATACGGACGGACACTTGAGAAATCAAATTCAATTTTGAATAACATACATATTACAAAGATTACAACTTTCCATAAAGGTGAGGCTTATATTCAACACAAAGATGCAACACACTTCCGGAGAAGCAATTAAACACACCTATGTTTGGTTGAAACCCGGTTGAATAAACATTACAACTTCCCAAAAAGTACAGGATTAGGTTTAACCAGAAAAATGCAACACACTTCCGTAGAAGCCATTAAACACACCTATGTTTGGTTTACACCCTGCAAGTTCTGCAAGCTCATCCATGAAGGGGATGTAATCCACCTGAAGTGTATGACGTGTCGACTCTACGTATCTTTGTGCCATCATTTCCTGTTTCATCCGGATATCCGCCCACATCTCGGAACTGCTCGGTAATTCAATGTCACCCTATAACGATAGTTTTAACTGCTCGTGAAAGGTTAATAACCCCAGAATAACAGCACCTGGACAATCTATATTGCAATCACAATTGGTCGAGATATTATTTCAACAAAAATTGATACCAATTTTGTGACGAGTAGTTAAGTTCTAGAAGTCACAATACACAAAACAAATTCCTTCTTTATTTCCATGTAAATCAACCAGTTTAAAAACCCTCACTTGTCGCACTTTCTAAGCCTTTCTTAGCTAGAACACCATATATATCATTGAAAAGTGTTTCCTCACAGCTTTAGAATAATCCACATAAAATGGGAGTGGGGGGTGGAGAGGGTCATGTATTATGCAAGAAAGAATTCCCTCCACGAAGATGGTTCCTTATTTTGGACGAAATCGGGCTGGGACGCACTTTCGTATAAGGGCAAAATACTAAAAATGATAAATCAATCATTTCTAGTGCATCCTATACACAATTACAAAGACTTTAAACTTAATGTCATTTATATTATGCTAAATGTTGAGATACTGTGTTCTATTAGTGAAATAAAATCCATATCACTCACTGATATCACCCACACTGTGAGTGATATAGGTATGCCGGAACTACTTTTAAGATTTTAATATTGTCTGACATTGTGTAGTAAAAAAATAGATGTGTTCCATACTTTTTCTCGTTACAACTTTTCAATATGGCGGACAAATTGTGTTTGAATAGGACATTCACACAGATTCGTCCGCGTGTGAACAGGTACTAAGACACTAAATAGTTTCATTCTTTCGCCATCAATTAGCATGAAATAAAAACAAAAAAGTGTTTGTTTTGAGTGGATATGGATTATATCTCATCGAGAAGTGATACAATTTTAACATTTTCATCAAAATTGTATCACTTCTCGATGAGATATATTCCATATCTACTCAAAACAAACAAATAACTTCAATGCATTCTGGTGAAACTATACGCTAATTTCTACACAAACAAAGGTTTTTGCCGCGGGTACTAACATTCCCATAAATATCTCTTGGAAGACAGACGAATAGCATTTCATTGTTTCCTTTTGAGAACCGCATTTTATCTGATAATTCGATTTTTTTTCAGAAAAAACCCGTAAACATACTATTGCAATGTTATTACGTTTTTGTGAGAGGTTTATATGGTTTCTATGAAATAAGTGGTTGCAAAGAAGATCCATAATCCACGTGATACAAGTAGCATACATTGGTCGATGAATTACTTTCATGCGGAGGAACCTCGGACCGGAAATCGGTTATTTTTTTTTATTTTGTGTTAGCAATTAGAAATTCGAAAATAACTGGTTATAATTCAAGAGTTTCTTTGTTCGGAAATAGACGAACGGTACCTTTTTTTTAATGCACATTTCAATCAATGTTACCTTAAACACTCGCACTGCAAGTCTACACTGTATTTCGCTCAGCGGCATGATGGAACCTACCGGCTGGAAACATCCTATGATAGCCAGAGTATTCTTACCCAGGTCCGGTGGAAACATGTATTGGTACAGATTCACATTGTTGTCCTTGACCTCCGTGATGGATGTGCTCAAACACGGGAACCCGAAAATATATCCAGTCGCTGTTAGCACAGCATCAATTTGATCACGTGATCCGTCTTCAAATATAACTTCCGTTTGCGTGAATTCCCGGATGTTGGGTTTGACGATGACGTTACCGGAAATAATGCGATTCGGAAGTTCGTCATTGACTGTTGGATGCTGGGATAGTGGTCCATGGTCTGGTTCAAGACAATATTTCTTATGGTTGAATCGGTTGTTCAGTTTCTTTTTAATCCGGTTGATGGCGCCCGGGTAGTTTATGTTAACAAAAAAGTTAAATCGATTGTTAAAGAGGACGTCACAGGCTTGGCCCTGATCATCAACGCGGTGGAATATCCATGCTCCTCGCCTGGTGCTCAGATAGACCTGTTAAAACGCGATGAATTGTGATTAATATAACATTACATACACTCTTATGTTACTCATATCAACATATCCTTGGCTTTGTGCAGTACGGATGCAACTAGACATTATTACATGGTGTAGTTACAACCGTTTTGCGCGGGGTCATCAACATACCGACAAACTATTTGCAGACTACCCTCAAATCTGGTCATATTTACAATAACTTTACATCAAACAAGTTCTCACCTATCTGATCAAATGTACCATTTTGTTCGCAATGTTTTGGAAATTAAACGAATTCCTAGCTTAGATTGTTCCTAGCTTGGATTGAACCTTGTCATACCTAGATAGAAATTGGTTCTTAAAGTTGTTGCAGCTGTGGGCTTGTTGATCCTAAGTATTCGCACCGTCCCGCCAGCATTTACTGTCCGTCTATAGGTTGAAGTGACATAGATACATGTAGTTGTCACCGACCATTTTAAATACATTCCAACGCTCTTGTGAAAACAAAATGCTAAACTTGGAGGAAACTTACAAAGTTACGGCATTGTTACTTACTAGCCAATTTATAACATGCCGCAATCATGAACAAGGGGATGCAACCTGACCCCTTTTTATCTGGCTTGGTTCATTTAGGTATATACACCGTAATTCAGTGGAAGTAACAAAGGCCATTTTCGATAGATTTGATATTGATTTACAGCGTTCGTTGATAAATAAAAGTAACTTTCCAAAAACACTTTTTACAAATGATTTAGAGTGTTCGCGGACTAATCAACGTTAATTTTAAAAAAACACCTTGACAAATAATTTTAACAGAAATAAAATATACATGTAACTTAGAATATATATCTTTCAGCTTAAGACATGATCAGACAAAAGGCGATGCCTATGCATGTTCTCTCCCGAATACATGGTACAAGGTACACGAACATATATACACATACATGTATAAGAATAAATGCATGAGCACACATATGCATATGAGCCGTTCCACGGGAAAACCAACATTGTGTACTCTGCGTAAAGTATCGACCAGATCAGTGTAAGCATGCCACGCAGGCTAACCCGGACAAACACTTTTCGCCTCCAGTGGATTTTCCCTTTTCAGGAATCATTACTCTATACCTCTATCTCCCTGAGACGGAATGTGTCGACCGAATTAGCCTGCGCGGACTGCTTAGACTGATCTGGTCTATAATTTACGCAGAGTCCACAATATTGGTTTTCTCTTGGAACGGCTCATATATATACATAAGCACACACATGCAAAATAAAAGTACAAACCAATGTGCATTCACCCTGTATAATAACAAATATGATTTCACTTGTTAAGCGTCGGCCTCTTGTACCAAAGGTCCCGGATTCGAATCCCGTCATGAACGGGTTCTGCCTTCTGGATTTTTCCACAAAAACGGCAAGAGTACTGGTTAAGTATCCAGGAAGCAGACATCGAGGGTGATTAAAATAAGCTTAAAGCTTGTTTCGCATTCGATGTAAAATAAATAAGTTTAAACTAAACATAGTACATAAATATGAATTCCCTTATAACAATAGTACAATCATGTATTTACTCATTACAATAGTACAGTCATGTATTTTCTCAATAAAATAGTACAATAATGTGTTTACTCATTACAATAGTACAATCATGTATTTACTCATTACAATAGTGCAATCATGTATTTACTCATTACAATAGTACAATCATGTATTTACTCATTACAATAGTGCAATCATGAATTTACTCATAACAATAGTACACTCACGTATTTACTTAGTGCAGTCATGCATCTCCCAATAATATACAATAGTGCAGTCATGCATCTCCCAATAATATACAATAGTGCAGTCATGCATCTCACAATAATATACAATAGTGCAGTCATGCATCTCCCAATAATATACAACATTGCAAATATGCATGCATTTCTATTAATATAAATGTCAGACACCATCGTTACGTAGACGAATATACAATAGCCCTTTCGCACGCATCTTTCTGATGCCGCTGCAGCAGACGACTTTTGAAAACATAATGACAAAAGAAGAAATTGCTCTTAATGAGCAATTTCACCTTTTGTCACAATGTTTTCAACTCTATTCAACGATTACAGTTTCGTTTATATATGTTTTCCATATTTTTAAATTCGTCTGCTAAATCTTTGTTTGTGGCAGAGCTCTAGTTAAGGAGCGTTTTACTTGTTCTAAAATCCTTATTTTTTCCGCTAACCCTATGTTGTAGGTACTCAAATATATCGTCTCAATGAGAAGATTCTTTTGAGTACCTACAACATAGGGTTTGGTTAATTAATTAGAGAGATAGTGTGGGGATAAGAGCTGTAAACTCCTCCTTATCTGGACCTGTGATGTGGTAAAGAGTAAATTATGAATATCAAGTGATTGACTTTTATGAAACACAGTCCATTTACCTGCGATGCGATCCTACTTAGTTCAACGGCAATATCTCCACCCGAGTTACCAATCCCCACCACGACAACCCGCTTGTCTTCGTACCCACGGTGATCCTTATAATCGTGAGAATGAACTATCTTTCCTGTATAGGAAGATATAGAAGTTGTAGTTGAAATAATTTGAAAAATAAGAGATATAAGGGCGTACATGTATGTAAAGAATTGGCAAAGTGAATCATTTTTTCAAATGTCAAAAACTATGTTTTACAGCTAACGCAGAAAAGAAAACTAACAATTACCTTTAAACTTGTCCATCCCTATGAAATCGGGCATTTTCTTCTCCACATGATGCCCGGTACAAACAAGCACGCCGTCGAAGGTGCGGGTTTCGGTCTTGTTCGATTTGATATTCCTTGTTTTAAGAATCCATTGACCTGTCCTGTCAAAATAATATGCTTTCGTTACGCTCTGGACCTGTTGAAATAATAACATGCGGTTATTGTTCTACGGACGGATGCGCATCCATGTTTGGGATCAAAATGAATACTGCTTTACAGACGTTTCTTGAGACCGTAAATGAATAATTGGGGAACAGTGCATAGCTATATCAGACTGTGTGTATGCGCTGGGTGATCTGGATCTACACTGGCCGCAAATGTCCGACTATTGGTTTTCGTACAACGTCCCTAAAATATAACTACCGTCAGTAAAACATGTATACATAGAGGTCTAGAGATAAGACGGAGTAGGACGGTCCTTCCTCCCTAATATTTCGCTCATTAATTATTTAACTATCAAAAGATAATGTCGGATGTCTTAAATGGACTTGTCCGCCTTTGCATTCGGTAAAGTCCATAGCAATCATAGTACATATCAAGACAAAAAATTCAGTTGGAGATCATACCGTGCGTATCCAGCAGGCAAAGGGTTAAACCCTAGTTTGATGGTTGATCAATTTGGGACAATTAACCCTTTCCCAAATACAAAAATCAGCAGACGACTTTGAAAGTGTTTTGGCAAATATATGAAAAATCTTTAAAAAATAAAAGTCAAATTAGTTAAAAGAGTTTAAAACAGTATTACAAAATGAGAAATTGCTCATTATGAGCAATTCATCCTTTTGTCAAGCTGTTTTCTAAAGTCGTCTGCTGCATATGCGTCAAAATGCGTCTATAATTGGGAAAGGGTTAATACAACCCTTATCTAAAACGATGTATCTCTTACAGCGCCAAATTCCCTAAAGTGGACTATTCCATGTTCCAAATCGGGTTACTCAATTTTCCATGTCACAATAGGTTTTCAATATGTTATAACTAAAAGGCAATCAATGCTGAATTCAGGTGAGATACTCGTTATGAGCTGTCTCACCTGAATCTGTATTGTTTGCAAAAAACTCAATATTGCCATTGGCGTCGAACGAGGTCTACACTTTTTAGACACACTTACCTCCGTGTTAAAGTTAATGTGTTTCCTTAAGTTAAACCTATCCACATACAGGTTGAAGTATTTATCCACGTATCTGTTCTGCATGTATATGGCATATTCTCTCGGTGCAGGAAAATCACTGTAACTCGTCATTTCTTTCGATGTGTTGATTACCGTCGTTTTCATAACACAACCCTGGTCATGTTTTATATCTGGAGTGTAGTGCCATAGCCCCCCTATATAGTCGGTTCTCTCGAAGCAAACGGGGTTCAAACCCTCGTCCAAACAGCACTTGATTGCGGGCAGGCCGCTTGCCCCTGCTCCAATTATTGCAATGTTTTTCTTGTTTTTCTTGGACATCGTCGTTCGGTTAACTGTGAATGATTCAGTGGTATTAGTTTATCTGACAGCTGACTATGTTAAGAAGAACCTGGTTTTTACGAACAGAAGATTTCACTTACAAGCCGGTAGGCGACGTGGGATTCGCCTTTGCGTATATATATGAACTAGTGTGATAGGCGCCATGGGCGATTGAAGTGAAAAACGACACTAAAACGATACCCTATCTTTGAAGGGCTACCATGAGAAAAATTGAGGACTAAATCGAACAATTCTATGTACGTCTTTTCTAAATATCTATATAAAGTATTCACAACCGAAGTTTCAGGTCTCCACGATGAAAACTGTAGGAGGAGATAGATTTTTGGTGAACGTAGGTCGAAAAAACAGTTTTCCTCGTATTTTGCGTATTTCAGCCCTTAAAACGCGTTTTTTGCTAACTGCATAGCAACGGGTGAGTCCATAGCAGCGAAACTCAAACGCGCAGTCTCTGAGCACCTATGGCACCAGTTGACCGAGTTTCATCGAAATCGGCTCCTTGGTTTGGGCTGTGGAGCGTCGATATACAAACAAACAGATAGACAGACGGACAATCCTGACAATAAGGGATATCTCAAGCGAATAGCAAATCCCAATATACTATACTGTATGTTGACTTTGAACTTTATCTTAACATGTTACAACCCTAGCCTTTATCGTTAAAAACGTCTAGGTCCCGACCGTGTAATAGACATCGCGACATGTCTCGCGAACGCTCAGTCAGCTCTGATATTTCAACGTGTTAAAGAACATCTATATCTAAGTCATGAATGTATTCTGCCGTAAGTTTGGGGAATATTTATCTATAAAACAACAAGATGCCATTTCGTATTATTTTAATCGAATTTAATTTATTATTTTTTCAGAGTCACATAATTAACATAATCATATAAATTAATACAAAGAAATTCAAAATTAAGAATATAAAGAATTAATTGCTTTTCGATAAATAGATGAAATAATCATCGATTGATTATTCTCTCTTCCATGTTGAAATACCTACAGAATATATGTACAAGTAATTCATATAATCAAATAAAACGATATGAAAAAATAAAGAATATTAATAATTCATTACTACTTTTCCGGTAATATAGATGAAATAACCATCCATTGATTATTCTCTTTTACGCGATGTTTTCTCACAACATGTTCAAATATCTATTTTTCTGATGATTTAAACATTTTTAAATAACGGTACAATATCATGTTATTGTTCATTTAAGAGATCATGCCTACATTTTCCATTAGATAACTTATAATTCAAATATTGCTTTTTTTCCATGATGTTTTCTTCAATATGCTTAGTTTTAAGCAGCGGTCAACAATTCTAGGGACGATCTCGTTAAGTATCTCTGCTTACACAAGTCAATATCAGTTTACGACATCGTTCGAAATTACAGGAATAATATTTGATATATAACTGAAAAATAATAAAATTCAAATATTCTGACACACATCTTGAAAAGTGTATGTGTAATTCACAAATCTTATAATTATTCCTTAATAAAAGCACTGTATACATACTAAGACTAATGATTGGCAAGATTACTCATTTCTATTACTGTTTATGATCAATAATTAGTTGGTTGTGTGTATGGTCAACCTACTTTGGAATGGAGATTGGTCATAAACAATGAAAGGCTTCAATTATCATTCACTTCGTTGACAAAACAATGCAAGTTATGAAACATTTGCACTTGACACCACCCCTGATGTTCCAATATGCCCCTCAGTTGATAACTGTTTATTCAACTACTATAATGTTAGTGTTATGCATAACTGCAGTATGGATTTCCGGCGACATTGATGCGTTGCATCAACTTTCTCTTGTGTTTTATTGAGATAAACTTATATAGATCGTCAATGACTATCCAAAACAACTATGAATATAGCGAATATATGGAAAAATATGTACAGTCTACAAATACCGATGCCATTGAAACACGTCATATATATATATTGCGTCAAAAACTACGTATATATTTACAGTTTACACATGTGAATAATGCTGTAAATAGACTGGATTGGGGTTTTGTGTACGTCTACCGATGTTTCATAGCGTGTCATGTACAAGGGATTTACCAAACATTGTTAGCTGGTCGTTTAACTCGTCATAGTTTGGATGGGAGCGCTCTGTAACGTTACTTTATGGAAATAGTTTCGTCCTTAGCAGCACGTGAAAAACATCTGAGTGCAATATCAATGCGTTCAATATTATACAATTATGGACTTTTCAGCTGTTATACATGATGTGATATGCACCAAAAAAATAAATCCGTAGCATACGGATAAAGGCGAAGGATATTAATAGGCGGCTCATGGGATTCCCCGGTCTTCCCCTGTTACTATTTATAAAACTGGTGCATATCAGAAAAAAACTGTGCATATAGCAAGATATTTTTTCTAAAAAGTTACTTTTTAGCCAATGAAAAAGCGTCTATTTATAGGTTATATAATAATATAGGTTATGTGACCCTGTATTGTGAAATCATCGTTGGACCGAGTTCTTTGGTTGACGTTGCCGAGCTTGCGAGGCTACGTTTGCCAAAGAACGAGGTGCAACGATGATTTCACAGTACAGGGTCAATACCCTTTTTATTGCATACTTTCTTAATGTTTAACTCATAATGTTTAACTATTTGGATTACGCTGTGGAGTTGTTCTTGTTTTTATCTAGAGTTGATAAATCTGCTTCCGGAATTGGAAAAACTGTTTGTTTACATTAGTAGTCATTTTGCTGCAAATGCCGTTTGGAAAGTTGAATTATAACATTAACGTTATAAATGACGTAATGCACGTTGACCAACAGTTTAGACGCGCGTGCCATGTAACAGTAAACTGTTAACAGGTCAAAAACGTACTGTTAGCATGAGACAGTATACAGCTGTTTTACATGAAAGCTATCAATTTGTCTAGGATTGAACTATTCCCCGGTCAACAGTATTAACTGTTTCCCTCTCGCGCTATGACGTGGCACGTGCATGATGTCATTTAAAACAATTTCGACACCGTTATAATTCAACTTTCCAAATGGGATTTATAACAAAGGCTCGTGACTTCATTCATAAATTGTCAAGAATGTTATTATATTAATCAGACGTAAACAAACAAAATGTCCAGATTAGGCGATATTTCAGAAGGAGAACTGACCATTTTACTTGAACACGGGGATTCTTTGGGTACACAAAATGTGATAAAATGTTTGTACATAGGGAATATCATGTTGCAGTTGCGATATCGGGTTTGGTATCGCTCTACAAGGGGCGTGGATAATTTATATCTCACGAGACCGAAGGTCGAGAGAAAAGTCAAATTTTCTACGCCCGAGTAGACAAAGCCAAATATCGCTGCTGCAACTTGCATAGTTTTTCTTTTTTTTATATATAGCTTGTATAACTTTTTAGACAGATTAAAGAAAACATATTTCTATAATTTAAATTACGAAATCAAACTATTTACAGATAAAATAAGATTCATAATTGGCTCGTGAACCACGCCCCACTACCTCATTTTGAATGACGTGTATTCATATTTCAAGGACGTCACATCATATTTCAGTGACGTACCATTACCTTATTGTATACTTTGATATTTTTCCTTCTATTTTCCATTTGGAATAAGGATGCAGTATCCGTCGATATTGTACGGGTTGTTATTGCATATTTTCATATTGTCCCGTTCACTTTGCATTGCAGAAAGTGATCATGATTTTTCGATCATGACAGGTGTCAAGGAGTGATCATGACCGTAGATAAGAGCGTGCGAAAATTCCGCATAATTAACATGCGAGGGACTACTTCTTTATGTAAACAAACATAGATGACCTTTATATCATTATTATAACTCACGTGACTTTGTAATGTTAAATTCTCATATACTCATCATGGACAATTCGTTATTATTACCTGATTCGCTATATAAATGCATATCTGTTATTTTAGCTGTTTTACATGAAAGCTATCAATACTATTCCCCGGTCAACAGTATACAGTTATTTCATGGTAATTTTGGTAACAGTCAACACTGTTGTCCCGAGGTGGAGGGGATGATATCTGAACTGTTGCCCGAGGCCGACAGACCACATAAGTTACCCTGGTCGCAAAGGAGGGCATAATCATTACTACCATTTTTAAAGAATTTGGTTTTGACTAGTGTTGAAAAGAATCAGTTTGCATACTATTGTATTATGGGCCTGTTGATTTACGAAAGTGGGTTTCGGTGGCCTTGTTAGATATCTTATTCAAACATTCAGACTGATAACAAGAAATTTCTGTTAGCTCTCTTCCATAAAGGTATATGTGTATGATGATACAATATATAATTATCTCTGTATAGAATAAGACAAATAATTCACATGGCATGCACATAATGAATGTTAAGGAGCTGTACTTGCTGTCTGAAGTATTATTTTAATTCTCGACAGCTGAAAGTGGGTCTTTCTGCAGTATCGGCAGAGTCTGTGTATTCACTGTACACTTGCAAGTTTAGACCGAGATGTAACATCTGGCAAAAAGATAGAAGTGTAGCCCTAGTAGTTATACGCATATGAGCCGTTCCACAAGAAAACCAACATTATGGACTATGCGTAATGTATCGACCCAGATCAGCCTGCGACGTCACCAAATGATAAACAATGTGAATTAAGGATAATACAACAACAACACTCGAATGGCTTCACATAAAAATGTACGTGTTGCAACTTGAAACGCGACATGAATAATGGCGAGTTCTAGTTTTGCAAGTGATTTCCTTCATGAAATTTAAGTAGACCTCTGTGGACTAACTGAATATCAAGATTAACAACAAGTACACTTATAGCGCAATGCCAGGCACAGATTCAGACGATGTATTAAGTAATCGAAAAGTTGGTGAACGGAGTCTAATGATATTTTGGGACAAATCCTTACCGAATAGGAGTTTAACTTGAACATTAAACCAGTGACGTAGATATCTACGTCCCTGATTAAACTGTAACAGTATAACAGTATATAGCCCGGGATGTTACTATTACATATTCCAAGTTTACATGCTATGTAACAAGAGCTGTCGGAGGACAGCACGCTCGACTTTTTTGGGTGGTACAGAAAACATAACCAAGTACTTTATCATATTATTTATAAGCAGGTACTTTATGAGTCGAAAAAGGGTCATAATTCTTACAAAAAACTGTACTGAATTATGCACTCTTGGCTGTTGGTGGAGGTAATGATAGTAAAACGATTTTTGTAAGTGTTAAAGCTATATCTCTAATGATTTTGAAAAGAATTGGGGTGTTACAAAAATCTTAACCAGAATTCTAAGTCGAAAAGGGCCACAAATCTTACAAAAGCCTTGACAGGGTTATGTACTCTTGTCTGTTGATGGAGGTTATGATGCTGAACAAGTGTTGTTATCTGTAATGGTTTTGAAAAAAAGTGAATTGGTACAAACAACTTAACCAAAATTCTAAGTCGAAAAACTGGCCATAATTCTTACAAAAACATTGAAAGAATTATGCATTCTTGTCTATTGATGAAAGTAATGATGATTAACAGGTGTTGTAAGTTTCAAAGCAATATCTTTAATGGTTTTGAAAAAAAAGTGAATTGGTACAAAACACTTAACCAAAATTCTAAGTCGAAAAGGGCAATAAATCTTACAAAAACATGGACAGAGTTATGTTCTCTTGTCTGTTGCGGGAGGTTATGATGGTGAATAAGTGTTGTAAGTTTCGAAGCAATATCTTTAATGGTTTTGAAACAAAGTGAATTGGTACAAACAACTTAACCAAAATTCTAAGTCGAAAAAGGGCCATAATTCTTACAAAAACCTTGACAGAGTTATGTACTCCTGTCAGTTAATGGTGAATAAGTGTTTGTAAGTTTCGAAGCAATATCTCTAATGGTTTTGAACAAAAGTGAATGTACAAAAAAACTTAACCAAAATTCAAAGTCGAAAAAGGGCCATAATTCAACAAAAACCTTGACAGAGTTATGTACTCCTGTCTGTTAATGGAGGTAGTGATGGTGAATAAGTGTTTGTAACTTTCGAAGCAATATCTCTAATGGTTTTGAAAAAAAGTGAATTGGTACAAAAAACTTGTACAAAGAACCACAATTCTAAGTCGAAAAAGGGCCATAATTCTTAAAAATTAACCTTGACAGAGTTATGTACTCTTGTCTGTCGATGGAGGGAATGATGGTGATTAAGTGTTGTAAGTTTCAAAGCAATATCTGTAATGGCTTTAACAAAAAAGTGGATTGGTACAAAAAACTTAACCAATGTGTGACACCAACGCCGACGCCGTCGTCGACGCCAACGCCGACGCCGAGGCGAGTAGTATAGGTAGCCTTTTCTTCGAACAGTCGAGCTAAAAATCACTGAACGTTCTCTACAAGAAATAGAAACACATTGTATAGGTAAAGTGGTCGAGGTAATATTGTATTATAAGTATAGAAGGGCGATTTCGATACAGAAATACCGATATGGGCGGATACTTTGAAAATGATCCTCGACACCAGGGGAATATTACTGTGTCAATCTGTATTAAGAGTTAGATTTAAATCCCCGTGAATTGTCTCCCTTTGTGTAAAGAACGTGCCTTATAATAGTGCGAGAAAAACTTTGTGTTAAATTGTTACCCTCTGTGAAGAGCGCGACTGGATAATCTGATGAATGATGCGATGCGCCGGCTTTTATAACCTGCGAGCCACAGTGGGTGGTCGGCCAGACATCAACCGATTAATGTGCGATGAGGTTCTGAGTCCCAGTTTAAAGTAACTCGATGCCCAAGAGGAGTCCCGAAGGGTTTCGGCCGAAAATGCCTAGAAATCCGCCGCAAACTACTCGCAAACCTACGCAAGGTATGTGTGACTGGGTTTACGTGATACTAGGCAGGCTTTTAATTCAGAAATATGCTTTTGAAAACAAAATAAATCTGCAGCAGAAGACTTTTGAAAACATAAATGTTGATATCCATATGTATATGCGCAGACATAAGGAACATTCCTGTAAGCATTTTCTTCGCCATTGATGATCTTCTGTCTGACTTCACAAGGCCAATAGTTGAAATTGTTTCTTCGAACTGGCAACTTGTCACCAAAAATGTGATCGCTATCCAACGAATTGTGTGGCCATTTGGATCGATTGACTTCCTTAATCAAGTCGTCATTGGTTGACTGGTCGGTAAGATAAGGGGGATACACGACCCCATGTATTCCTCCAGCACTCCATTTACACATGGAGTGTATCGTCCGATGGCAGGTCTTCCCTTATTAAGTTTACCGAATCATCGTTAAGTTCTATATCAACTGGCGGGAACAGTACGAATGTCGTAGAAGCCCGCTGCTGAAGTGAGGTAAATCGTTTGAGGAATTCTTGGAGCAGATGATCCAAGAATCGGATAGTTATAACATGCTTATAATATTCCTCCGGAGTATCATCGGGGTTGTTGTTACGGCCTCAGGCCCTGTCTGTCGGCTTCATAACCCGGCATAGTAAATACTATGCCGACGGATTCACCAATAGCCGCAGCTTCCTGAAACGCCAGCTGTTTAAGTACTGGTGACATGACCAGGACTTGAAACGGACTCGAGATTAATCAGCGTATTAATTTTCTAAAGTTTATATATTAAAAAGATAAATAAATGAATTGCATCGACATGTGATGGGTTTCTTTGGATAATATAAAAAAGCAACACAAAAAACAGTGGAGCTGGTAACGGGGGGTATTCAGTCATGTTCACGTCTACAAAAAATTGTTAAGCTAAGAACCCCTATTAAAAGCATTCTCAAAGAATCCAAACTAAACGTATAAAAAATATAAAAACACCGTTGTTTGCACTGGATCTCGGACAAGTTTTAGGTTGAATTTCAGCGAAATTCTTCGAGCAGTTTTCTTTGTCCTCAAATCGCTGAATTTTCGGACACATTGTGACACAATAGCCGTGTAGACATTCATTCCGTAGAACAAAATAGAATAATTCTGCTCCACTACACTCATTCTATATTTATATTCTTATTACACTTCTTATCAGATACGAATATATACAGGATTGAGCAGAAAGCATAATTAAGCTATTTTAGGAAGCTCTCTCTCTACAATAATGTTGCTTATCATTTGAACTCATCCCAACTTATCCTCATAGTATAATTTCCTTCTAAAAATCTTTATTTCACCTCCCACTAGAAACTAGCAATTTCATTGGACAAGAGCAGTCATGTGGTGACCCCCTAAATTTCGTTAGTGGGTCAGTAAATTTCTGTAGTGGGTCAGTTTGAAGTCAATAGTCGACAAAATGCCCGGCATTCATGGATTCTTCCTTTATAATCACCTATTTCTATCCCAAAATCACGGAAATCACACTAACAATATTACAACTGTAAATTGTGTTTATGAAAAAAATAAAATTAAATTAGTTTTAAAATGTATTTGTATAAGTAAAATAAAATATCTATATAATTCTAATTTTGTATTTAAGCAAATACCATATCCAAATTGCGAACGTTTTGGTGAGGCACAAGTAATATAAACAGACGGCTTTTGAAAACATTGTTGCGATAGGAGATAATGCTCCTAAACAGAACATTTTTCCATTTTCCATAACGTTTTCATTTTTATTGGCCTGTGGCTTTAGCCCCTGCTCATAGTAGTAACACTATTATCTCCGTAATGTTAGATAATGTTATATTTATCTTTTAGACTTACGGAGATCATTTTGGTGTTACAAAACACCTGAGTGTCATCAATTGTTACGTTTTGGATCATGTTATAATCGAAATAATATATTCATCATTGTGTGTGGTCGGTTGGTAGTTCGGATGCAATTCTGCTCCTCTCCACTCATTCTATCCCGCGAAACCGTTAGGGTGTTGCCTTTCTAGTTAAATATTGTTTAAACGGCCAACATCATTGTAATATATCAATTAATTTATTGTAATTTATGCAATCAGAATGTTTATACTGCATTATTTTATTTCACAATGATCTTTGCGTTTAGATTTACGTTATTATGACTTTCATTCATACATATTTTCATAAAATGTTTCATTTGTTTCATGAAAATAGCAATGACACAAGTGGCATACGGTTTATTTAGGTTTCGGTTAACATTATACAGATATTGCCTTTTTGAGAGGTTGGTGTCAGGAAACATCAACCCGCAAAAAGTATTATTCACCGAGCAGAAAGCATTCTAGTAGAGCGTCTTTATCAAAAAATAATACATTTTTAATTGTCTAAAGTTTCGTGAAAGGAATGTACACACAAAGTGTCAAAACCGCCTTGGAAACTGCATATACAAAGCCACTCCTTCTTTTCTTCCGGTATATTGCACTGTCGGGTGTCTACAGAATAGTCCCCCATCGAGCATAATGAATCAAAAGTCGTTATCTCCAAATTAGGTTGTTGGTCAGAAACCCATGTTTTCGAGGCTGCTCCTTTTCCCAAGATATTCAAGGGTTAAGATCACTATGTATCTAATTTTCTACAAGTAATCAATTGTATAATATCGGAGAACGCTTGCTCTGCTGACTGTGTGTGTTTGAAAATTAATAATATGCAGTCGTAGATTAACTGTGTCTCAGTAATACAAAAAGTTTAATTAAATTTAAAGCTGGATATGTTTTACATACAAGGGTTGCCATTATTTCCAAAGTCATTCATTGTCCAATCAGTGAGGGGTATATTCTTAGCGAGAGGAGAAACCCAGACTTGTCTATATCTGACATCCAATGGAAAGGATACTTTCATATCACGTGATTGTTTTTTGGGATTTTGCCTCCCTCGCTGAGAGAATATCCTTGTTATTTTTTCGTTTATTGCCATAATTTGAATCAAGTTACTGCACCGGAAAAACTCTTTGCGCCCAGTACAAATAGCACATACAATTAAGTGTACGAAGAGCTCTCTTATCGCATTTGATTCTTATGTATTTTTTGTGTTATGTCCCGATAAAATGTATGACGTCAGCGGGAATCCACTTTCGTTTTTACGACTCATTATTTACAGCGATTTTACAGAAATCCAAAGTCAATTGAATCACCACTCTTAGGTTGATTAATGTATAAATACCTTATATGTCTTATGGTTTAATCCAACAACGTATTTATCCCGATTGGACAGTTAAAAGTTAATGTTAAAATCCATGCAAAACACACGTATCCAAAATGCACTACAACTGGAGAGGACTAACAAGGGAGAGAACTTTTTATTTTAAAAAGTCAATATTCCTAAATTTATGTTTAGCTCACCTGTGCACGAAGTGCTCAAGGTGAGTTATTGTGATCGCCCTATGTCCGGCGTCCGTCGTGCGTCGTCCGTCGTGCGTCGTCCGTCGTGCGTCGTGCGTCGCCCGTCAACATTTTCTCCTCTGTAACCGGTGGGTCAACTGGGATTAAACTTCACAGAAAGCATCCCCTCAATGTCCTCACCAGAATTCCTTAATGTTTTTGGGATCCATGCATAATTCTGGTTTCAGTGGCAACGAAATGAATAAAACTTCAAAATTCTTCTTCTCCCAAACTGGTTGGGGGATTTTCAAATAATTTTGTAGAAATGTTCCTTGGATGACCCTCTATCAGTTTCCTTTGAGCCATGTTGATTGGTCGAAAATCATGGCCGCCATGGGGGGGGGGGGGGGGGCTATTTTGCCTTATATGGCTATAGTGAAAACTTAAACAATCTTCTCCCCGGAAAGTGCAGGCCGATTTTCAAATAATTTTGTAGAAATTCCTAGGGTGACCCTCTATCAGATTCCTTCTAAGCTAAGTTGATTGGTTGGAAACTATGGCCACCAGGGGGCGGGGCTTATATAGCTAAAGTGAAAAGAAAATCAGGTGAGCGAAACAGGGCCATCATGGCCCTCTTGTTTATTGTTTTATTAGTGGTTTGCAATTTTCAGAGGTAAACTATGTGTATGCCTTCTGGCAAGGGTAAACCCATAACTATGATGAAAAGGCTGTGCTGTGCAAATTGTTAAAAATCTGATTTGTTTCAATCAATGATGTTTTAAATGAATTTTTACCTAGAGGCTCGTTAGAGCCAATTGCTATGGTAGCTAATTTTCGAAACGACGCATCATTTTGAGACTGGAATCTAGACAGGCGTTTTACGATATCGGCATTGAATAACTGCACATCTGTCTTTCTACACATATGGCACAATGCTCGTCATGAAAAAAAACCAGGGGAGACAATGTACCACTGTTTAAGCCGTACTAATTGTTGACTAATTTGATTGTTATCTGCTCTTGTTATCATTTTGCTAATTGGCGGAAATTACCGGACATTTGTGTAACATTCGGTATGTATACATCGATAGTGCGGCCGGAGGGCAGTAGAGAGATACACAGAGTACTTCAACATGGGATTATAGGGTAATAAAACTAGGGAGTTATGATATCGATATTTTTTAATCAATTTACCAATAAATAGTCGAGCCGGTTTTTTTCATCATTATTTAATTTCATAATGCATGTACATTGTTACAGACATGCAGCTCTTTTTTTTGTTATTATTCATAACGAAATAATAGTGTCAATATTGTATATATAATTATTCGTTCCTCAATAAGTGTGTTTCCTCTTTGCAATAGAGAGCATCAATTAACAAATTAGATCCATCAATTATGGTTTTATTTTGTTAAAAAAATAAAAAGTCGAAAACAATGCAAAAATAATTCAAATGTCTCGTAACGAGCATTCTCAATTATTCTAACACTGTTTTCAAATATGTGTGAACTCGTGCGTTTTAGTCCATTTGTAAATATGACTGAGCCTAATAGACGTAACCCCCCGTTCTAGAAATTATGGAAAACAAATTCGGAAAAACTAGACTTATATAAATTAAATTAAATACCGTAAAAATATCGTTAAAAACTTGGTATAGATCTATATGATAAATATATATTTCTAAGTATATCTGTTTAGGACAATTACACAACCTTATTATGTGAGTGGGGGTAATGCCTATTAAAGTTCAGTTAATACAAGTCTACTTTTTTTTTCGTGCAATGGATCAGTTCAATGAGTTTTTCTTTTTTACGCAATTTTGTACAAACTCCTAGTTATTTTAATATGAGCTTGAGCTCAGGGATGCTCGATTCGTTGAGGCTTTTCCAGAACTGTCCTGAGTATCCTGTACTCCGCGGTAATCGACCTCTGCCTATTTAAGTTCATCCTGAATTTTCTGTTTTTTGTTTTTATTTATTTCCGCAGTCTGAACAGTTTAGTAATTGGAATCGTGTTTCTTGTACCTTCTAATGTCATTTGTTTTTTCTACACCTCGGCCTGAAAAATTTGGTAAAGTTCCATAACGGCTAATGAAGAAGGGAATGTGGTACAATAGCACGTGCAAGTAAGGCGTTATGTTTTTTGGATGGTAGCCTTCTCGTTTTTTTTCTGTCCAATTTCCAAACACTGCGTTATAAACCTATGCACCGTAGTAAAAACAGATTTATATACATAACGTTGACTAGCGCCAATCAACGTCCCTTTGATGAAATTAGTTATACGAATTAAACCAATTTTTAAACATATCAAATTGAACAGTTTGACAAACAAATGTTGATAGAATTCTTAAACTTACAATGAGTTATGACAAATTATTAAACAACGTTAAACGCAATTTTAAGCATATCAAATTGAACAGTTTTACAAACAAATTTTGATAAAATTCTTACATTTACAATGAGTTATGACAAATTAATAAACCTTTTAAAATTTCATTCATAATTTGGACAAATCATACAATATGCATGAATATCGATCACCTTATGGTTTTATTTAACAATTGAATATAACATTCATTTATTTTATTTTAGATAGGATAATATTAACAAATTTTGACATTTATCCGTTCTGACTATACAATCGCATTTTTTTCCTAAAATAAGTAACTGGGGCTAATATCCGTCCGATTGTGTCCATAATTACATTTTATTGCATCGAATCTAGGTAAAAGGCATTATATGCTGATATATATGTTAGATAACGCAATATACACAGTCTGCACAGCGGGGGTTATAAATAGGATATATGCCCCATCATAAATCGTCCGGCAATGGTCGATAATCATCGGAAGCTTTCGCTAGCAATCACGGAAACGTAAATGTTACCCTAAAACGTTAGTAGTACTTGTAGAAAATATTAAAAAGGACCAACATTTTATTACTTTATTTTAATACAATATATGTCAAATAAAAGGTAAATTAATTTACTACATTATGCCGTAAGTGCCCTGTTAATTTGTTATTTCTAAAACAAGATATTCACTGAAGAACGTGTAAAAATTAGCGGAAAAATACCGTTTTCTTAACGGTTTATATGTAATAAAGATGGAAATTAGGGTGACTGTATTCGAAGTTAAAAAGGACCAAAATATTATTAATATAGAACAAATAAAAAAATATATTTATATTTAGGAGAAATTTGTCTTGAAAACTCGATAAGTGCCTTTTTAAATTTTTGCAAAATAAAATTGTTATTGAGTAAAAACTAAAATGTTGCTATATAATCCGATGTAATTTAAGTTATCGATTTTTATAGTCGCTGATTCTCATAGTTGGATATGCCAGCTCTCCGTTTCTGAACACCATCTCGACTTCATATAGATGTATTGGTGGTTGCAGATCGTACATAATGTCAATGAAAGTGGATGATTTGTGGAATATTTTGTTAAAAATGAAATGACTGTTACCAGCTAATTCCTATGTTGGTCATCTCGAACCGCCAATAGTTCCTGTCTAAAAATCAAAATGCGGTAACTTGTTGACATATGAAGCCGAAAATTGATTTGATTCGACATCACTAACGCAAAAGAAATAACTCGAAAGAAATTTTATGTTAAAATATATGAATTACATGATTAATAATTAAAATGTATTTCTACGCTTTCAACATACTTGATCGCGCGTAAAGTTCATTGGTAATTTCTAAATATTGTAAATCAAATGGAGTAAAGGCAACTTTTCGATTCCGACTCAAAAACAAATTCAGATAATAATCGAGTCCCAATGATAACATATATATACTTAAACATTCAAATTATTTAAATGATAATAAAATAAATAGTTGACAAAATATAACATATACGGTAAATGTGCAAGTGAGCCCAGGCGTCGTAATTTTCACAAATCCTTTCGAATAAAATGTATTTTCAGCGGTAACGTTAACTCAGGAATCTAAGTACTAGAGTATTTCATTTTAGATTCCTGCGTAAATACATCAAATTCTCAACCAAAGTTAACCTGAACAACCCCAGCAGACGGAATAAGATAGTCAAGTCCCAGTTATAAAACAAATGATTTAAATGACATTTGTTTTTTATCAAGATAAAACGCCTCAATACTAAATAATTCGCTAACTCGTGTATTGGTTTATAATTATGTTATAAATAAATTCCTCCCAACAAAAGTGACCGCGTAACGTAGCGGTTAGCATGTTCGGCCTTGAAGCGGGAGACTAGAGTTCGATTCCCACTTTGGGCAGATAAAAATTTTTATAAGAAAAATATAATACTTTTTGTCTTATAAATAGCCGATATCAGTGGTGCAATTGTCATTTAACACCGCTGCAATAAACTCTTTTAAAATGTTGGGACTTAAAATGAATTCAAAAGCAATGCATTTAAAACTATTCACCTATGCGTTCTGAAACACTAAGAAATGATTAAATCGTGTGTATGATGTTTTACGTCGCTTTTAACAATATTTCAGTCACTGCACGCTGAAGAAAATGTAGATAACACAGGATCTTATTTCTGCTTTGAAAGTAGAATTGGACTCTCAATATAGTTATCATTGTTAGGTAATTGTGATTTTGATATGAACTGTATATGTGTTAATTGCATTAAAAAAAAAACACGGCTGAAAATCCATTGTAAACCAGGAGGTGTGCTAAGCAGAAACTATCCAGATAGCAGATGCGCATGTGTATGCCAACTTTTAGTATATCGATAGACCATCATACTGTGTGTACAGTATTTTGCTTTACTCCTTTGTCATTTAATATATGGATATAAAGTGCTAACTAACAAAGTGCTAGTGTAAAGTGTTCAAGTTATACTTTTGGGATCGGTAAATCCATGTCCAAATGTTATCTGCAGTTAGCCCCTTGCTCTGAGCACTTGCAGTGCTTTGATTATTAGACTGTCGCACTTTTGTGTTTATTTTTTCTGTGTCAATGTTTCAAAAGTATACTAGTGAAGGTTTTTACACCATCAGGTAGGGAAAGGAAATCGGACAGGTCAATGTTATATACATCTTCTCTGAACCTCCTTCTAAGCACAACACAAGCCTTTGCATTTCGTATGTTTGTATATATGCTTTTTTACATTTTTAACTTTTTAATTTAATGAGAGCTCTTCGATTCACTTCCTGGTGTCGTCTAAAAATCAAAATAGTATTATTGTGTCATTTAGTCATTTTTGTATGATATTTTAATTAATAAAAAAAATTACGCTTGACCCTTTTCCGCACAAGATCATTCTACAGCAATCTGGGAACCTTCCCTATGTTAGGGCAAAATAAATACATTTGAGAACTTGGAAGGAAAAGTAGAAGTGACTTGCTGGATGCATCACATGACTTACATCCTAATTGGTCACTCTCGATTCCTCGAGCTAGGCCATAAAAGCGGATTGAAATCTCGTCAAATGGGTAAGCTTGTAATATAGCAACAATAGCATTTACTTATCTATGGTAGAGTGGTTGACCTTTTCATAAATTTAAGCAACGTTCATCGCGGTTAGTATCTGGATGGGGGAGAAGAAGTGGTTAAAAGGAAAAGGTTAACGCACGCACAGACGCACGGACGCAGGTGACCCGCGATGGCTTAACTCCGGTACACGTTACACTTTCATCAATTATCCCATAGGATATAGACGGACACTTGACAAAGGAATACAATACATTTCATAAAGATTACAACTTTCCATAAAGGTCAGGCTTATATTCAACTAAAATATGCAACACACTTCCGGAGAAGCAATTGTGTTTGGTTGATACCCGGTTACATAAAGATTACAACTTTTCATAAAGTTCATATTTATGTGTAATAAAAAGATGCAACACACTTCCGTAGTTCATCAATGAAGGGGATGTAATCCACCTGCATTGTATGACGTATCGACTCTACGTATCTATGTGCCATCATTTCTATGTGTCATCATTTCCTGTTTCAACCGGATATCCGCCTTCATCTAGGAACTGCTCGGTAATTTAATGTCACCCTGTAACGATAGATTTATTGCAATCAAAATTAAAATTCTGTCTGATTGAAATGTCTTTTCCAACCAAGGAATTTAATAGGGAATCCCTGTAACCAATATATGTACTCAGATATCCTCAAATCGCGAAAAATAAAGAGAAACCAAACGTCAAACTGTACGACAGGGAAGCCAATTACCTCAACAATAGAAAGGGATACCACTAAGGCGTGTTTTAACCAAGAATAAATATAAATCCTTTAAATAGAAATACAACAAAATTGGAACCACATGATACGTATATCATAAAAAGCTGTACTATAAATACATTTTGAAATAGGGAATCCCTGTTTCGAAACAAAAATAGAAAACAACTCATGGCCTCACCCTTTTGTTCTTCACCAATGGTTAGGAACAAGACGGCCAAAAGAGTCCGTGTTGGGAGCAACACATGTCCGAAATGTGAGAACACAATAACTGTCAAACAAAGTCATAGCATGCGGTGTCTGTGCACTAAACTACTGCATCAAATGCACCAATATTTCGCCTACACTAGCAGAAGCTCTTAAAGAAGATACTAGTCAAAATGTCAAGAGGCCGGGCAATGGCTGCAAACAAAACTTCCCGTGCATGACAAGCCTGTCACAGCAACTTCCCGTGCATGGAAGAAACAACAAATATTAGGATAACAAAAGTAGAAGATAAAGAGTTAAAATTAGACGAACAGATAGATTGTAAAATCGAAACAAATATTGCAACCATAAAACCCAACCTGATCGAAAAAATAAGAAATAAAATAAAGTCGACACTCCAACAATATGTAAGACATGAAGTGAGAGAAGTAGAACGCCAAACAATTCGTGAACTAAATGTAGTAGTTTTCAACTTCGAAGAAAATAGCAGCTTAACAAGCCAAACAAGACAATCGCATGATATTTCATGATATAAATCACTATACAGTTATATCGGTGTAGACGAAATTGATATAAATGTTACCTTCAGAATAAGCAAACCAAGAGAGGGCAAGACACGACCCCCAAAAGTAGTCTTGAACAATAAAAAACAC
Organism: Serripes groenlandicus; assembly: GCA_031761405.1. Classification (NCBI taxonomy): domain Eukaryota; kingdom Metazoa; phylum Mollusca; class Bivalvia; order Cardiida; family Cardiidae; genus Serripes; species Serripes groenlandicus. The sequence continues at coordinate 8,313,401 of JASEVX010000010.1, forward strand.
AGAAAAACATTATTGGAAAAAGCCCATCTGATTAAAAGTCTGCCCAAGACCAATGAATTCAAGAATTGTATTATCACCAAGGACCTATAACCAAGACAAAGAGAAGAGAACAAACATAGAAGGCTACAACGCTATAAAGACAAACAAAAAAATAATGCAGGAAATCAAGTCGATAATGATACTATAACCGACAAAGATGAAGCCGATCGTACAATGCAAGAAGATGACGCCTCAAGTAAATGCCAAATGGACTCACAACATCCTAAATCACAAAATCTGCTGACGTCATTAAAATACTACAGTGGAAGTCAAGAGTCATTAAATAGTGACGATTGTGTAGCAACCGAGGACCTTCGTGAAACAATTATCGGGGGCATGTTGACTCAAAATAACAGAACACTAAACTGCTCTGGACTTGACATAGAAAAACCATAGTATGAGTGTTTTATTTTTAAAAAATATGTAAATACTTCTAATCTCAGTGTCATGTACACTAACGCTGATTGTTTATTAAATAAACTGAGCGAGCTCAAATCACTAATTAAGGATAAACAGTATGATATTATAGCAATAACTGAAATTTTCCCGAAATATAAAAATAACGTTGAATACGATTCTGTCGAGTGGTGCATCCAGGGTTATAATATGGATTTTTGTTCAGATAAAGGACGAACAGAGAGAGGATGTTTAATCTACACAAACAGCAATTTAAAGACTTTCCTTTTGGACAACATTAAAAACAATCTCATTGAAACAGTGTGAAAACAAGAAACATATCTTGTTTTCTTGTACTTACCGTAGTCCAAACGCAAGTGACAAAGCATTGCTAAAGGAACTCGAAAAAGCATTTATAACAAACAGTTCAAATAATATACATTTTAATCTTAAAATTCACGTTGGCGACTTTAAAGAAATAAACTGGGACAAAGAAACTACAATAATGAGTGCAGATCACCTGTCAACGCTGTTTTTTTGAAAAAGTAAGATAATCATATCAATACCAACATGTTCAAAAACCGACTAGATTCAGAGGTGATGCTACACCAAATGTTCTAGATTTAATATTTATAAATGAAGCAGGAATAATTGGTGATATAACCCATAATGCACCACTTGTAAACAGTGACCATGAGGTCCTAGAGTTTGAAATCATCAATGTAAATAATGTCCAAACATGTAGCGATACACAATTATCATATTGGAAGGGTGATTACATAGCAATTAACAATGAACTATCAAACGTCAACTGGAATCAATTGTTGATCCATGAAGATGTCAATGAAACCTTCAGTAGTTTTGCCGATAAACTATCAAATATAACCAGAAAACACATAGCAGTGTGCAACTCTATCCACAGGAAATTTGACATCCCATGGATGGACAAACAAACTCTTCAGGCAGTCAAAAGAAAAAGAACCTCATGGAAGAAATTCAAATACAATTTAAACCCAGTGGCAAAGGGAAATTATGAGAAGGCCAAAACCGAAGCTAGTTATAAAATCAGGAAAGCCAAAATTAATTACGAGAAATCTATAGCCAAGAAAATGAAAACTTACTCAAATAAAATCTGGAAATTTGTCCAATTGAAAACTAAAATTAAAGAAAAAATACAATCAATTACTGACGAAGAATGAAACATCCATACAGATACTAATACAAAGGCAGAAATGCTTAATAAATTTTTTGAAAGCGTTTTCATAAAAAGGAAAAGACGAAAGATCCACGAGAACACTAGAAACCGTAATCTTTAGTGAAACTTTTTCCTATTATTTTTATTTTTTATTTTTTATAACGGGTATCTCATTTGCATATTAATGTTATTCATTCCGTAAAAGGGGGTTATTTACGGAATGAATTGCATACTTGTGGGGTGCATCCCACAAAAAAACATTAAAGGAAATAACCCCACAAGTACTCTCCCATGAATTCGTCCGTCCGTCTGTCTGTCCGTCACACTTTTTCGTCACGTTTTCAAATAACTTTTTTTCGACTTAAAGGATTGGATTGAAACTTCTGATAAATGTTTATATCAATCTTTGTGATGGATTAACAAAAGGGAGATAATCCAAATATGTTTATATCAGAGTTATTGCCCCTTTTCTGTCCAAAATTAAAATTTCCTGACAAGGCCCCGGCAGGTGACACACGTGCTCCGGGGAGCACTCCATTCTAGTTAACACTCTATATGCAACTCTTTTCATCTAATCTCCATGAAACTTATTCAGTTTATTTATCTATGCATATGTTTGAATATTGGTCATATCAGCTAAAACACTTGGTCACTAGGTCAACCTGACGGAAAATCCGACTAAGAATAAGGTCTTAGGCTAGCCAAATTTTAGAAAAATCTTGTTAACACTCTTGGGACCACATTTTTTAACTTGAGCAGCTTGACATTTGCCAATATGTTTTTCTTGATCATATTTAGGCCATGTTCGAATATGGGTCCTTTCGGGACAAAAGCACATATTGATTAGCAAATCATCGTACACGTTTCATGTCTATTAAAGTCATCCAAATCGTACGTTGCGTGTATAACTGACTTTTCGAGAGCAATGCTGGTGGAGCATAAATACAGATCATACTGCATATTAACACAGAGGTTATTAAGTCTTAACCATATAATAAAGTATGCATCATTTGTTTACCAATTGAACACATATACTGTTTTGTATGTATGTTTATTAGACCATTTAACCCTTTCCCAGCAGTAGACGACTTTTGAAAAGATTGTGGCCAAAGGCTCAGGATGAGCAACTTCCCCTTTGGTCACAATGTTTTCAACTTGATTTAACAATAAAACTATCTTTTATGGAGATTTTTCAGGTTTTTGTAACCATGTTTTCAAAGCCGTCTGCTGCAAATTTGATGTATGTTAGGGAAATGGTTAACTGTATACTGGAATGCTTGTCCGTCCATGTTTCACTCAAGAATATAATATCATGTTTATTCAACAATGAAGTAAAGTCAGGAGAATTTCATTTGTCAGAAAGAAATCCTGCGATATACCAACTAATGCCCTTTAGAACACTTCCGCCTGCATTATATACATTACTTCCGTTAGTTGGTTCCCTGTACAACTGACCATTTATAACAAGTTTATCTATTGTAATGTAGGCTTCCCTTTTTTGTTTTCTCACTTCAGGCATTATAGGTACAAGTCTTTTTCTCACCTCCATATTTCCCTTGGGAACTGCTGTCTAATTCCATAGGGATCATGCAGACTAGTTGCTTTCGATCGGACTTCTTCCCTCTCGGGGTAATATACGAACTTGGCGACTATAGGGCGGTCTTGATAGTGTGTAATCTCCCTAAACGATGGGCTCGGTGTAACCTGGTTGTATCCTTGGCACATGTGATTTCTAATTTCTCATCATTTAACTCTAAGACCTTTCTAACGCAATCATCGACCTTTTCAGCGTTATGTTCAGATTTATGTTATTATCGCGTGAATTTTAATAAAATGTGCTATTTGGTAACAATGGTGATGACATACGGTTTTATATTTTAGGTGTAAAATACGTCACACCTTTGTGAATATTGTGAGGAAAGGAAAAGATTACTCATGGGCAATTTCTCTTTTCATAACAATGTTAGTCAAAAGCATCTTTAAATCTGTTTATATCTAATTAAAGAGTTTTACTGTGAACATTTTCGAAGCAGACTATTCTAAAAACGTGATCGCACATAATCTGTCCAGCTTGGCACGTTAATCTGCAAATACTATGTCCTTTGGTGATCGCTTCTCAGTTCGTTTCTGTTAAGTGCTCCTTTGTAGGTATCATATGCATTTAGCATATTTTGCATTATTTGAATTGTTCTAGTATCGTGGATGTCTTTCTTTTTCATTGTTATTTGTATATGTATATATGCTCTTCATTAATATGGGGTAAATAAAGGATAGATAAAAATTGTTCGCCAATTAGTGACGCAAGGTTTAAAGCCGATTTTCATGACTGTGCAGGTATGTCTTTTTCGGCACGTGTAATAGTTACGATACGTTTGTATTTCGCAGAAAACTGCTCAAATGCATAAGGCTCTGGATCTGGTTTACATTGTCAAGAGCGTATAGAACAAAACAAACGTTTGTCTAAAATTTAGAGAAAGCGATGTACACAATAAACGCCAAAACCGCCATGGCAACTGCATACATAAATCCACTCCTTTTTTCTTCCGGTAAATTACACTGTCGGGTGTCTAGTGAATAGTCCATACGATACGCTGTCGTCATGATAGCATCTCTGGCTCCCTTCCAGGCTCCATGGCCCATTAATCTGTATTGATATGCAGTGCAAGGACCGAAAAAGCATTCGTACGCCAGTTTTGGATCTGTCAACATGAGTTTTCCTGAAATAAATTCATCTCAAAACATGAAAACCAATGATATGATATAATGTATTACGATAGCATTGTATTGATATATTTCGCACGTTTGAGCTTACCATATGATACATTCTGTGTCAGGAAATCTGTTCATAAAAGTTAATTCAGAATCCTTTCGAATAACTTACTAAAGATACATGTTTAAATGTACACACTTCCAAATAAATAATGGCCAGATAATACAGTATTTGCTTAAGACACTCACATTCTGAAATATGTAAATTGATCATGATCAAACAAATGTATTTTAATATGTAGAACTTTCATCAGTCATCTCATACACTATGGAAAGACACTTGTCAAATAATATTTAATTTTGAGTAAAATATTACAATTTTCCATAAAGGCAAGGCTTATGTTTATCTAGTAAAATAACCAAAGATGCAACACACTTCCGGAGAAGCAATTAAACATACTTATGTTTGGTTGACACCCTGTATCATAAAGTTTACAACTTTCCGAAAAGTTCAGGATTATGTTTAACCAAAAGATGCAACTCACTTCCGTAGAAGCCATTAAACATACCTATGTTTGGTTTACACCCAGCAAGTACTGCAAGCTCATCCATGAAGGGGATGTAATCCACCTGAATTGTATGACGTGTCGACTCTACGTATCTTTGTGACAGCATTTCCTGTTTCAACCGGATATCCGCCTTCATCTCGGAACTACTCGGTAATTTAATGTCACCCTGTAAAGAGAGGGTTTTAGATGACAGAGACATTCTGCATTGAATTCAACATTGGCCGAGATATTACTTCAATAAACATTGCGACCAACTTAGTACGAATAGCTGGAGTTCGAGTGCAGACAACGCTTAGTCGTACATCTGGTGCGAAAAAAGCAATGACAATCGAGATTGAGATGTCATGCCCATTCAGTATTGTAACAACATTTGGTGGCCATTGAATTGGGATTGTATGAGTTACAGAGCGGACACTGTGTGAAGATGCTGATTGCCAGCTGTGAGTAAGTCCATTTATACAACACATCAGTGGTAGAAAGACGCCGATAATTATCATTTTTACAACCATATTATTTCATAAATCGATTTAAGATTAAGAGAGAATGAACCCAACTGCTATGATATATCATAGCATGAGTGGTTTCTCGGGTTTAGATGAAATAAGTAGATGAGAAATAGTGCCCGAGTCCACGTGCTATATGCAATATATACACCAGTTAAATACCATCATGCGGAGGAGCTTCGAACCGGAAATCGACCATCTTTATTTTTTGAAAGCAGTTATAACTCTAATGTTACCTTAAACACTCGCACTGCAAGTCTACACTGCATTTCGCTCAGCGGCATGATGGAACCTAACGGCTGGAAACATCCTATGATAGCCAGAGTAGACCTACCCAGGTCCGGAGGAAACATGTACTGGTACAGGTTCACCTTGTTATCCTTGACAACTGTGATGGATTCGTCCAAAAACGGGAACCCAAAAATGTATCCAGTCGCTGTCAACAAAGCATCAATTTGTTCACGTGATCCGTCGTCAAATATAACCTCCGTTTCCGTAAATTCCCGAATGTTGGGTTTGACGATGACGTTACCGGAAACAATGCGATTCGAAAGTTCATCATTCATTGTTGGATGCTGGGATAGTGGTCCGTGGTTTGGTTCTAGGCAAAACTTCTTGTGGTCGAAGCGGTTGTTCAGTTTCTTTTTAAGGAGGTTGATGGCGCCTGGATAGTTATTGGTAAAGAATAGGTTATATCGATTGTTGATGACGATGTCCCCTGGTGTGCCCTTTTCGTCAAGGCGGTTGAATATCCATGCTCCTCGCCTTGTACTCAGATAGACCTGTTATAACGCGATGGATATGGATTTAAATAAGAATACATCGAGGGCTTGGCGTGAAACGGTTGTAACTTAAAACCTATTTTGAAAACCCTGGTTTAGGGGCAATTTTGACCCTTTTGTAAACAATGCAAATTTAGGTGCCATTGCTCAGAACGAGCAATGGCACCTAAATTTACATTGTTTACCAAGAAAAGTGATTTAACGCTTATAAAGACTTTATGGCGAAGTGATTAACCTTGGTAAAAAAATACAAATTTGAGTTACAACCGTTTCACGCCAAGCCCTCGACATGCACGCTTATATTTCTTATAAATATATTAGGATATCATTATATCCTTGGCTTTATGCAGTACGGTTGCAACTACATTTGATTACAAATGTGCTATTTTTCTTTCAATGTGTTGTTGAGAATTGACATTATTCCTTAGTAAGATTCTATCGTTTCTTGTGAATCACGTTATACCTAGATGAAAAGGGTTCTTAACGATTGTCCACATGTAAACGCATTCTTACGCATCTGATTTAACCTCGCCAGCATTCAGTGTCCGTCTATGTTTTGAATTGACATATATTTAACTTCGGGGACCGTACTTGTCGATCATTTAGATTGATGACAAAGCTCAATTTTGGGGAATATTCTAAATTTAGAAATAACGAAAGTTCTGATTTGCATATTAATGATATGCAGCATTCACGAAACAGGGGATGCAACCAGACCCCTTTTTGTCTGGCTTGGTTCCTTTAATAACCCTAACCCAAAGGGCATATTCGATAAATTCGACATTGCTTGCTTAAATATCAAAGTAACTATAATGACAATTCATATAAATGTAGATACAGTTCAGACAGAGCATCATCCTTAGAGTCTTATCTGGTAGATACAGTTCAGACAGAGCATCCTTAGAGTCTTATCTGGCTATGAACGTTTCGTCAATAAGTCATAGAAGATTTTAAAAATGATCTGTAAAGCAGGCAAGTTTTAGTCCACGCATTAAGTTAGGGGGTTTCTCTGCTCATTTACTTTAAAAAAAACACTATACACGGCTTTGAACCAGGTATGCGAAAAATACTCGCAACCAAATTGTATCTACATTTGTGCTCCTTTATATAATATCTTAGCACATCACTTATCCGTGTGTGTATATATATATAAGACCCTGTCAACGTCTCCGTGATGTAGTGGGTAGGGAGCCTTTGATAATAGGAGTATCGGCTTCCACCTTTGAAGCACAGGCTTGCTTTGAAAACAATAAGACAGATGCATCTGTGTCTGGATAAAAAAGAAATACCGGTGTTACTGGTCATTGTTCACAGGAAATTCCGTGATATACCTGAACTACTGTTGAAAGCGGCGAGAAACAACATTCAAACAAAGCAAGACCTCGTTGAAATTCAAGGAGCATGATACAACATGTAGGAATTTATTACAATAGGAGTATAAACATAACTGACATGGCATATTTGTGTTTGTTTGCTTGTTAAACATGGATATAACGGATGCCCTCCTTTGGCGCTCAGGGTAAAGGTGTTAGCTTTACGACTGTCTGGCTGGTGTCAGGATAAATGGACAAGAAGTACTGGTAGGCTACCTCAGAAAACGCCGTGATATAACTGAAACATTGTTGAAAGCGGCGTAAAACACCAAACAATCAATCAATCAATCAATTTTTGTTGTATGGTGGTTTACGACGCTCTGCTTTTAAAAAATATATTCAGTTATATAAAGGCGTTTCCAGGTTATGTTGCCAGTACTCCTGGTCCATTTAGCCTGATTATCGGAGTGATACCAGCTATTTATTCGTAATACTTAACCCACAATCCTAACCGCCAATGGGGGTAGTCCATTACTATCAGTTTTAAGGTATGTGTATGACCCGGTCGGTTATTGAGCCCGCAAACCCCAGACGACGTGGATGCTGCACTACTTCACCACATAGGCGGTCGATAACATAGGTGCACAGACAAATATTCATCTACATTAGTTATGTGCATCAAATGTTAGGTGTGACAGTCATTTACCTGCGATGCGATCCTACTTAGTTCAACAGTGAGATCCCCACCCGAGTTACCAATACCCACAACGACAACTCGCTTGTCTTCGTACCCACGGTAATCCTTGTAATCGTGGGAATGGACTATCTTTCCTGTATAGGAAGATATAGAATATTTAGTTAAAATTATTTAACGCTTTTCCACATACGACTTTGAATGCATATAGGCTCATTTATTGAAAATCTCTCTAAATGAAATTGATATTTTTTTAAAGATTTTCAAAACATTTTGACAGAAGAAGAAATAGCTCATTGTGAGCAATTGCCCTTCTTGCCAGGCTGTTTTCAGGGGCGTAGCGCCCTTTAGGCACTGTAAGCATGTGCCTACACATTTTGTCCAAAGATGCCACAAAATGCAGCTGCGGCGATAGACATCTGCGTAATGTATCGACCAGATCAGCCTGCGCTGTCCGCGCAGACTGATCCGGCCGACACATTCCGTCTTAGGGGGATAGATGTATAGAGTAGTTATTCCTGAAACAGAAAATCCACAGGAGGCGAAAAGTGTCTATCCGGGTAGGCCTGTGTGGCATGCTTAGGCTGATCCGGGTCGATACTTTACGCAGAGTCCACACTGTTGATTTTCTCACGGGACGGCCTACACATTGATTATTGCAAAGCTACACCTCTGGTTTTAATAAGTCGTCGACTGCTGATGCTTCAAAGTACGTCTGATGATACGGGTTGCTGTTCGGACGACATCTTTTCAATGACCCCGTGGTACATTCGTTAACACACTGGGATGCCAATCCAGAGGTCAGGGGTTGGAATTCCGTACCATCTTCTTAAATTTGAGGTGCTGCTCGCTCAACTAGAGGTCAAATATAATGTTTAAAAAGAAAAGGGCCTCGCTCGTATTAATGATTAACAAAGAACATGTAAAAGCGCAAATGGGTATTTTCTGAAATAACTAGGGTATCGCACACGGACTACCTTGCATATATCGGTATATGTATTTTCTGAAATTATCTGCACCTGTCAGATTCTTGGTGTATATTTAGAAGTGATCGGTTGTTATATAAGATTAAAGAGTACCAGAAAGTGTCCTCCATTTATTTCAATAAGCTGTAAAATTCATACAATGCCCTCTATTTGCAACATGTCGTTGGTTAATAAACTAGGTCAAAAGATAGGTTAGTTAAACAGCTTACAATCACCTTTAAACTTGTCCATCCCTTGGAAATTGGGCATTTTCTTCTCCGCATGGTGTCCCGTACAAATAAGCACGCCGTCGAAGATGCGGGTTTCTGTTTTGTTCGATTTGATATTCCTTGTTGTGAGAACCCATTGTCCTGTCTTGTCATAGTCATCTACCTTCGTTACGCTCTGGACCTGTTGAAATATTACCAAACCATTATTATTCTACTAAATAAAGAAGATTTCATTCATTCAGTTGGAGAAAACAAACAAACATTTCTGTGTTACTTATATATTAATAACAATGCAAACATTAAATGGTCTTCCCCGTACACATATCAACCTACTACCTAATGCTATCATCCTGATTGAAAGCATCAAATGTCACAAAAAAGGAAACTTAGGTCCGATTGAAATATCGCAGAACTTTGTGAGAGGTTTAGAATTTACAAATCACTAGCAAATTTCTACAATTCACAATGTTCTGCTATTATTTCTTTACTTTCAAACTTCTGTTGTGACTTTAAGGAATAAAGCCTATATCAAGGTGATATACACTACACATATGGAAGACACTGCATGTGTGCAACATATTATAAAAAGCCGGGGAATGGCCTTGTCTAAGTTGATAGAACTTGTGGCCAGACCCTTTTTTACTATTGTATGTTTGTAATTTGAACATGTATATTGGCAAAAAATATGTTTAAAGTAAAGTAAACTGTTTGCATAGTTCTGCTATTTAATTAGACTGTTCCTCGCATAGTTTACACTTAAATACTTTTTACTATTGTATCACGCATAGTTCGGTTCCGGGAGCTTTATTTGTCATTATTGAATTGGGGTACAGTGTGTTTAAACCCTTTCCCTCTGAATTGATAGCTATTGAAAACATTGTGACAAAAGGAAAAAATGCTCATAATGAGCCTTTTCGCCTTTTCCACAATGTTTTCAACTATACAATTCGACAATTATACTTATTTATAGGGATGTTTAGATCACCTGAGCCGAAGGCTCAAGATGATCTATTCTGAGCACTCTTTGTCCATCGTACGTCGTTGTTAACCTTTAGCAACTGGGGGTCCAGTTTCAAAATTGTTCAAAGATATAATTATATAGGAAACTTTGGCTACTTCGGCATCAGAAAGGGAGAAAAATGCCATAACTTAAATATTCTTCTTCTCTGAACCCGTTTGTCTCATTTCAAGACAATTTGGTAGAATTGTTCCATAACTGACCCTCTACAAAATTGCTTCAAGCCATATTGATTAGTTAAATAAAACCGCCAGACGGCATCAGGAAAGGGGCATAATGACACAACTTAAAATTCCGTTCTTATTAAAGTTTTCGTCTGATTTCAAGATAGTTTAGCAGAAATGTTCCTTTAGTAAGACTGTACGTAATATGTTCAAGCCACATTGAAGATGCCAGGCGGCATCAGGAAAGGGGTAAACGAACTTTTAGCTTCAAACATCTCCTCTTAAACCCTTGGACCAATATCAACACATCTTCAAAGAAATGTTCCTGTGGTGGTCATCTATGAAATTGTTCAAAGATTTACTGTATTATTACAAATGTCCTTTACGGATAGGATAATTTTCAGTTCGTTACCACTCTTGATCACATTTTCACCGTTATAAGCAGTAGTATTTGCGACTATACTATAACCCAGGTGATCGATTTAGTGCCATATTGGCCCTCTTGTGTTCTATGTTTGCCTACATGTGTTCAGATGTGCTGCTACAGATTTGTTTCATGTGGGGAGAGGGTTAAAGTACTGTAAGATCTTTCATGACTTCAATTTAACCCTTAACTTTTATTATGCAGGAATAACACTAACAATCCACTGGTGGGAATATTCATAACGTTTCGACTACACTTTGTTTAAGATCAATTTTATTTCACATGTTAACCCTTTCCCACATACAAACAATCTGAAGCAGACGACTTAGAAAACATCAAACCAAATATGTAGACAATACCTCTTAATGAAAATGTAATTCTTGAATGGAGTTGAAAACATTGCGGAAATAGGAGAAATAGCGCATGATGAGCAATTTAGCCTTTTACTATATTTTGTTAACAATTTGTCTTCAGCAGAGGCGTCAGAAAGCGTCTGTATGTGGACAAGGGTTACATGTGTAATATTAATGTACGGACGATATGTATATTTGTAATGTTAATGTACGAACGATATGTCTATTTGTTATGTTAATGTACGAACGATATGTATATTTGTAATGTACGAACGATATGTATATTTGTAATGTTAATGTACGAACGATATGTATATTTGTAATGTTAATGTACGAACGATATGTATATTTGTAATGTTAATGTACGAACGATATGTATATTTGTAATGTTAATGTACCAACGATATGTCTATTTGTTATGTTAATGTACGAACGATATGTATATTTGTAATGTTAATGTACGAACGATATGTCTATTTGTAATGTTAATGTACGAACGATATGTATATTTGTAATGTTAATGTACGAACGATATGTATATTTGTAATGTTAATGTACGGACGATATGTATATTTTTAATGTTAATGTACGAACGATATGTCTATTTGTAATGTTAATGTACGGACGATATGTATATTTGTAATGTTAATGTACGAACGATATGTATATTTGTAATGTTAATGTACGGACGATATGTATATTTGTAATGTTAATGTACGAACGATATGTCTATTTGTAATGTTAATGTACGGACGATATGTATATTTGTAATGTTAATGTACGAACGATATGTCTATTTGTTATGTTAATGTACGAACGATATGTATATTTGTAATGTACGAACGATATGTATATTTGTAATGTTAATGTACGAACGATATGTATATTTGTAATGTTAATGTACGAACGATATGTATATTTGTAATGTTAATGTACCAACGATATGTATATTTGTAATGTTAATGTACCAACGATATGTCTATTTGTTATGTTAATGTACGAACGATATGTATATTTGTAATGTACGAACGATATGTATATTTGTAATGTTAATGTACGAACGATATGTATATTTGTAATGTTAATGTACGAACGATATATATATTTGTAATGTTAATGTACGAACGATATGTATATTTGTAATGTTAATGTACCAACGATATGTCTATTTGTTATGTTAATGTACGAACGATATGTATATTTGTAATGTACGAACGATATGTATATTTGTAATGTTAATGTACGAACGATATGTATATTTGTAATGTTAATGTACGAACGATATGTATATTTGTAATGTTAATGTACGAACGATATGTATATTTGTAATGTTAATGTACGAACGATATGTATATTTGTAATGTTAATGTACGAACGATATGTATATTTGTAATGTTAATGTACGAACGATATGTCTATTTGTTATGTTAATGTACGAACGATATGTATATTTGTAATGTTAATGTACGAACGATATGTCTATTTGTAATGTTAATGTACGAACGATATGTATATTTGTAATGTTAATGTACGAACGATATGTATATTTGTAATGTTAATGTACGGACGATATGTATATTTGTAATGTTAATGTACGAACGATATGTCTATTTGTAATGTTAATGTACGGACGATATGTATATTTGTAATGTTAATGTACGAACGATATGTCTATTTGTTATGTTAATGTACGAACGATATGTATATTTGTAATGTACGAACGATATGTATATTTGTAATGTTAATGTACGAACGATATGTATATTTGTAATGTTAATGTACCAACGATATGTCTATTTGTTATGTTAATGTACGAACGATATGTATATTTGTAATGTACGAACGATATGTATATTTGTAATGTTAATGTACGAACGATATGTATATTTGTAATGTTAATGTACGAACGATATATATATTTGTAATGTTAATGTACGAACGATATGTATATTTGTAATGTTAATGTACCAACGATATGTCTATTTGTTATGTTAATGTACGAACGATATGTATATTTGTAATGTACGAACGATATGTATATTTGTAATGTTAATGTACGAACGATATGTATATTTGTAATGTTAATGTACGAACGATATGTATATTTGTAATGTTAATGTACGAACGATATGTATATTTGTAATGTTAATGTACGAACGATATGTCTATTTGTTATGTTAATGTACGAACGATATGTATATTTGTAATGTCCGAACGATATGTATATTTGTAATGTTAATGTACGAACGATATGTATATTTGTAATGTTAATGTACGAACGATATGTATATTTGTAATGTTAATGTACGAACGATATGTATATTTGTAATGTTAATGTACGAACGATATGTCTATTTGTTATGTTAATGTACGAACGATATGTATATTTGTAATGTACGAACGATATGTATATTTGTAATGTTAATGTACGAACGATATGTATATTTGTAATGTTAATGTACGAACGATATGTATATTTGTAATGTTAATGTACCAACGATATGTCTATTTGTTATGTTAATGTACGAACGATATGTATATTTGTAATGTTAATGTACGAACGATATGTCTATTTGTAATGTTAATGTACGAACGATATGTATATTTGTAATGTTAATGTACGAACGATATGTATATTTGTAATGTTAATGTACGGACGATATGTATATTTGTAATGTTAATGTACGAACGATATGTCTATTTGTAATGTTAATGTACGGACGATATGTATATTTGTAATGTTAATGTACGAACGATATGTATATTTGTAATGTTAATGTACGGACGATATGTATATTTGTAATGTTAATGTACGAACGATATGTCTATTTGTAATGTTAATGTACGGACGATATGTATATTTGTAATGTTAATGTACGAACGATATGTATATTTGTAATGTTAATGTACGAACGATATGTATATTTGTAATGTTATATACGAACGATATGTATATTTGTAATGTTAATGTACGAACGATATGTATATTTGTAATGTTAATGTACGAACGATATGTATATTTGTAAATTCGTAATATATCATAAAGTACGATCTAAATTTCACAATAAGTAAGAAGTGTTTATCGCTTGTTATTATCTCAAGTAATATAGACTTTATTTATCATTGCACTTTTGATACGGGAATTCTATCTCAAGTTATACTTACCCGGATGTTACATAAGAATATGTCTGCACGAGCTTGTTATTAGCAAGTTAAATCTCGAATCACGAGGGAAAACACTTTCCATATTAAACGTTCAATAGCAAATACATTGAATGTTATATAATCGAGAGAGAAGACTTCAGGAATTAAACGTTCTATCGTACATAAATAATATATGAGCGGTACAACGAGAAAACCAACATTGTGACCTCTGCGTAAAGTATCGACTCGGATCAGCCTAAGCATGCCGCGCAGGCTAACCCGGACATACAATGTTCGCCTCCTGTGGATTTTCTGTTTCAGGAATCATTACTCTATACCTCTATCCCCCCGAGACGGAATGTGTCGGCCCGGATTAGTCTGCGCGGACTGCGCAGGCTGATCTGGGTCGATACATTACGTGTGGTATAATAACTGATCACTAAGACAATATGTGTTTCTATGTGTTATTCGTACAGTATCTAAAACAGGTCTAAATCATGGTTGTAACCGAGCTACTCTAAATACAGGGACGTCCTGTATTTATACCGCATTCGGAGCCAGACATCGTGTATAAGAGTCCCCGGTCAACTAGGGTTAATTGCGAGCAGTCTACACCGCTGACACTAATTAATTGGGTACGTAATTCTACATGACAATTACTGTCGTTTAGAACATGGCAAGGTTCATGCGGGGAGGCGCGGTCTATAGATATATTTAACCCTTACTTGAACTGGCATTAACCAGGTCACGAAAGGGTTCAATATATTACATACGCAGAGGCCATTATGTTGGTTTTCTCGCGGGACGGCTCATATTACATATATGAGCGACAAGCATTCATTTAATTGTGTACATAAGTGGTAACTTATTTTCCCTAAAAGCATTAGACAAATCTCTTTCCTGACATTGCGCGTTAAATGTCACGCGTTTGACTCGTTTCCAATGTAATATATATACTCACAATCACTATAAATGTTATTTGATGGCTCCCATTGTAAGTTATAAAATGCAGACTTGACAAGTTTAACTTGACCTACATTGCTTTAACAACGCACTCACGTAACATGCTATCAATCTGTTATCAACACTTAACCTTTTCCCAAACAGTAACGTATTTTGACAAATATGCATCATTATGAATTAAGAATTTTGAAAACATTATAAAAAAGACCCGGCAAGGCCAGTATCACTTTACTGAACTGACTCGAATGTTCTTAGTAAGTTTGTTTGAGAAATGTGACACGGTTTTGAAATAATAGGCTGTAGCACAAGTATTTTTAAAACATGATGAGTCAATTTCATAACATATCATCTATAGGTTGCAGGTTGCAGGTTGCAGGAAACCTTCTGAGCAGGGGTGGCAGCGGTCTAGTTGAACTAGTGACTTTTACATTGTTATAACATTTAATATCATATCTGCAGCTGACGACTTTGAAAACATCTTGGCAAAATATGAAAACTCTTTGTACAATAGTTTGTGTTCAATTTGAGTTGAAAACATTGCTGCAAAAGGAAAAAAATCCTAATTATGAGCAATTGCTCCTTTTGATAAAATGTTTTCAAACGTCGGTTTTAAAAGTAGAGATTACATCACACACAACTAACAAAACGTGCCTACCCAAGGAGTTGTGAGACTAATTATGTTTATATAAAACACATACTTGCGTGTTTGTTTGTATTGTAATTAATTGTCATGTATATATAACACATACTTGCGTGTTTGTTTGTATTGTAATTAATGTTCATGTATATAAAACACATACTTGCGTGTTTGTTTGTATTGTAATTAATTGTCATGTATATAAAACACATACTTGCGTGTTTGTTTGTATTGTAATTAATTTTCATGTATATAAAACACATAATAGCGTGTTTGTTTGTATTGTAATTAATTGTCATGTATATAAAACACATACTTGCGTGTTTGTTTGTATTGTAATTAATTGTCATGTATATAAAACACATACTTGTGTGTGTGTGTGTGTTTGTATTGTAATTAATTGTCATGTACATAAACACATACTTGCGTGTTTGTTTGTATTGTAAATAATTGTCATGTATATAAAACACATACTTGCGTGTTTGTTTGTATTCTAATTAATTGTCATGTATATAAAACACATACTTGCGGGTTGGTTTGTATTGTAATTAATTGTCATGTATACAAAACACATACTTGCGTGTTAGTTTGTATTGTGACTAATTGTCATGTATACAAAAGACATACTTGCGTGTTTGTTTGTATTGTAACCAATTGTCATGTATAAATGCCACACAAGATTGTAAGGTGAAGAACACTTCCAAAATTGGTATATTTTCAATGGTCAGATTTAACATTTTGTCCAAAAATACAGACTTCCGTGGCATACGTGTAGTATTACAAAACTAGTTTTATTTCTGTGACCAGTGACAGTGACCAGTATGCTACTCTTACAGAGAATGTCTCTTAATAACACTTACCTCCGTGTTAAAGTTGATGTGTTTCCTTAAGTTAAACTTATCCACATACAGGTTGAAGTATTTATCCACGTATCTGTTATGCATGTAAATAGCATATTCTTTCGGTGCAGGAAAATCACTGTAACTCGTCATTTCCTTCGATGTATTGATTACCGTCGTTTTCATAACACAAGCTTGACCATCTTCTACTTCTGGAGTGTAGTGCCATAGTCCCCCTATATAGTCGGTTCTCTCGAAGCAAACGGGGTTCAAACCCTCGTCCAGACAGCACTTGATTGCGGGCAGGCCGCTTGCCCCTGCTCCAATTACTGCAATGTTTTTCTTCGACATCGTCTTTCTTTTAACTGCGTATCATTCAGCAATGATACTTTATCTGACAGTCGACTATGTTTAGAGTCCTGTTCAGTCATGCGCAGAGGTTTAAACGTACGTGGGGTGATCCACAAAGTAACTGGAATTTTCTTTTGGGTTATAGTCGATACATATTAATGAAATACATCCCATATATGTTTTTTCTCTAGTTAATATTAATATTTTGCTAATTGTGATAGGTGTAATGTTGCACAGTTGTCATGGACACGATTTGAGGCACAAGCGGGATTCTAAATACAGAGGACTATCGAAAACTCGAAATAGTAAGGGACATATACACATATGGGCCGGCCCACGAGAACACCAACATTGTGGACTCTGCGTAAAGTATCGACCAGGATCAGACTAAGCATGCCGTGCAGGCTATCCCGGACAGACACTTATCGCCACCGGTGGATTTTCTGTTTCAGGAATCAGTAATCTATACCTCTATCGCCCCTGAGACGGAATGTGTCGGTCCGGATTAGTCTGGGCGGACTGCGCAGGCTGATCTAGGTCGATACATTACACAGAGTCCATCCTATGTCGGTTTTCTAGTGGGACGGCTCATATTACTTCGAATAATGTTTGAATAATCCCTCGATGTACAGTGTATCCTCAATTAAATTATGTTTTTTCCAGCCGTGTTTATCATTTGTACTAAAATGCGTATTACGTAATGCAAACGAGATGACATCGTATAAAAGAAAACAGTGCAGTACCAGTTTTGAATGCTCGTCTAAGTCATAAGAACTGCAATTACGCCATTTTCATAAGACGGATCCGTTCCAGAAACTGGTTCGAATGAAAAGATACATTCGAAGTCATCGTGAGTCCACTGTGCTAATAGAATCTATGTCTCGATGGATATCAGCCCACCGTTAAATAGACATTTCCGGTAGCGGGAGGTCGCGGGTTCGATCCCCGTTCTGGTCATACCAAATATTTTAAACATTGTAGTAATGGATGCATGCCTTGGCGTTTAGGGTTGCGGGGTTAACATTACGACTGACTAGCTGGTATTAGGATAAATGGACCAGTTGTACTGGTAACTTACTCCGGACACGCCGTGATATAACTGATACATTATTTAAAGCAGCGTAAATCACCAAACAATCAATCAATCAATCGACATTTCGATTGTACCGGAGATGACCATGGTTTCCTTGGACTAGGGGACATTTAATAACCTAGAACTTTTGTTTAGTTTGTTTAATTGGGGTTTCAAGCCGTTTTCAACATTATTGTCACAAGGAGAGACGGACATGCAGCCAGTCCGGGCCTCGAACCCACGACCTCTCGCTTTCAGGGGCAGTACTCAACCGACTGAGCTAACCGGGCCGCTTACATGCACTCTCTCCAATTGTGTACAAGTTCGGAACGTGACGTACGCCCCTGCTTAACTGGAAATTCGTCCTCGAACTTCACAAATCCAGTTCCAAGGAGATCATAAATCACACTGCAATCGCAGTAAGACTGACCAAGCAGTGCTGCCCCGGTCCGTTATTGGGCGACAATGTCACAAGGAGAGACAAACATGCAGCCAGTCTGGGGTTCGAACCCGGGACCTTTTGCTTTCAGGGTAAGTACCCTACCGACTGCGCTAACCGGGGCGCTTACATGGACTCTCTCTAATTGTGTACAAGATCGGACCGCGACATTTTAGTTATATCACGGCGACATCTCACTTATTCATGTTTCCTGGATAAACAAACCAGTACTGGGCTAGGAGCACTTCCCCATGACAACCGCGCCGCGACTGGGGATTGAACCTGGGACGCCATGTTCCAAACCTAACTTAGAACTGGATACTCATCAAGCGATCAGTGTTTTAAAAATGTTCAGTCGCCTTGATATAACTGAAATACCATTGAATAGCATAAAGCCCCCGCCCCAAATCCCCCCCCCCCCTTTTCTATCAAACAGCCTTGAATTATAAATAGAATGTATAATTGTCACAAACACATGTGTATGTAAATAAGGATATTAACCCATGTGTTTGAATGGCGTCTTACTGCACGGACACCAACCATAGGAGCCGTTCCACGAGAAAACCAACATTGTAGACTCTGCGTAAAGTATCGACCCGGATCAGCCTAAGCATGCCGCGCAGGCTAACCCGAACAGACACTTTTCGCATTCTGTTGATTTTCTGTGTCAGGAGTCATTTCTCTATACCTCTTTACCCCTAAGACGGTATGTGTCAGCCCGGATTAGCCTGCGCAGAGTGCAGTGCGCAAGCCGGCCTGGATCGATACATTACGCAGAGTCAATAATGTTGGTTTTCTGGTGGAACGAATCATATTTATGTATTCTTGACAAGTGCGGACAACGATCTATTTACATATCCATACTCTTTGATCTTAGTTTACACTGCATATCAAAGGCTTCTCGGATTCTTCTTCGACTTATAAGTGTATATCCAGATTATATTGCGCGGCGAAGGCCCAGGATTATCTGGATTAATACTGGTCGCATTATTCCCTCAGGCCAGTGGATGTACAGCCACTCTATTGTACGCGGATGGAATAAGACCCCAACTCGCTTGACGCGACTCAGGTGCACACGTTCATACAATTTCAAATATCGTCAACACGTAACCCTTACCTTGCTTTACCATATCACTCACACAACCAATACACGACAGGCAATTTCGAAACTGTATCACCAAAAAAAGAGGAACATTGCTATAGAATAATATTTATTAATTTAACATTGTGGCAAAAGAAGAAATTTCTCACAACGACCAATGTCTCCTTTTCACACAAAGTTAACAATAGACGTGTTCTGCAGATACGCCAAAATGCGTTTCCAAGCGGCAAAGGTATACACCTTAAACATGATATCATCAAAATGAATACAGGTATCCTCTGTTTACCCTTATCCTGATCTACGCGACTTAAACGTGTTCTGTAATGCACGGCTTTTAACCATTTCCCACTTGAGACGGACATGAAGTAGACAGCTTTTGAAACCATTTTTGCCAAAGGAGAAAGTGCTCACTATGAGCAATTTCTAGTTTGCTTCAATGATTTCAGCTTTTATAAATAAGTGTACTATAGATACAAACTGCGTTTGCAATTGGTAAAGGGTATATACCTGTGTTACAGCAATAGGACTTTTTTTGCCACATTACAAATTTCAATGTCAAACAATACGCAAATACCATACATGCACAATCATATCTCTATTTACATAACAAACATTTTAAAGTAGAGCAGCGAAACTCAGTTGGTTACAACTAGCTCTATTAACGAAGGGGTCACGAGTTAGAACGTTTTCTATCAACCATAGGGCAGCGAGTTAGAACCCCGACTCGGCCATTCATTTATTCAGAGGATTAGCAAGAGGTGAAGGAACCTAGCATCGTTTCTCTTCCATCATTAGTACATTTATGTAGTCTACCAGTGGATATTTGGATTTTTTATGTCGTTTTCAACATTATTTTAATTTATATAATTTATATCAGAGCGACTGGGGGTTGAACCTTGGAAACCCGGTTCCAAATCCCCGACGCTTACCACTCGTCGTTTGCATTCATACTAGGGATCCAAATTCAGAAGTTTCTTAAAACATTCTTAGACTCATTGTCGAAGGGTGCAGAGCAAGATCACACTGCGCTTTGCAGACTGCTTCCCAAATATAACCGGTGACTTATACGCGTTTTCGCACTGGTTTATTTACCCTCTCAATGTTTTTTGGACTTTTTGTCTCTCCTGTGTTAACCCATTACTTCACACAGACGACATTTGACGCCTGCTGTTGCAGACGACTTTTGAAAACATTGCAATGAAAGGTGAAATTGCTCAAAACGAGCATTTTCACCTTTTATTGCAATATTTTCAACTCTTTATCAATATAAATTTTTCAGTTTTCTAGACAGCCAAAATTGTTCGTCTGATGATTGTAAAGCAGACGACCTTTGAAAAGTCGTGTGAAGTAATGGGTTAAAGAGAACTGTTATGTTTTTGCCTATATAATTTAAGTCGTCTGCTGGAAGTTTTGTCGTACGTGGGAAAGATTTAAATGTACGTGTTTATACAACTATAAGTGTTATACATGTACGACCAGTTGTTTTGTGTCAGACGACACGAAATCGATATGCCCGGTATACATATATACTATATATATTAATATATTAGTAGTTAACGTACAGACGCTACTTGAGACAATGGTAAAACTGTGCGTATGCACATTCATCCGGGTCTTTGCTTGTCTGAGACTTGTCACCATAGTAAAATTTATCTCGAAAACATAATATGTTTGGGTTTTTTGTTCATAAGTTTGATCGTACCAATACAGAGTGTGAATATCATGTATTTTTCCAGTGAGCAAATGTTCACGAAATCAGAATACATTTCCTTCTCACCTGGAATAAATAAGTAACTAGCTTTACCAGTTTCTCAACTTAATGACAGTCTAATTATTCATTGGAAATAAGAAAAGAAACACTCTACGTCGACATCCTATTGAGAGAGTAATACGGGTAAACAACTCGACGGCGAAGCCGGCGATGTTTCCCGTCAATAGGTAATGTGTATGAACTGTGCAACCCTTTGCTATACCGTCTTTCCAAAAATTGTGTCCAGAGTGGAATTTTCGATGCAGTCACGATTCTGCTATGTTTTGATTGGATTCAAAGTAAATATCGAAACAAAGAAAACTTCTAGAGGAAATATTTAAATATGATAATACGTACTCGAAAAGGGAAGGAGCACAAGTAATTTTATGTATGATCATTTCCGTTTAATAACACTCGTCGTCTATTTCTAAAACGAGTTCAAATAAAAACTCATAAGGTTTTTTTGACTTTCCGGAAGTTACAAATCAAAATTCCTGTAATATGACGTCATAGTATGACGTCATTCTATTGGCGTAACGCAAATGATGAATAAATAACCAAAAGGAAAACGACAGAAATGATAGGAAGGGTTATGCCACAAATGAGGTTCCGTAAATTATGGAATCGTTACATTTGAAGAACTTTATGAAGGGCAAGTTGATTATTTGTTGTACCTGTCATCATAATTTCATGTATTTAAAATCTTGTCCATATTCTAAAGTTAAATAATATGAATATAGGTGGGACCTATTGCGGGCAAACAAATGGATTGGTTTACCACAAACATAATTACCAATGATTTAACTATCTAAAACATTTAATAAAGTCTTTTCTATTAAAGATGAAATTAAGTATGATTGGAAGAGGCAGTTTGCCAACATTTTACCTGTAATAGATATAATGCTGCCCAGCTCTAGCCACGGGGAGGCCACCTCTTTAAGAGCCAAATTTTAAATTTTGAAAAAGGATCTAAATGGTCCAAAAGAATGACCGTTGAACTAAATGAAAATGAAACAAACAAAAAGTTAAGAATTAATTTTGGTATTGATTTTGATGTATACAACATAGCTGTAACCACTGGAGTTAGCTGATAATACATTTACCCTTTCCTACATACAATCATCTGCTGCAGAAAAATTTGCAAAATTTTATATAGGCAACTTTGTGGAAAATCTCTTTAAATGGGGTATGAATGTTGAATCAAGTTGAACGCATTGAGGCAAAAGGAGGAGTTGCCATAAGCAATTTCTCGTCTAGTCACAATGTTTCCACAATTTGTCTGCAGTGGTGATAAAAAGTGTGTGAATATAAAGGGCTGGGGCTTGTAATTTTCTGTCTGTGTGGGTATGGGCTACATAATAAAACTAGTTTTGAAGCTAAATTACCACCCTGTAGTTTAGTAGCTGACATGCCACACAACAAGAACAGAATAATAATTTACTTTTGTGCATGCATTTGATATACTGAGTATGTAGTGTAGAAAATGGTGTAGTTAAACTTACGTACAGTACATATTCACTTATGTAAACATAGACATGTAGTAATGAGGCTGGCCAGTTCCTGCCTTCATTTTGCAAGCCATGATTAATAGTGGAGTTATTAATATTAAAGGTGATATCTGACAGACCAACACAATAATTTGTCTCCCCATCCACGTCACCAGGGTCAACTTGATCAGAAGCAGGACCATTGTCAGGGTCACATTTATAATCACTTGTTTCTACTGTATCAATAACCAAAGGTTCATTTTCAGGTAGAGCATTTACACGAGATTTGCAGATAATAATATCAGCATATGCAGGATTACATAATTTTAGCCACTCAAGTGCTTTTAATACTTTTGATCTTTGGACATTGAATTCTTTAGAAGTGTCGTTTGAGCCCTTTTTGCGAATTCTTATGATTTTAACTTACTTGGAAGCCTTGGAAGTATCTTAGCTGGTTCATTCACATTTTGTGGAAATGTTACGCAATGACCATTTGCAGCAATACCTCCATGCTTTAGTAAATGAATGTTGATGACTGGGGCTAATCTTGCTATTAAGTGTTGCTCTACAAGAGTAAGATCAAAAAGTTCTTCAGGTGCTATTTTAGGATCCATATTATTTTGGTCTGAGAACATTTTTACACTTGATTTGTCAGATTTGCAACGTAGACATAAATTGTAATTAGACATTTTCATTTCAAGCCTTCGCTCATTACAAACATGACAGCAATTAAATTTATAAGACATTTGCTCAAGTTCAAATGCTCTTATGCCATCCATTGCCTTGTTGTATTGACTGTCGTTAGAAGGCGGTGCAGGTGGTGGTAAATCATCAACATTTATGTTTAGTTTCTTCTGAGCCTGTGCTATTTTTCTTAAATTGAGTTGTTGTCTGGCTGTTATTTGTTTATTTGTTTCATTTAATTCTGAAAAACAGAACGGTAATCCAAGCTTTCTGCATCTATTGTAAGAGTCTGCTTCTTTTACTGTAGTAGAAGAATTCGTTGAGGAATTATGTCTATATGTTTTGTTACTTTTGATCTTTATTTCTCTACATTGATCAATACCTTCACCAATATTTCCCTGAACAACTTCATTTTGTTTAGTTGTTTGAATGTTTTCAATAACAATTTCATTTTGTTCAGTTGTTTGTGTTGATATTCTTTCCACAATGTTTTCATTAACAACTATATTTGCAGTTGTATCAGTTGATAGTTTCTTTCTCATTTTTTCATAATGTGTAACCTTTTGCCTTTTTTGTTATGACAATCATCATTTTTGGAAGAAATGCTTATATCAGACTCAATGTTATTGTGCTCATTCAACCCTGTTAACACTGTGAAGTGAGAAATTTGAAGTAATAGATTTATAATTCCACTTGCATTATCTGTTATATATGTTTGCTCAGTGTAGCGTGGCATAAAACGTTTAAATTCTTCACTGTAAGTGATTCCACGCAGCCAAATGTTGATGTTCATCGTTAAGAGGAAACAAGCAGCCTGGATTTCTAGTGCAGTAGCATATATCCATTTCTGTTAATCATATGTTCCCAGTACAAGTTTACAGAGTTTATGCTAATATCATGATGCAGTGACACTGCATTGGCCCACAGGTCCCAGTTGTTAAGAATGTAGTTACAGATTAATAGTCTGTAATAATGAGTGCTCAAAATCACCATTTATTGATAAACTAAGTGAATGAAAAAATCAGTTTCCAACTAAATGTTGTTTTTTGTCTCAATAGGAAATATCTTTTACTCCAATCATGATTAAAAAAAATAAACACACTAACAAAATAAAAATAACCAAAAATTAAAACTTAAATTTGAGTTTAAGAACAGATTCAATATAATAAATCGACTAAATAATAAATAAGCACTCTGAATTATTATTAATGTGTCTACTTACTTGTAAATAAACAACGCTGACTTAAACTGCCAAGTTTCCAAAAGGTGACGCCGACATAGTGAAACCTTTGCAGACGAAAGATAGGTTAGACGAATGAACTGGTCCTCTGCTTTGTGTAATTTAACAATGTTGTAATTCAGGGTACCAGACATGTTTTTTTGTTTATCAACATCCGGAAAGTCAAAAAACCCATACGAGTTTTTATTTGGACTCATTTTGAATATATACGACGAGTGTTATTACACGCAAATTATCACACATAAAATAATTTGTGGTCGTTCCTTTATCGTGTACGTATTATCATATTTAATTATTTCCTCTAGATTTTTTTTTGTTTCGATATTTTCTTTTCATCCAATGAAAACGTACGAGTATCGTGACTGCATACATGCATCGAAAATATCGCTCTGGACACAATTTTTGGAAAGACGGTATAGCAAATTTTTGCAAAGTTCATACACATTACCTATTGACGGGAAACATCGCCGGCTTCGCCGTCGATTTGTTTACCCGTATAAGCTTAATCTGATGATGATTTTTATTTTCTTGGCTTAGGTCGGTAGGACTAGTAATTGAGGTAAATAACTGATCGTGCTGCAAGCAAGGGTCTAACTGCAGTTCACAGGGAATTATTTACCGATGACAAAAGTTAATAAATGTTTACCCGAAATAGGTAGAACCTATACTCATATTAGTGTTAGGCGTAGTATTCAGAATGTAATACGAAAAAAAAATTTTTTTTTCGCTCATAGGTAACACGTGTGAGATTTTTTTTTTTTAATAACCCATGAACCTTTCTGAAATGAAACTGTCAAAATTCACGGGGGCCCGCCATTTTGGTTATGTATAAAATGAGACGAAAACACGGATTGAAAATTATTGTCGTCTTTTTATTTTAAAAATCGCTATTTAAGATCATTAAAGTGCTGTGCTATTTTCGTGTTAATTAACATTTGCACGAAAAAGTTAAAAAATAACTGGAACTCTGTACAAAACATGTTTCTCCCGTTCATAAAAAAAAAAGACGGCAAACGACAGCATTATTTGTTACTGACATATTAACCGGTTGAAAAAGGCAGTCGCCAGGTGGCATCAGAAAATGGCTTATATATTTGCTTCTTTACTATAATAATGCAGGTGATCGATAAAGGATCATCTTGGCCCTCATGTTTTAACCTCGTTCATCATAAATGTATTCCTTGATATTATGGGCCAGTGGCCTAAATACTTTTTAATAAAGATTATCATGCTATTCTTATTGTAAATGCCATTTTATTGTATGTTCCATTTGTACTGTATCCTCCATTTATTGTTGTATGTTCTATTCATGTTGTATGTTCCATTTGTTCATTCGTGCTGTATGTTCCATTCGTAGTGTGTGTGTTACATTCTGATCGTATGTGTCGATAAAGATACTTTTGAGTCTTACAGAAAGGGAATTTCTGTCTTGCAAAATAAAAACGATTTAATTATACATGTACATGGCGAAAAGGAATAAGCACGAATGTGTCTTACTCAAATCCAACATTTATCTACTATAAACACGTAGTTGGTTTAAGTTATAAAGTTCATGTTATGTTTATGTTAGCTGGGATCTTACTTTCAAGAAAACACGAAGTAAATAAGAACTGCCAATATGGCGACGATAATGACATAAATTAGTCCACCTTTCTTCTCTTCCGGAACATTACACTCTCTTGTATTCAGCGGATAGTTATACCTATCCCAGATGGTAAGTATGGCGTCGCGCGCACCCTTCCAAGCCCCTGGTCCTGCGAGTCTATACTGGTAGGGCGTACAGGGTCCAAAATAACACTGTGCTGCAATTTTCGGGTCTGTCAACATTAGCTTTTCTGAAAATATATCAAATGTTCCAACCGAGTGAGCTTAAACCTCGAACAATGGGATGTTTCGAATATATTGTTTAACTTTAATTAAAACAGTTTATTGGCGAAGTTCATGTTTAAAACATTGACAAATATTTAACAAACTTATATATTATTGTTTACAGACAAAGGGGCCTGGCCAGAAGTTCTTACATCTTAGATATGACCAATCCCGAATACGGCCATAGTGTAAGATAGTGGGCTATCATTCTCGAGATATGTTTCCGTAAAATAGTCGATTGGATCCAAGCTTACAGGAAAGCTGTATTTGAAACACTGCGCCTTTACTGGCATCACTGTTTTAAATGTATTCAATCTCATCGACACCAGACCAACATACATCGTTGACGTTTATTGGCTCTTATAACACCATATTCGTCTCGAATCGATCCTATACATTTAAATATGATATGCAATTGGTATAATCGACAATCACCGCTTCCCTATTTCGTTTAATTATTACGGGTTATCTCCCCTGTTGATACTTTACTATAGTGTAGGTCCTTTCGCCACAATGTTTTTAAAAGACATCTGCTGCAGATACGTCAAAATAAGTATGGGAAGGGATTAATACTTACTGAAGTCAGGTTTGCATCCGTTCAGCTCGGCCAGCTCGTCCATATATGGTACGTAATCGACCTGTATAGTGTGACGTGTAGATTTGACGTAACGCTGTGACATCATTTCCTGTTTAAACTGGATACTCGTCCACATGTCAGCCTTACTAGGCAAGGTAACGTCACCCTATATAGACAAAGCAAATCCAACACATTTAAAGACATAACGGGAATACAGTTGTATATGTCAATCAAATCGTGAATAATCGGGCGAACCCGTGCAAACTCAATTTCTTTTCGCCCAACATTTAGAAGAAAAATCGATTTACGTTATGGAGGAAACAAGGTTGTCCACCCGATCTGGTTTCCCTTCAATATCATTCATTATGTATTATGTATAATCACACGCTTGAAATCTCTTCTATTTATATAAAGAAAGTGTAATCTAGAAACGACTTGTCTGGAAGTACGTCACAACAGTGTATATCACGTGACAAAAAAAAAATCGATTGTGCCTGTGTATCCGTACAGACTCACTAAAACTTGCAAGCCTGCGTATCCGTAGAGACTCACAAGAGCATGCGAGCCTGTGTATCCGTACAGACTCACCAGAGCATGCGAGCCTGTGTATTCGTACAGACTCACCAGAGCATGCGAGCCTGTGTCATACATTTGAGATCGACATGTCACTTCCTCTTACCTTAATTACTCTTGTTGCTAGGCGACACTGCATTTCACTTATGGGCATGATTGCTCCGAGAGGTTGTATACATCCGATGATAGCCAGAGTATTCTTACCCAGGTCCGGTGGAAACATGTATTGGTACAGATTCACATTGTTGTCCTTCACCTCTGTGATGGATTTGTCCAAAAACGGGAACCCGAAAACATATCCAGTTGCCATGACCACAGCGTCAACATGCTCGTGAGTACCATCATCAAATATGACTCCAGTTTCAGTGAATTCCCGGATGTTGGGTTTGACGATGACGTTACCGGAAATGATGCGATTCGGAAGTTCGTCGTTGACAGTTGGATGCTGGGCAAACGGTGAATGATTCGGTTGGAGTGAATATTTCTTGTGATCGAATCTGTCGTTCAGCCGCTTTTTGAAGCCTTTTTCAGCACCGGGTAAAAAGCCTCTGGCAGCCAAAGACAGGATAAACATGAGAAATCGGCTCAATCTTGAATCGCTCGGATTCCCTTGTTCGCCGACACGATTCATGATCCAAGCACCACGCCGTGTGCTTAAATATACCTGAAATATGTAAAACGTATCTATAGTAATATATTATCTATTAACTGTTGTAATGACAAACGAAACTCAACATTGCAAAATGTTCAGAAAGTTGATCGTGTTCATTCTTTCATTCCACAGTATTTATTCACAAAATAGCATACCTAGCTCAATTTCTTCACGTCATCCCAAACAAGAACAATGCTAATCCACTAACCACGTTTGAACATCATTGAACATCTGGTATGATATGGATTTGAGACTTTCTTCAAAGCTCTAGATAAGGAGCGTTTGTTATGCTCTAAAATCCTTATTTGACATCCAAAACCTATGTTGTGGGACCCAAAAGAATCGTCTCAGTGATGCGATTCTTTTGAGAACCCATAACCTAGGTATTACTTAGTGCTAACATAGATATCATGGAAGAAAGACCAATTAACTTCTCCTTATCTAGTCCTCTGCTTTCTTGTATTTCCAGAAGATTCAATCTCGATTAACAATGTCGTCATTACATATATAATGTACAAAGTATAGCCATTACCCACTATATGCAACGTTATACAGCATTTGTTTCTCACACGACGTGTAAAAACATTTCCTGATTACGATTGTTTAGGTTTAGTTTTGTTACGTAAATGAAAAATGACCAGTACTCTATTAGGATGTCCAACATTAAGATACACAAACTAGTACATACATACATTCGCAATCGTGCTATCCAATCCAGAACTATACTGTTCTAGTATAATTAGTTAAAATGGACTGTTACTTATTACTGAACATTGCAAATCCAGATCACGCTGTTCAGATTTATCTGGTTTTACAATGATTGCAAATGTGATATGGTTTGTTTTTCCTGTAGCTCAGTTCAGATAAAAATTAGGTGTAGCCTACCTGTGAAGAAATTCGACTTAGTTCAACGGCAATATCTCCACCCGAGTTACCAATCCCCACCACGACAACCCGTTTGTCTTCGTACCCACGGTAATCCTTGTAATCGTGAGAATGGACTATTTTGCCGTTAAACGTGTCCATTCGCTTAAACTTAGCCATATTCATTTGGGCGTGATGTCCCGTGCAAACAAGTACTCCGTCATAAACACGTGTTTCCTGTTCGTTTGTTTTTATGTTGCGTATCTTGATGACCCATTGGCCAGAGTGCTCAAAATTGTCGGATTGACAAACAGATAAAACCTGAAAAAGATTTATGTAACAAGGACCTAGTCTGGAGCTACATGCACCAGTCCATACCATTACAGTATCGGGTCAGGCATGCACAAGAAATGACGACACCTTTGAACATGGTTTGACAAGCAAAAGGCAATAGATGCAACCATTATGTCTACCGGTTTAATCTTTAACCCGGAAAGGTATATTGCTTGATTATTCATGTATTGATTGATTCCAAACATCAAGTTATTTTAATCCGCTGTGGAGTTTATGAAAATCAATTGTATATTTACTGAGTTACTATGTATGCGAGAGCGATGTACAAGGGAGGTGACCAATCTAGCCTCAATTGTGGGTTCATGCCTAATGCCCCCTTCACATACACGGATTTGTTTTACGAGTCCGCACAAATTCACGATTTGGCCACTTTTAAGACCGAGTTATTACGAGCTATTTACGGTTTATTACGGATTATTACGAGTTATTACGATGTATTTAGGGCAAAATTCCATGATTTGTTACGAGTTGTCAGATTGTTACGAGTATATTACGGAATGTTACTATTCATCGAAGCTTTTACGTGTAGTTACGACCTGTTTACGTGTTGCTACGAATAGTTACAAGTTAGTTACGAGTATTTACGAGTCCTTACGATTGTTTGCCTTTCCCCAAATTGTAAACAATACGTAAGCATACGTAAAGTATACGTATCTATTCATGAAGTACTCGTAACTATACGTAAAGTGCTCGTAATGACTCGTAACAATCCATAAAGCCATCGTAACACGACCCGAATGAAATCGTAAACAACACGTAAACACTCGTAATAATCCGTAAATAATCCGTAAACAAATCGTAAACTTACCGTAACAAATCGTATTTTTTTTGTTACGAGTCATTTACGGATTCTTGCGAGCTGTTTACGCATGTTAACGTGTTGTTGCGAACTTGCCTCTCCTTTCACGGATCCTTAAGAGTGTTTGCGAGTTGTGACGAGTTATTTACGGATTCCAGTGAGTTATTTACGGATGCTTGCGATTGACTACGAGTTGGCAATCCGTAAGGACTCATAAGATAATCCGTGTATGTGAAGGGGGCATAAAACTAAACTTATTTACTATAGTAGGCCGGGTACTAGACGAACAAGTAAACAATAAGCATACAGGCGTGACTACACTGTTAGCTGATTATATGTCTTTGGTAAACACCGATGAGTACAGAAAGTTCATGTCCCGAATAGCGTACTAGATGTATACATGTTTTTAGGACCATATGTGTGTCCATCATATTATCAGCATATGCATGCATAGTTTTCTCTACAAATATCCCACACTTCACTACATTATGCATTTATATGATGTAGCTCTAAAATACGTTTTTTGAAAAAGTAATATACTATAAGTATATATATATAACGCACATGCTAACATGTTAACCCTGTGCGACTTGCAGACGCAGTTTGATGTTACTGCAGCAGACGACTTTTGAAAACAGTGTCACAATAATTTTACTTTCATTTATAGAGATGTTCAATGCTTTTGCCTAGATGTTTTCAAAGTCGTCTGCTTCATATCAGATTAAACTTTCATTTGTGGAGATTTTCCATTCTTTTATATTTAGTATCATTCGTGAGTGTGTGCTCTTGTGTAACACGTTTGTGGTTAATCCCAAACCCATTCACCTTCTTATTTTTAGAAAAATTGATTTGAACTTTGTTTACATAAAATTCTTCCCTCTGGATAAAAATGCCACTTTAACAAAGTCTTGAAAAGAGTATTTACCTCTGTATTGAATCGAATGTGTCGTTTTAAATTGAACTGGTCAGCGTAGAGATTGAAATACTTGTCAACGTATTTGTTATGCATATACACGGCATATTCCTTGGGTATCGGGAAGTCGCTGTAACACATCATTTCTTTGGAGGTGTTGATCACAGTGGATTTCATCACGCACGATTGTCCATTTTCAACGTCTGGTGTGTAGTGCCAGAGTCCCCCAATGTAGTCCGTCCTCTCGAAGCAGTCTGGGATCAAACCCTCGTCCAGGCAGCATTTGATGGCTGTTAGACCACTAGCTCCCGCCCCTATGACTGCGACCTTCTTCCCCGCCATTGTACCAATATTCTGTCACCAGTCCTATATTTATTAATTGTTTGTTAATTGTTATTGTCAACACCTTTTTAATTTATATCCAGGTTATTTCAAGGTAAGTTACCAGTACTACTGGTTGGTTTATCCTACTGGTTCGTTTGGCACCGATTCCGTCGTAGTGATAACCACAAAACGCTGAGCGTCAATGAGGTAAAGCCAATACTACCATTTGTCTTTCATCATATAGTAAAACATAGAAAGTTAAGTTAAAAGTTAACTTTTAACTTAGTAAAACATAGTAAGTTTCCGTTATTCATGAAACTAGTTGTAGGGCATTCGCGCACAATGCCAATACCAGATTAACCTGCCTTTTTCGTGCAGTCAGATACTGATCTACCTTGTGCGAAAAAATAGTAACACAATTTTATCATATTTGGTTAATTGTGACTTTACGTCATTTTCATCATTTTTTTCAAATATATATCACGGCAACGGTTCACGAAATGTTATCTTAGGACGACCTTACCCTTTCCCACATAAAGACGCGTTTCAACCCATCTGTAACGTATTGATGGCATTTGAAACAAATGTGGGGGGAAAAGGAGACACTACTCATAATGAGTAATTTTGTAGTCAATGTTTTCCCTTCATTGCACTCAATATTATATGGTACGCATTACGCCTGACTCGCTGGTATCACGACAAATGAACCAGTGGTACTTGCAGCTTCTCCAGGAAAAACCGTGATATTAATAAAATAGAAAAATTGATGAAAACAATATAAAATAAAACTAGGCATACGTACATTCTACATATGTGTTCGAGTCACCCGTGAACATTATCAAAACGTTATCTTTCACGAGTTACATGAAATCAACCCGCGACCTGCCGCACCCGAGGAGGACGCTCTACCACAACATCAATCGA
Source organism: Serripes groenlandicus (assembly GCA_031761405.1). NCBI lineage: Eukaryota > Metazoa > Mollusca > Bivalvia > Cardiida > Cardiidae > Serripes > Serripes groenlandicus. The sequence goes on from JASEVX010000010.1 coordinate 8,346,312, forward strand.
ATCACCTACATGAAACAAGAGGGCCAAGATGGCCCTAAATCGATCACCTGAATGATAGTAAATTAGAAGCAAATATTTAACTGCAAATATCTTTGAAAATTTGATCAAGATTTCAAATGAAACTGCAAGGAGTGGACTAAAGAAATAGTTTATCAGTAAAAGCCATTTTTATCTTGAAATCTAACAAGAAATTTAATAAGAATGGAATTATAAAGTTTTGTCATTTTGCACCTTTCCTGATGCTACTTTGCTGCCCTGTATGTCAACAAAATCAATATGGCTTGAACAGTTTTTGTAGAGTGTCACTCAAAGAATATTTCTTCCAAAAAGGAAGTTTTTAAAGTTTGGTTTTTTTTTCACAATTTCTGATGCCGCAGCAACAAAAGTTCTACACAGAATGTAAGTCTTTGAACAATTTTGAAAGAGGACCATCAAAGGAACATTCCTGTGAAGTAACGTTGAAATTGGTCAAGTGGAATGGTATGAGTTGTCATTTGTAGCTAAAAGTTCAATTTACCCCTTTTGTGATGACGCGAGGTTGCTATGATTGTGTTACCAATCAATACAGCTTGAACAAATTAAGTAGATGATCACTGAAGTAAGATTCCTATTCCATTTTCTTAATATCAGACATGGACTTAAACAAAATGGAATTTCCAAATTTTGTCATTTTGCCCCTTTTCTGATGCCTCCTGACTGCCATGTTTTTCAACCAAACAGTATGCCTTGAACAATCTGTGTAGAGGGTCAGTTAAGGAACATTTCAACTAAACTATATTTGAATTTGACATGTAGATTCAGAGGAGAAGATTTTTTAAAGTTTGGACATTTTGCCCCCTTTCTGATGCCGCAACAACTAAAGTTCTCAATGGAATTTAATTTTTTGAACAATTTTGAAAAAGGGCCACCAAAGGATCATTCCTGTGAGGTTTGGATGAAATTAGTCCTGTGGTTTAGGAGAAGTTGATGTTTACAGCTAAAAGTTAACAACGGACATTTTGCCCCTTTTCTGATGCCTCCTGACTGCCATGTTTTCAACCAAACAGTATGCCTTGAACAATCTTTGTAGAAGGTCACCAAAGGAACAGTTCTACCAAACTATATTGGAAGCTGACATGCCGATTCAAAGGAGAAGATTTTTAAAGTTAGGACATTTTGCCCCCTTTCTGATGCCGCAGCAACCAAAGTTCTCAATGGAATTTAAATCTTTGAACAATTTCGAAAGAAGGCCACCAAAGGTACATTCCTGTGAAGTTTGGATGAAATTGGTCTTGTGGTTCAGGAGGAGATGACGTTTAAAGCTAAAAGTTAACACCGGACGACGCCGGACGACGGACGGGTGACGGACGGACGATGGACGACGGACAAAAAATGATCAGAATAGCTCATCTTGAGCCTTTGGCTCTAGGTGATCTAAAAATACATCAACTCGGTGGTGTAGTGGTAGAGCGTCAGCTTCGGGTGCAGGAGGTCGCGGGTTCGATATCTGGCCGGGTCATAATATGACACATGGTTCAGAAATAATGGTGACGTAACCAGGGAACGTAGGGATATAATTGAAAAATTGTTGAAAATGGCGTAAAATATCATATAAACAAACAGCCTTAACATACTAGATATGATATGTTAAACAGCCTTAACATACTAGTCTAGATATTTCACTACACACAGACAAATACCGAGATAGATAGATAAATATCATATAAACAAACAGCCTTAACATACTAGATAGATATGTTAAACAGCCTTAACATACTAGTCTAGATATTTCACTACACACAGACAAATACCGAGTTTAAACCACCCGTGTACAATATCAAAAAACTATCTTTCACACGTTACATAACATCGTTCTGTTTATTCTTGTAACTTAACCAGGCAACGCCGTGACGAAACTGACAAAATGTTGTAAATGGCGTAAAACATCCTATGAACAAACAGCTAAAGCATACGTACCTTCTACATATACCCACTACACACAGAACTACCCTGTTAAAGCTACAAAATCGTTATGTTAACCTTGGGTCGGAAATAGACCCTTTATCGTCACTAGTTTAAAATCTAGGATGAGACCTGTAGGGTTAAAAATTTAACTTTAAACACATCAACCCCTTTCCCACATACTACAGTTGAGTCGTACCGTGAGAAAACCAACGTTGTGGACTCGGCGTAAAGCTATCAAACCGTTATCTTTCACACGTTACATAAAATCGTTATGATAACCTTGGGTCGGAAATAGATCCTTTATCGTCAATAGAGGTTTAAAATCTAGGATGAGACTGGAGGGGTTAAAAATTAAACTTTAAGTGCATTTATTCCTTTCACACATACTACATTTCAGCCGTCCCGCGAGAAAAACCAACGTTGTGGACTCTGCGTAGAGTATCAACCCGGATCAGCCTAATCATGCCGCGCAGACTTACCCGGATAGACACTTTTCGCCTCCTGTGGTTTTCTGTTTCAGGAATGATAACCCTATAACTCTTTCCCACCTGAGACGAAATGTGTCGGCTCGGATCAGTATGCGCGGACTCCGCAGGCTGATCTGGGTCGATACATAACACAGAGACCATAATGTTGGTTTTCTCGCGGGACGGCTCATTTCTGCAGCAGACGACTTCAAAAATATCTCGGCAAAAGTGTGAAGAGATTTTTATAAACGACGGTAAAATTATTGACTTATGTCTCATGGTAAGCAGATTCTCATTTGCCACAATAACTTCAAAAATCGTCTTCTAAAGTTGCTTCAATATACGTCTGCAGGAAGCAAATAGTACATACGAATCTTGTGCAGATTCATGGGTTCTATGCCATCTGAATAAAGTAAAACTACGAGTGAGTCTGTGAATATGCATATACAGTCCAAACTCAAGATGTATTTGCTTAACCCTAACATAAAAAGTAGTGCCATGCAATAGTCAATATATCTGCATTTTGAAATATATTGGTGAATCAAGATATCTATTTTAGTCTGAGAAGGCAGCTTAAGCAATGCGTTGACCTCGACTAAATTTACGCTAGCCAATGAAAGTAGAAATCTGGAAAGTTGCCGTCAATGTGTGTGCACGCACGCCTACATGTCCATTAAGTCATTAATCCTCAAAACGGTCGAGGTAGGTTTGCCAATTAAACTGTATATTTGGAGTAGAAAACTTTTATTTTTTTTATTTTCACCCTCACATGTGCTGTCTCGTAACCGAATATGAAAAAAAGCTCGCATGCATTTCATGTACACGTATGTCTGAACTCCTGTAGGCTTTCGCTTGTCCGTTTTATCATGTGACATCTGTTAATTATTTGACAATGCTGGCATATGAAGGAAAATAACAATATGAAAAATAAAGGACTTCGGAGACTTCGTACAACTCTAACATCGTTCCAGAATTTTCCAGATTTTTCCTATCCTAAGTGTCTAGTGAATCTATGTGTTAATGACACTCTGCCTTGGCGTCATTTATAAAGTTATATTAACATAAAATCAGTGGGACTACCCTGTTTCTAAATAACACGTATATGGTCAGTGAAGACTGACGAGACTGCATACTATGATACTTTGGCTCATCTAAGTCTTCAAAGGATGCAGATGCAGTATAACCCCAAATAACTAGATGCAACTCAATAATCACAACACATTAGTCTTTCTTGATTGTTTTGCTTCCCAAATATAAGTGTATCACATTCTTGTCAATAGGGGAAAATACTAATTGCCAGGATTCAAACTTACTGGGCGAAGCCGCGATAGCTCAGTCTGTAATAACAAGAGCTATCAGTCAATTGGCCGTAGAGAGTTGTGAGTTTGAATCCAGGCTCAACTATTCATTCTTTCTGATCATTGACAAAAGCCATTGTACAAAGCATCATTTGTCCTCCATCAATGGGCTAAATAGTCTATGTGGCAAGGTAGCCAGTTAACTGGGTAGAATGTTGTGTGGAGTTCTGGTGCGAGAAAGCCCAGAAACACATGTTAGATATAATATGATACTTTGGCTCATCTTCAGTCTTCAAAGGATGTAGATGCAGTATAACCCCAAATAACTAGATACAATACATACAATACAACATGGATAAAGAGTTTATATTGATCATCCTAGGGGTTATTTCTAACCTAGATTAAAACACAACAGAAACATTTAGCATCCAAGCAGTATAAACTTTGCCTTATATAAGACGATATTAATAACAAGGAGGTATACGTTGCATAGGACCTTTGAGACATGACCTTTTAAAAAGATTCACATAAACCACATTTAGCCAATGTTCAAACACTTACAGCAATAGATAAAATGCTACATTAAGTTCAATATGTTTTATTTATTAATTTAATGATTGAGTTATAATGCTTTATTTGGAGGTAACATGGCTCACAAGTCAAATTATATTTATTCCTGGTTTGTTATAAATGTAAGAGAGAAGTAAGTTTAGAGCTGGAGAAAATATGTGCATATGGAGCTAAACAACTGATTCAACAGATTATTACAATGACATTAACCCTTTCCTACCTTACCAATCCATGGTTCCCCAGGGTAAGCTTTACGGGTTAGAGTTAGCCTTACCCGTCGTTACATATCACGGCTTACCCAGGGTTAGGCCAACTATCCTTGCAACGTTGGACAAAAGACAATGCGACAGGCGTCATTCCTCTTCCGTCAATGGGCTATGTCTATGTGGAAAAGCAGCCAGTTGTTTGAAAAGATTGTTGTGTGGAGTTCTTGTAAGAGAAAACCGGGAAACACATGGGTAGGTGAAATGAGCGCCATGCTATGACCGAAATATTGTTGAAAATGACATTACACCACAATCAATCAGTCAATCAATGTTGATTTTCAATTAAAAATCATTAAGAACAGATTAAGAGCATGTTCACCACGCTAAATACCACTTACCTTGCGTTCGTATCCTGATTATTCAATATGATCCAATTATAAATACACAATTAGATAAGCACTTCCAAAAACAATTCCCAGTGAACCATTAGTTTCGGTGACGGCAACGTCTCCTATAGGTGTTGGTATGCAAGACGTTTGTATCACGTACTTAATACGTTTCGCACTACATTGGAACACTGAAGACGTCTGCGAGACGTCTGCCAAACGGTTTTAATACGTATTGGTAACGCAAACCATATGGACACTAAGTGAAGACATATAGAAAGACGTCTGCAATACGTGTTTAATACGTATTGGTAACCAAAACCATATGGACACTAAGTGAAGACATACAGTAGAAGTCTGCCAAACGGTTTTAATACGTATTGGTAACCAAAACCATATGGACACTAAGTGAAGACATAAAGTAGACGTCTGCAAAACGTTTATAATTCGTATTGGTAACCAAAACCATATGGGCACTAAGTGAAGACATATAGAAGACGTCTGCCAAACGGTTTTAATACGTATTGGTAACCCAAACCATATGGACACTAAGTGAAGACATACATTAGACGTCTGCAATACGTTTTTAATACGTATTGGTAACCAAAACCATATGGACACTAAGTGATGACATACAGTAGACGTCTGCCAAACGGTTTTAATACGTATTTGTAACCAAAACCATATGGACACTAAGTGAAGTCATACATTAGACGTCTGCAATACGTTTTTAATACGTATTGGTAACCAAAACCATATGGACACTAAGTGAAGACATACGGTAGACGTCTGCCAAACGGTTTTAATACTAAGTGAAGACATACATTAGACGTCTGCAATACGTTTTTAATACGTATTGGGAACAAAAACCATATGGATACTAAGTGAAGACATACAGTAGACGTCTGCCAAACTGTTTAATACGTATTTGTAACCAAAGCCATATGGACACTAAGTGAAGACATACATTAGACGTCTGCAATACGTTTTTAATACGTATTGGTAACCCAAACCATATGGACACTAAGTGAAGACATACAGTAGATGTCTGCCAAACGGTTTCAATACGTATTAGTAACCCAAACCATATGGACACTAAGTGAAGACATACATTAGACGTCTGCAATACGTTTTTAATACGTATTGGTAACCAAAACCATATGGACACTAAGTGAAGACATACTGTAGACGTCTGCCAAACGGTTTTAATACGTATTTGTAACCAAAACCATATGGACACTAAGTGAAGACATACATTAGACGTCTGCAATACGTTTTTAATACGTATTGGTAACCAAAACCATATGGACACTTAGTGAAGACTTTGAAAAAAATACAGTAGACGTCTGTCATACGTTTTTAATACGTATTGGTAACCAAAACCATATGGACACTAAGTGAAGACTTTGAAAAAATTACAGAAGACGTCTGCCATACGTTTTTAGCACGTTTTTGTAACCAAAACCATATGATCACTAAGTGTGAATAAAATACAGTAGACGTCGGCCATGCGGTTTTAATACGTTTTGCTAGCCAAAACCATATGGACACTAAGTCAAGACTTTGAAGGAAAAAAAACAGTTGACGTCTGCCGGGCATTTTTATTACGTATTATAACCCAAACCATATGGACACTAAGTGAAGACTATGAAACAAATACAGTTGACTTCTGCAATATGTGTTTAATACGTATTGGTAACCCAAACCATATGGACACTAAGTGAAGACTTTGAAACAAATGCAGTTGAATTCTGCAAAACGTTTTTAATACGTATTGATAACCAAAACCATCTGGACACTAAGTGAAGACTTTGAAAAAATAAAGCAGATGTCCGCAATACGTTTTCAATACGAATTGGTAACCAACACCATATGGACACAAACTTAACACTTTGAAAGAAATACAGTAGAATGTCTGCAATAAGTTTTAAATACGTATTGGTAACCACAATCATAAGAACACTCAGTAAAGACTTTGATAAAAATTATAGCATAGACGTCTGCCATGCGTTTTTAATAGGTATTGGTAACCAAAGCCATATGTACACTTAGTGAAGAATTAAACAAAAGACAGTCGACGTATGCCATGCGTTTTCAATACGTATTGGTTATCAAAACCACCATATGTACACTTAGTGAAGAATTAAACAAAAGACAGTCGACGTATGCCATGCGTTTTCAATACGTATTGGTTACCAAAACCATATGGACACTAAGTGAAGACTTTGAAAAAGATAAAGTAGACGTCTGCAATACGTTTTTAATACGTATTGGTAACCAAAACCTTATGAACACAAAGTGAACTTCTTGAGAAAAAATACAGTAGAACGTCTGCAATACGTTTTCAATGTGTATTGGTAACCAAAACCATATGGACACTTAGTGAATACTTTGAAAAAAATGCAATAGACGTCTGCCAAGCGTTGTTAATACGTATTGGTAACCAAAACCATATGGGCACTAAGTGAAGACTTTGAAAAAAAATACAGTTGACGTCTGCAATACGTTTTTAAAACGTGTTGGTAACTACAACCATATGGACACTACGTGAAGACTTTAAAAAAAAATAAAGTAGACGTCTACCATACGTTTTAAATACGTGTCGGTAGCGTCGCGAGCTGTCAATCAAGTGGTTGTGAGTATGCATCCCGGCTCGGCAAACTTTCTTTCCGACGTTTGACAAAAGTCAGTGTGACATGCGTCATCCATCTTTTACCAATGGACTAAGTCTATGAGGAAAATCAGCCAGTTGCTTGTGAATATTGTTGTGTGGAGTTCTTGTGTTAGAAAACCAGGAAACACATGATCGAGTAGGTGGCCGCCGTGATATGACAGAGAAAATGTTAAAAACGGCGTCTTAAACCCCTATTAATCAAAATATGTCCCTTTAATTTGTGTTGTAATCTATCATGTAAAGGGTGAAACACTGAGTGTTCATTCATGAAAACGTACGAAACCTGCCATGCCAAAGCGTTCTTCTGAGTTGTCTGTTATATAAATACTTATGTTATAAAACGTTGTTAAAAGTGACTTGTTGACATGTCTACAGTGTAATAATACCCGATGAAATCAAAAGTATTTGTGCATATTAAAAACAATCTATAATTACGTTTTTATTTCATTTATTGGGAAGGCGGTGGATCTATCTGTGTGAACTTAAAGTCCTCGAATTGACCTAGTTCGTTTCATCAGAGACATTTATACACATTTTAAGTCTCTGCTTTTAGGTTGATTTTACTTAGAATTCATTTTACTATATTGATAAGCGTATGAATAAAAACGTTACTATGGAAACTGTTGTTATAGGGCATATTCCATATGGGTCAGCGGGCAATCCCATAAGAAGGAGATTATTACAAATAATCACCTTCCAAAAATGGGTAATAAAATAATTCTTTATTACACATTCTTAATAGAATATCTTAACTTCAGAATAAAATTTAACATAAACGTTTTATTCACATATTCATGCGGTGACGTCTGAAAAACGTCTTCAAGACGTCACACGTTACATCCGGGTACTTTAACTGAAATCGAGGCTGCCGCCATATTGGAAGATTTCGAAAAACAGATCAAAAGTCCCTGAAGCATTTTTGTCCGGAACTGCAGGTAATATAAAACCATCACGTATATCTATGAATACCAATATTCAATATGATAATTACAGAATGTGTGTAACGATCAATGGACTATTGCCACCCTGTGTAATTATAAATCAGCATGCGCTGAAACAATCAATATTCCCGCACTAAACAGCGAGTGTGAAAGAAGGATAACGTGCATCTTTTTAACCGTTAAAAAGTTAGAATTTGTGTGTTTTCTACGGTGGCATAGAGGTGACATGTGTGTGTTTTTATTTTTATTTTACTAAGTGGTGCGCACGACATACTTAGTCGTGCGCACGAGATACTAAGTGGTGCGCACGACATACTAAGTCGTGCGCACCACTTAGTAACTCGTGCGCACGACATAGTATCTCGTGCGCACGACTTAGTAACTCGTGCGCACCACTTAGTAACTCGTGCGCACGACATAGTATCTCGTGAGCACGACATAGTAACTCGTGCGCACGACTTAGTAACTCGTGCGCACGACATAGTAACTCGTGAGCACCACTTAAGTATCTCGTGCGCACGACATAGTATCTCGTGCGCACGAGTTACTAAGTCGTGCGCACGACTTAGTATGTCGTGCGCACGAGATAAATAAAAACATACACATGTCACCTCTATGCCACCGTACTGTGGCACAGAGGTGACATGTGTATGTTTTTATTTTTATTTTACTAAGTCGTGCGCACGAGATACTAAGTCGTGCGCACGAGATACTTAAGTCGTGCGCACGAGTTACTATGTCGTGCGCACGAGTTACTAAGTCGTGCGCACGAGTTACTATGTCGTGCTCACGAGATACTATGTCGTGCGCACGAGTTACTAAGTGGTGCGCACGAGTTACTAAGTGGTGCGCACGAGTTACTAAGTGGTGCGCACGAGATACTATGTCGTGCGCACGAGTTACTAAGTGGTGCGCACGACTTAGTATGTCGTGCGCACGACTTAGTATCTCGTGCGCACGACTTAGTATCTCGTGCGCACGACATAGTAAAATAAAAATAAAAACACACACATGTCACCTCTATGCCACCGTAGTTTTCTGATATAACTAGTATAGATCTACCTATAGAGGTCTACTTGTCTTTAAATGACATTCATGGTTCTTTTGGATCACGTAGAAAGGTAAACACGTGGAATTCATGTGGAAGACGTCATCTGAACGTAGCGGTAGGTAAAATGGTTTTATATATATACAGTACGTGGCCATAAGAAAGTACCCAACGTCTGGGAAAAAGTAATAACTAATTGGCAAATCTAAATGAAACCTCGTAGTGCGGTAATTCATCATGATGATACAAAAACAATGTTAGCGTGAGTGTTTCGCTTCATTATTCTGATGTCATCTGGTGATGTCATTTTATGAGCGAGGGGTGATGGACGATAATATCCCCCCTAGATATAAATAAACAATTGTAATTTGATTGAAAAGGGACTATCTCCTAAAACACATTGTAGTTTATTTGGAAATATGTTTTGTGCAATAAATATTATGTTGCTAGACATATCTAGATCTACTACAAATAAAGATAAAAAAAAAAAAAATGTGGACAAACTAAAAGGCAGAAAAAAACACAGAATAATTTATTAAAAGTCTCTTCTGGGTTTTTTCCGTTACTACAAATTGCATAGATTACCTAGGCTATGGCAGACACACATAGAAAGTTATAGCTAAATGCTATCAACAGGCCTGAGGCGACATGAAGTTACCGGGAAAGATTGGGTTCCAGGCGATGATGCATGGTGCTTAAGTTTGCAGTGATCTTTTTATACAAGGTATGTAATTAAAAGCTCAACATTGTTTTTCTTTTTGTTTAGATTTTACTTGAAGTAATAAATAGGCTGCAGCTGATCGAAAACAAGGTGAATGCAGTTGTTAACATTGCTAAAAGGTCAAAGACAACTACAGGTGAATGGTGTGAGGACGGATCACTAATTGGGATTGAGGACTTTGGACACTCATCGGGTGAAGATTTGGACATTGTACGGCAGTTCTGTGTTGACCTTCCAGTACACACATTTGACGACTTTTGGAAGTTGGGGGAGGAGTTAGAGAGTAACTCTACCAAACGAAAGGCCCTGGTGAGTAATTAAAGAGATTGATGAATGAGTTGTGGTGTAAAGCATGTGATTAAGAGATTCGCGAGTGAATTTATGTTATCAAAACAATATTTAACCATCTCGCAAGTCATGACTACATTCATGATGGGTAGTTTGGCAAAAAAAACTTCGATCCAGATAATACGCCGAGTTTCTCGCTGTCTGCTCCAGATCCAAGCTGGTTGACTTTCTGCCAATTATTTCGCAAATTGTCAATGTAATAGGATGGACTTTATAATTGCAATAGACGAGAGTATGAGCAGACGACAATTTTCGCAGGATGGCAATAATTAAGGGTCAGTTTCTGACTTTATAAATTGAATGAACTTGGAAATAATGGGTCGTCATTTAGAATACAGTTCTAATCCGGCATTTGTGGCCAACTGGTAACAGTCTTCGATTCACAAACACTAAGCCCCTCACCTCTTCCTGAGGGTTCGATCCCGGTCTAAAACTGGTTCAGATTTAAATATGAACAAGTCTTCTGGCTGACTTGGTCTTCCTATACCAGTAATTAGCCGGCCGTCGCGAAATGACTGAAATCTCATCGAAGCGGCGTAAAACCTATTTAAAACGAAACAAACAGTTATAATCAAACACTGAACTGAATCGGATAGTATATATTGTAAGTTTATAATGACATGTTATTCATTTCCATGTCAAATATTGCATTATTCATGTTTCCACGGATATTCACGAGTAGCTACTTGATACTTAAGGTATATTTTTAAATGAAAAAGCCTTAAGTCTAAACACAACTGTGTTTTATTCATAGCATATGAACAGTAGTATTTAATAGGGGTAGATTTAAAAAACTCTTGTCAAGTTTACAGAGCTCCCATTAAGGGTAATATTATAATAGAAGCTAAAGTTCAGGTTGCTTTATAACACTTTATGGTATGAAAACTAATTAAAACCAGGTTTTGGCAATGACGATTATACTGAGTTATCACGGAATAAGGGGTTTGGTTGAGACTTTTTTTTTTAAAGTAAAGGTATGTCTCTTATCTTCAGCCCACAACACAGTTAAATGGAATCTTTAAAAGTGGTTTAAATCTGCAAATTACGGATCTTTAATGTAATTAACAGAGCTATGCCGAAGGTCTGATAAATTTATTTCATAAAGACGTGTCATAATACAATCTAACGTATAAGAATATCAATTAAATATATAGTTTTCAAGGCGGAAACCATTTACAAAAGCCGTATTATTAAAGTTACGGATCCGTCAGAGTTCAATTGTATTCCCCGACAGAAAATGTTGTTCAGCCAAATTAACATACACACATAAGTTTATGTGCAGAACAAATCAAATAACTACAATTAACCCTTTCCTCTACACGCGCCTTTTAGCGAATGCATCATTTCCAACGCTGTTCTCAATATAATTATAAAATGGCATTTTTCTTTTACATATATGTTCATTTTTTTCATCAGATCCCCCTTGTTGATTAGTCTCAAATAGCTTGTGGAGGAAAGATTAAGCTTACATGCGCTGCTATGAAAATAAATATATATTCGTATCAATTTGATTGTTGAACTTCAGTTGTGTGTAATTAAAAAGTTCATAGGTCAGGAAAAGGAATTAAAAACGTTTGAAACCTAAATATTAAACTACAGTGAGCTCTTTATTTTAATATGTGTTATTTCGTTGTTTTATGTTACAGAGAGAACTGTTCTGTAGTCTTGGTGGGAGGACAGAGAACGACATGGTTTTAAAGTGTATTACAAAGGTAATACAGCGGCCCCAATTAGCTCAACACTTTAATTGTGGCGGTACCGCAAGATCTGGCACTCTCCTTGTGAAACCAACAGATAAACATAACTTTATGGGGACGCAATGCCAGAAAATGCTACTACGTATGTATTTTACTCATATGAGCCCTCCAATAAAACAGTCCCTATAATGATTATGCACACATTGTATAGGTCTAGACCAGCTACCCCACAAGAATAGTGACATCTGATCAGATTATGCACTGTTTGCATTGACAGCAGACACACGTTTTTTCGATGAGTTTCAAATACCGGTAGTACATACACTTATCAGAAGCAATGCTATGAATTATATGGAGGATCTGGACTACACTAGTTGAAATGCAATCAGGTACATTGTCTCATGGAACGGCTTAAGTACGTGTCTCTGTCTATGGCGAGGATTTCATTGTTAGTAAACATCTCTTTATACACAAGTGACAACATAAATAGATGTTAAGAAAACTGTATAGTTTGTGACATAACAATTGAATAGAGATTAATCATGATGCTTTACTTTACTTTATATGTCATGTACAAAAATTAATGCTTGCCTTGCGAGTATTTTTGTTAAAATATATACGTATTTCAAATAACAGCAGCAATTTAGCAACACATTCTTGAACAGTACAGTTAGTTAATTTCTAGTGCCTTTTGATTAAAATAACAAGTTTTCTTCAATGTTAATGCAACTTTCATTTAATTGAATTTTATTGAATGTTAAGCGATCTTCTGGCTTTGCAAAATATGTAAACCCAGCTCAGCTGCCACGTTGTCAACGCAGCGTCTGGTCAGGGTTTACATTATTTGCACTCATCAAGATAATTTCCTCTAATACTATCTCGAACAGCGTAGACCCTGACCAGACGTTGACAACGCGAAGGCTGATCTGTGTATGTATTGTTCTCCGAGGATGCCGGTCATTTTAATTAATTATCATTTCCTTTTTATCATAGAAGAAGTTTATTTTCAAATATAAATTCAATAGGCCACATGACCTGTGTGAAAAACAAAATACACAAATAAACATTACAATTGACATAGCAAGTGGAGCACATTTACCAATTTACAAGTACAAAAATTCGTAAGAGGTAACATGTCGTTTCATACGGAGAAGGTGTTTTTCAAACGTAATAGCATATCCTTATCACCACTTTATATATACATGCTTAACAGGCAATACAATTCAATATAACACAATACAATACAATACAATACAATACAATACAATACAATACAATATCATATAACATAACATAATACAAAATAATATGATACAATATGTCCATTACAGGCAAGGTGCATATTGACAAAAGTGTGACACATTCACAACAATAAATGAAAATGTTATCAGTACATAAAATGTAAAGACAACACAACATTTTTTATTTACAACTTATTTGTACATTTTACATTACCATTACAAACCATATCTTAATTGAAAAGCTTTCATTACATATGTACATAAATTTCTAAGTTTATAAACATTAGTGCATTCGAAAAGTTGTTTTAGTTTATACATGCTAGGATTGGACCAATAATACTTAGAAATAAATCTTTTACGGAGGTCAGAATATAAATTGCATTCAGTCATAAAATGGTATTCGTCTTCGATCTTATTACATGTAATACATTTTCTATCTTCACGTGGGATACTGTTTGGGCGATGCCACCTACCAGTTTCAATAGAAAGATTATGTGATGAGAGTAGTAACTTTGACATTGCTGCAATTAAATTATTACTGAAATTACAATTTAGATAAAACTGAAAGTTGAAAGGGACAATGGATTTGAAGAAGGTACTGCGTGGTGAATTATCAATTCTTGCATTCCAATTCTGTACATTATTATCACGCAACCGTTGTTTAAAATGACTCATAAAAGCATTTTCGTTACCAACACCCTGAGCTAACCAAACTTCATAAAAACCCAATGATGACAATAACTTCTTAAGTAAAGAAACCCACGACACTTTATTTGGATGCAACTCTTCATCAGATTTTAGAATTTCGTACATAATTTTACAATACTTTAAATCATCACTATTTTTTATTTTTAACCAATATTTTACAATTCGAGTATGTCTATTGTAGGCTAGGGGAAATCTACCTAAGACGCCGTAAACAAAATCATTTTGTGTACAACGTTTTACGTGTAAAATACGTTTGCAATATTGTGTGTGAATACGTTCGACACTATTTGCCTTATGGAAACCCCATACTTCACTTGAGTAGTTCAAAATGGGTAAAATCAACTTGTCAAAGAGATCAAGTCTATGTTTCACGCTGACATTAGGAAAATTATATAAGTATTTATTTAGTCTAAAAATAGCTTTTTGTGCTTTATCAGCGAGATTTGCCTGTGTTGTATTAAACGAGCCACCTGAAGAAAAGACAACACCTAGATAAGAAAGAGACTTGACTATCTCAATATTTTCCCCATTAAATGTAAACTTTAGATTCCTTGGCAAAGCACCGCCTTTTCTGAAAATAATTATTTTAGTTTTCTGTACATTTATTTTTAGTTTCCACCTACCACAATATGTGTTCAAGCTTTTTAATCCATTTTGCAAACCCTCCGCCGAGTTAGAAAATACAACAATGTCATCAGCGTAAAGTAACAGGTGTATTGCGGAAGAAAAGTCCCCAATAGACAGAGTGTAGTCTGCGGTCAAGGGCCAGTGACGTTCTAAAACGGTCAAGCGGTTTGAAGGGTGGTGCTGCTTACAAAGCCAAACAAATCAAACTTGCTACAACATTAACAAGTCCGAAACTCAAACCAGTCCCACTCGAAGATACCTCATCCTCATCCAGTGAAAATGAAACGCAAGATCAAGATTAAAATGCATAAACTTATAACACGAGTTGTTAAAAATCAACCAATTCCTCAACAGATGCTTATTAAAATCGATGTAGAAAAAGGAGCACTTGCTCTACAACGATTTCAGTCAAATTCTTTCCTTGTAAATAAGTAAAGAAAAAAGGAGCTTGTAAAGGAAAGGGTTAATATAGTGTTAGTAGTGTTAGTAGTTGCTTCTTAAAAGTTTTATTTTCAGTTTGTTTTGTCGAAATTTTATGGGAAATAAAAGGTTCATTACATGTGTTTGTTATATATGTCATTAAACCCTTTTTAAGCACTACAGCAATGCGTCTTCAATGGGTTTCTGTCTTGTTTTCAATTTTCAAGGTTTTTTTTCCGGTCCTCAACACGTTCTGAAAACTAAACCGACACGTCGACAAAATGTAACACTTTTTGGGAGGCGACAACGTCTTAAGCACGTGTTAGCTGGGAGAGCGTCTTAAGATCGTCCTAAAGACGTGTTTATTGCAGGTCTTGGCAAAGCTTTTTTAACGTATTTTAGCAGTCCTAAACACGTTCAGACAACTAAACCGATACGTCGACGAAATGTAACAAAAAAGGGTGACGGAAACGTCTTCAGCACGTGTTAGCTTTGAAAACGTCTTAAGATCCTCCTTAAAACGTCTATATTGCAGGTCTTGGCTAAGCTTTTTAAAGGTTTTCTAGCAGTCCTCAACACGTTCAGAAAACTAAACCAATACGTCGACGAAATGTAACAAAAAAGGGTGACGGAAACCTCTTCAGCACGTGTTAGCTTTGAAAACGTCTTAAGATCGTCCTTAAGACGTCTATATTGCAGGTCTTGACTAAGCTTTTTAAAGGTTTTCTAGCAGTCCTCAACACGTTCAGAAAACTAAACCGATACGTCGACGAAATGTAACAAAAAAGGGTGACGGAAACGTCTTCAGCACGTGTTAGCTTTGAAAACGTCTTAAGATCGTCCTTAAGACGTCTATATTGCAGGTCTTGACTAAGCTTTTTATAGGTTTTCTAGCAGTCCTCAACACGTTCAGAAAACTAAACCGATACGTCGACGAAATGTAACAAACAAGAGTGACGGAAACGTCTTCAGCACGTATTAGCTTTGTAAACGTCTTAAGATCGTCCTAAAGACGTCTACATTGCAGGTCTTTGAAAAGCTTTTTATAGGTTTTCTAGCAGTCCTCAACACGTTCAGAAACTAAACCGATACGTCGACGAAATGTAATAAAAAAGGGTGACGACAACGTCTTTAGCACTTGTTAGCTGGAAACGTCGGGAAACGTCTCCGTCACGTTCAGATAACGTAGAATGGTTCACTGGGTTCACGTTCAAAATTAAAAACGATTAGAAATGTCACAAATAAAGAATCACAGTATACTTCACAAAGACAAAGCTTAAAATTGATCAATTTATAAACCATCCGTACTCAACGACGTTTAGACACCGACTGAGAAAAGATACATGCATGTTATTTAGGAGGTGAGCCTGGGTAAGCCTTGTTGCTAAAACTAGCTGTATTAATTAGACTGGCAGCATACTAGTTAGTTTTTACTTAAGCTTACCCAATAAGGGTTACACGTACATAAATTGTTTATGCCATGGCACTTAGTCCCTCGAGTTCTTACTCTTATTAGCTATACTGCGGCAGGAGTGTCACCGGGCACCACCCGACTCATTGTTGCTAGGTTTTGACGGCTGCATAAAGCACTTGACCGAGGGATTAGTGTCGGGGATTTCGAGTTCGATCCCCAGTCGTTGCAGTGGTCATGATTGAGTGCCCTTGAGCAAGGCACATTACCTAGACTAGTACTGGAACCGATATTTTTATTTTATTTTGCAGTTACGCATAACAACAACTAACTGAATTATGTATCCCATGTAATGTACCAGTACATATTTTTTCGTCCTGGTATCAGTAACTCACTGCAAGTACCTAGTATGTTTGGCAATAAAAATAAGAACACAAACACTGGGATATAAACAACTTGTTTTCATTCGAAATGCCGTAATTGTTCGGAACGGTATACCTGCTTTAGCACACTCGTCCTTAAATACATCGTATTATTGGCCTTCAGTTAGACCTTTTTCTTCGCTCAACAACATTAGGAAGTATTTCCACAATGAAATCGGTTCTCTTCTGCCTACTTGCTCTTCCTTGTTATCTGATACTCCTGCATCGTTTATTCGATTATATTCTACATCCTCTGAAACTGTCTGGACACGTTTTTGGGGAAGCTCTCTTTCATCTTTCCGTTTAGCACATAGGCACTCTTTATGGGATCTTCCTTGGCATACTGTGGTGCAGACGAAATAAGGTAAACCTGTTGAACTGTGCCATCTGCAATTTACTCAGTATTTCATAATCACGTAAACAATATTGGTTCACAGGTAGATTCTCCATAAGTTTTGCGAGGCAATTATAATCCACGAACCATTCATCCATCATGAAAGCAATACATGAAAAAAAAGTTAATACGCAAACCAACCTCTCTTCACAGTGTCTTTATTTCCCTAATTTCCTCATAGTTGATTCAATCCAGGGAAATGTTACAGGGACTGCTTTTAATTTTCTAGCGTGTATAAGATCGAGGTGTACCAATTGGGCAACAACTAACGTTGACAAAACATTAGGAGACTCATCAGGCCTTTCGTTAGTGTCAATTATTTTCGATAATCCAAAAGTTCTCTTCCAGCTCAAACAATAACGTCCGTTTTTACCATATGTCTTAAATGCAGGGAAATGTTTAAAACAACACTCTTTGAAGCCTTTACGAAGTATTTTGCACATATCGGTTTCTGTTTCACTTACCATCTTACAAAGTATGGCCAACGCCATGTTCTTTCTCCTTTCACGTCTACCACTTAATAACCTCACAAGTTGATTTATGGTTACGGACCCGTGCACTGTGAGATTTGAGACATTGGCAGAAAACAACATGCGTTTAAAGTCTTCTATTCTGCATAACATATCACCATTACTATAAAAGTCATCAATTAGTGTGTTCAAAAGTCGACGACCTACCACAAAATGACTCCCTTTAATACGTCATGGAAAAAAAGTCAGATTAAAATAATTTATATAATTTATATAATTTTAAACACGTACGATCCCAATTAAACCAGTGGCTTTTGTAATGAATGATACTTACTGGCTCATCTCCTCTGCTGGCCTCTTAAGAAGAGATATCCTTGGAGTATCTTCATAATCCAACCACGTTGCTGTATGCACCGGGGTTTCCGGAAAGATATCACAAGTCCCAACAGGTTGGCCTATGTTTAGGGCCGCGGATGCAGTCATACAGGCTGACTGCATCAATGCCAAGCATATTAAATTCACAATGTTTAGAATGTCACTTTTCATGACATTATCTACCTCACTTTTCAGCTTCACATTCTCCTCTTCGAGGATCGTAACCCTCTCTTCTAGTGACTTTTTTACTTTCACCTCCACTGACTCTTTCTTCAACTTTGCAATTTCGTGGACTACGAACCTTTCACTGATTTTGGGAAACTTTTCCATCACTTCAACATCGTCCGAAGAACTCATATTTTATTACCTGAAAAATAGACACAGCTTTATAGATTACATTAAATGGTATGAAAATACCTACCCAGGAAGCGATGTATGATTATTCCTGAACGCTCGAACACAAAACCCTTATAAATGAGGTCGAGGGATGAATAGTATAGACTACATAGTTAAAATAGAACGTTTCAGGAATAGACTATCTTGTTATAAGTAACAACAACATAGGGAATGTGGTAAAAACATATTAGGGTAAGCCTTTGTGACTTTGTTACTAACCCTTACCCAGGGTTACCAAGGGTTACCCAGGGTTAGTGTAAGCCTTAAATACCGTTACCCATTAAGACTTAGCCAGGTTGGTACGTCAGGATTAGGGTTAGCTTTACACAGTGGTGCAGTGGTAGAGTGTCGGCCTCTCGTTATAAATGTTCCGGTTATCCAGGGTTACCCAAGGTTAGGGTAAGCCTTACACACCGTTACCCATCAAGGCCCTAACCATAACCGAGGGTTGGGATCTAGGTTAGGGTTAGCCTTAACCACTTATCCACCAAGGGTTACCCAGTGTTACCCATGGTTAGGATGAGGGTAAGCCTTATCCATCGATACCAATCAAAGATTACCCAGGGTAAGGGTTAAGGTTACGATAAGCTTTCGGTACGGTTTGGGTAAGCCTTAAACACCATTTCCCATCAAGGATAAGGGTTATGGTAAGGGTAAACCTCGGGTTATAGTTAGGTTAAGGGTAAGCCTTGAGTTCGGCTTAAAGTTAAGGTAAGACCTACCTATCATTACAAATTAAGGTTTCCCAGGGTTAGGGTAATGGTTAGCCTTACCAATCGATACCCATCAAGGCTTACCCAGGAATAGGGTTAGGGTAAGGGTAAGGCTCGGGTTATGATTATGTTAAGGGTAAGCCTTGAGTTCTGGTGAATGTTAGGGTAAACCTTACTTATAATTACCCATCAACGGTTACCCAAAATTACCCCGGGTCAGCGAAAAGGCTTACACGGCGTAAGGGTAAGGGTAAGGGTAATCCTTAAGTTCGGGTTAGGGTTAGGGAAAGCCTTGAGTTCGGGTTATGGTTAGGGTAACCATTACCCATCATTACCCATCAAGGGTTACCCAGGGCTAAGGTAATGTATAGCCTTAACCACCGATACCCATCAAGGCTTAACCAGGGCTAGGGTTAAGGTAAGGGTAAGCCTCGGGTCTCAGTTAGGTTAAGGGTAAGCCTTAAGATTGGGTTAAGCTAAGAGTAAGCCTTACCAATCACTACCAATCAACGGTTTCCCAGTGTTACCCAGAGTTAGGGTAATCGTTAGCCTTTCTCATCGATACCCATCAATGCTTACCCAGGGTTTGAGTTAAGGTAAGGGTAAGCCTCGGGTTCTGGTGAATGTTACATGTTAGCAAGCCTTACTAATCATTACCCATCAAGGGTTACCGAAGGTTACCAAGGGTCAGCGAAAGGGTTGGCCTTATTCACCGTTACTCTTAATGTCATGTTTCTTGCATTATCAAAACATATTTTGAATTGGTATTGCTGTCGTCTATTATTACGAACAGAAAATAATAAAGTAAAGACTTTCAGAAAATCCTGGAATTGATTTATAATGAACGAGGTTATAACATGAGGGCCAAGATGATCCTTAATCGATCACCTGCATTATGGCAAAGAAGTAAATATATCAGCCCTTATCTGATGCCACCTGAGGACTGCCTTTTTCAACCAGTCAATATGACTAGAACAAATGATGTAAGGGGTCACACTTCTGCTAAACTATTTCCCTATTATGAACGGTTTCTGACGCCTTTGCAGCAGACGATCTAGGAAAATAGTGTCGCCAAAAGAACAATTGCTTCTTATGAGAAAGTTATCCTTTTGCCACAAAGTTTGATAAATAATTATACTTTTAATGAGTGAGTCTATAGCTCATGTATAGGAATTTGGGGTCTTTCATGTTGATACCACTTTTTTTTTCGGGAAACGACGTCGCTCCATTTGACGTTACGCCAAGATGAATCGTTACGGAAATGACGTCATGTCATTCTTTGGCTACGATACAGTCAAAATTTAGGTTCGAGCGTAGTAGGCTAATACTGTCGCATATGGACGAACGGGAAAAAATAGAGGATATTTGTTCGTATCGAGTGGATAAGGATTATATTTCATCGAGAAGTGATAAAGTATTAAAATGTTATCACTTTTCGATGAAATTTAATCCTTATCCACTCGATACGAACAAATTTTCTTTTTATTTGTACCTGTAAGGCTTAAATGTTTTTTCACATTCAATCCCAGCATCTGCTTTCATTTCCTTCACTATTCCGTATAACTTATTTATACCCATTGGCTGTTTTTTATACCATAGTTGTCCAGGCTTTGGTGTTGTTTGCAACAGACAACAGGAAAGGACTTTCAGGGTCCAACATTTCAACTGGGCGCATTTCAGCAAACATTTTGTAGATATGCACAGGGTCCTTTTTCTTTTGCACCACGGACAGCATACGCCCTTGGTTTTGTTGATCTGAAGGAGGAAAATATATATTTGATTCCACAAGAAACTCAAAAGCAACACTATGTACTTTGCTGCGTCTGCATAATGTAGCAAACCAGATCAGCATGCAGGCTGAGCAGGCTAATCAGGGTAGACACTTTTTGCCTCATGGATTTTCTGTTTCATTCATATGTCATTAATTCATTATGGGTTTGTGAAATATATGAAACCTAATTAATTTATTTATTTTACATTTACTGTATAATTATAAAATACAAGTGGCAAATCCGCTGTAGCCGATGGTTCATTCAGGAATCATGAATAACTAAACAGTCGCTGTGATGTAACTTAAATTAAAAATAAAGCGGAAATTACCTTGTGTCTCTCGCATTAGCACCAGTCCTCGTTTTTGTCTGTCTTTCTGTATCATAGATCAGATATTGCCCTATCTCGTCTTCCTTGCACTGTACATCCCCCCATCTCAGACTGTGGACTTCCTGGCCAGTTCTCATTCCAAAGTTGGTTGTGCAGAGTAGCCAAAGGGAATGAATTAATGCACTTGGTCGACTGTAGCCTAGTGTTCCACTGTTAAACATTTTCTTAATATGTACATCTTGCAGCGGGTCCGCAGCCCTAGGTTTATTGCCTTTTCCCAAACTTTTTAACTGTTTAGTCTTCATTGTTAACACCTCCATCGTTTTTGTAAATTCAATACTGCCCCTTAAAGCGGTTTTATAAACATTCGATTTCAAATATCTATCAGCAAATGAAATGAAACTATGCAGGGTACATGGTTCATACTTTCCCCATCATTCTTCTTCACAGCCTGGAGAAATGCAGATAAATAGTCATTTAGCTGACTGGGGGGTATGAACTCAAGTTTCCGTCTCTCTGTTTTCTAAAAACGAAAGCACATCTAATGATGACACCTCCTCAAACCTGTCCTGGGTTGTTGTTCCTTGGTGTTTCCTGCCAGCACTGCTGGTCCCATCGCCAGAAAGGGCAAACTCTCCAAAAAGTGACTCCTCGTCAATTTCCTCAAACTCATTTGCATTTCTATCCATGATTTCTACTCCGCCGCTTCCTTTACTTTCCTGGAGTCTCGGACATAAATTTTGCGGACGAACTTTTAAGGAAACAAAGGGAGACAACTTGTACAGACTGGAAGGCTATATATCAACACAGTGGCCTCCCTTAATAAGTAAAAAAGTAGTTCCGGCATAACGTGACGTGACGTCAAGGATTTTATTTCACTGAAAGAACAGAGTATTTCATCACTCAGCATAAAATAAATATTATTATCGATTTTTAAAAAATGAATAAAAACAATTTTCAATCCGTGTTTTTCGTCTCATTTTATACATGCCCAAAATGGCGGCTCCCATGGATTTCGGCCAGCTTCATTTCAGAAAGCTTCATTGTTATTGTTACCTATGAACGAAAAAAAACATTTATGGTTTTTTTTTTCGTATTATTTGTAAATGCAGTATGTCATCGCTTGGCGAATTTGATCATTCTTATTTAATAGACGACACGGTGTTATCGGTTCCCATATAGTAATAAAGTTGTCTCTGCTTTCTTTCGTTATGAATATTTCACTGTTTTCACGATTTCATCCGATTTCTAGAATTCTTTTCATTCGTACCCGGGTTTTCATGTTTCGTTCGAAATGAACGATTCGTACCAACTGGTTTTCGCTCTTTGCTCTTGGGGAACTGACTTGACCATTTCCTTTTTTTTATTTTTCAGTTTTCTACTGGCATGTTCAAAATAATTAAAGTGACATTACAAACAAACAAAACAGACTTATTCATTATTGGTATATGTTGACTATACATGTGAACTTATGCTCAATCTTGATCATAAATATCTTTATTTTTTTAAAAATTACTTCGTATTTTTTTTTTTATATACTCCAATTTTTGGTATCATCTGCTAAACTGCAAGGATAATAGACTGCCCCTTCTCCTTTCAAAGCTTGTGTCACACTTAACTTATGACTAGAGGCAATACACCTTAATATAAGTTAACATTTAAGCACCTATGGTTGTTTTTATCTAATTGATATAGTAAGAGGATTTGAAACAGTTTATTAGTAAAAAAGAATTGAGAAACTTCAGCTTTTATGACACATTATAGTGTTAGTGAATGATAACTGTGAACTGTAAACCAAATGGTTTCAGGACTAAACTTGTCATTTCACGACTAAACTTCACATGCTGAATATCACATAGATCGTAGCATATTAAACGTTTAATCACTACGTCAATATTAACCCTTTCTGCTATTGGTAACCTCGTTATATAGGCTATGGTATCCAGGTGAGCAGTATTGGCAAATATTGGCCTTCTTGTTGAAAATACTAACATCCTGTCTGTTTACACAGGTGAACTGAATCTGCTTCTTTTAAGTCATGCTTCAAAATCATGCGCGGCGTTTTTGATGAACATTTTCTCCTTTTGCCACAATTTGTTCAATTCTACGATTCAACATTTATACTTTCATTTGTAGAGATTTTTGTTTTATCATTTTGCCTAGATGTCTTCAGATGCGCTGCAGAATTATTTCATTTGGGAAGACGGTCAAAGTACTGTAAGTTCTTTGTTCTTTCATGACCTCAATTTAACATTTAACCTTTGTAATACAGGAATTGGATTAACAATCCACTGGTGGAAATAGTCATAACGATTCGAAACGGTTAACTCAGCCGTCAGCCGTACACTTAGTTTATATCAATTTTATTTCCCATGTAAACCCTTTCCCAAATCTGCAGCAGACGACTTAGAAAGCATCTAACCAAACATGTAGACAATATCTATTATTGAAAATGTAATTCTTGAATGGACTTGAAAACATTGCGGAAATAGGAGAAATAGCCCATGATGAGAAATTTCGCCTTTTACAATATTTTTCCAAAATTCGTCTGCAGCAGAGGCGTCATAAAGCGTCTGTATGTGGGCAAGGGTTACATGTGTAATGTTAATGTACGAATGATACGTACATTTGTAAATTCGTCATTTATCATAAAGTAAGATACAAAAGAAATTTATAAATTTATATTACACATACTTGCGTGCTTGTTTGTATTGTAATTAATTGTCATGTATATAAAACACATACTTGCGTGTTTGTTTGTATTGTAAATAATTGTCATGTATATAGATCACATACTTGCGTGTTTGTTTGTATTGTAATTAATTGTCATGTATATAAAACAAATACTTGCGAGTGTGTTTGTATTGTAATTAATTGCCATGTATATAAAACACATACTTGCGTGTTTGTTTGTATTGTAAATAATTGTCATGTATATAAATCACATACTTGCGTGTTTGTTTGTATTGTAATTAATTGTCATGTATATAAAACAAATACTTGCGAGTGTGTTTGTATTGTAATTAATTGCCATGTATATAAAACACAAACTTTGTTTGTATTGTAATTAATTGTCATGTATATAAAACACATACTTGCGTGTTTGTTTGTATTGTAATTAATTGTCATGTATATAAAACAAATACTTGCGAGTGTGTTTGTATTGTATTTAATTGCCATGTATATAAAACACAAACTTTGTTTGTATTGTCATTAATTGTCATGTATATAAAACACATACGTGCGTGTTTGTTTGTATTGTAATTAATTGTCATGTATATAAAACAAATACTTGCGTGTTTGTTTGTATTATAAATAATTGTCATGTATATAAAACACAAACTTTGTTTGTATTGTAATTAATTGTCATGTATATAAAACACATACGTGCGTGTTTGTTTGTATTGCAATTAAGTGTCATGTATTAGAGTCACACAAGATGGAAAGGTAAATAGGTATATTTTCAATGGTCAGATTTAACATTTTGTCCAAAAATACAGACTTCCGTGGCAATGAAATATATCTTTTATATCTGGAGTGTAGTGCCATAGTCCCCCTATATAGTCGGCTCTCTCGAAGCAAACGGGGTTCAAACCCTCGTCCAGACAGCACTTGATTGCGGGCAGGCCGCTTGCCTCTGCTCCAATTACTGCAATGTTTTTCTTGGACATCGTCGTTCTTTTAACTGCGTATCATTCAGCAATGATACCTTATCTGACAGTCGATTATGTTTAGAAGAACCTGTTCAGTCATGCGCAGAGGTTTATACGTACGTGGGGTGATCCACAAAGTAACTTGAATTTTCTGTTTGGTTATAGTCGATACACACTAATGAAATTCATCCCATATATGTTTTTATGCCCCCGGAATCTCCGATTCGGTGGGCATCTAGTTTTTGGCCTGTCTGCACGTCTGCACGTCTGTCTGCACGTCTGCACGTCTGTCTGTACGTCTGCACGAAAAAAACTTTAACCTTGACCATTACTTTTGAACCATAACAGGTACGGCTACCATAGTTCACATGTGTATTCCTTCTGACATGACCTTTCTGTCAGTACCAACATTTATGACCTTGCGACCTTGACCTTTGACCTAGATGTTGCCATAATCGAAAAAAACT